>JAGWCC010000099.1:1200000-1800000 GCA_022651775.1 Drusus annulatus | reverse complement strand
CCGCCTCTGTGTTTGAATCGTGTAGTATATTTGTACACCAGACGCCATCTCTGTATTCGAATCATGAAAAACAACCTGACTTTTTTTTAAATCTTGTTAGTTTATCACTTTTTTTATTACCATACAACAGTCTGAATTGACCGAAGCCAGTGGAACTATAGAATTTCCAATAAAAATAATGTTATAAAGTTGAAGAAAATGGAGAAAATGAAGTTTTGAAGGCACCTGGCTATTTAGATCTAATCACTTTATCAGAATTATCGAATCCAAGCACAGCGTTTTTAATATACATTTAAATTAAATAAAAAAATCACAACATTCCCGGGTAACAATGGCCTGTCAATTTTTTTAAAACTCCAACTGCCATCATAATAAGCGGAAGATGTTGCTTGTGCAATGATGGAGGACTTGGCTAGCAGAGGAATTGAACCCACGACGCCCTGGTGGGAATCCTACGCGTTTGTTCACTCAGCTACTTAACATTTACACATTTTGTTTCGCGAACTTATCCATACAAGGTGCCCGGGGGTAGAGTGGAGAAACTTTGGGAGGTGATTCTACACGATAATACAAGTAAAAAAATTAATGTTTTTTTCATACAACAGTCAAACTAAAAACCTCCAGTGTAAGGCCGAACTAACCAGATAAATACGCGGGGAGTGAAGAGTGCTAACGTTGCAGATCTACGTCTGACCCTATTTCTTTAAAACGTTAGAATTTCGAACAAAGCCCTCCGTTTTTTATGCTATACTAAGTGAAATCACGAATCTCTAATTCTCTCATTTTAATCCCCCTTTTTAGATTCTCATGCATACTATCGCTGAACATTGAACTCCCTCGTAACCAATGCTTCTTAATCAAAGATTATTTTTTATTTTGTTTAATACTAGGTTATCATGCTGTCTTATATAGTGTTTGTGTGGTAGGAAGGTTGTTTATACATTCTTTGTTTGTATTCATTAGATTGTTTGGTCTTTTGTAGGCTAAGCGGCAGGTGTATTCGTTAAGCTTTTGATGAAATCAAAATGTGTTTCTGTGTATATATTTATCGGGTGGAAATTTCTCTATTGCGGAGGTTCATCTACATGTTATGTCTCTCTAGTTCATGGAAACTTCTTGAAAGATAGAAGAAGGCGGTCCAGGTTGGTCGGTGTCGGGTGTCTGATGTCGGGTGTCGAGTGTTGTGTGTCGGGTGTTCGCGCGGGATTACGAGGCAGCGCAACGGAGCCTGTGGCGAGAATTTAATAAGGTGGAATTGGGAGCGGAAGCCCCGTATAAGGATCCTCTGGGAATCCAATTGGACTTTATTTACGGCTCCACAGTAGTGGTTACTGGTGCCAGAGGAGGGCGGGGCGGGCGGGGGTGGGTGGGGCGGGAGGCCAATGTCCGCAATTTCCGCCGCCTACACTTTTTAAACGACCTCGGTACGAGTAGCTCGAGAATAAACAAAAATGTTTCATGTGTTCGGGAAACAAAGCCTTTTTTAATTAAATACATTTTGCCATGTGTAGCACGCGCCATCGTCTTCTTTAATTATTTCCTGAAAAATCAAATGCTGGCGTTTGATGATAGGAATAAAAGGGCATGTCTATGGTATATTATCTACATCACTAGAGTATGAAGTCGTCTGCCATAAGCCGATGAAATGACGTGGAAGGAGATGCGGAGGGGGAATGTTGCGAGGATCCTAGCTATTCATATCTTGTCACTAAACATATCCAAAGCCATTTTGCGCAATGTTTCGATTCGGAAGAGCGGTATATTTATGTTTCAATTATATCCTAGCAAAATCTAGCAATTGTAAATAAATTCCGTCGTTCCAAAAAATAGTTGCTGAATCGAAATATAACCGCCTCCGTGGTGTAGTGGTCTACCCTTTTGTTTTTGAGTTTGGGAAGTTGTGGGATCGATGCTCCCACAGTCAAAAATATACCAGCATTGATTTTACATGTAATATTTAAATGCTCGAGTAAAACGAAATCGAATATTTAATCGAAGATCTTAGTTAAAAGGAATATAAACCAGAAATTAAAAAAATATTAAACGATAGAAAAATGTATTTGTAAATAAATTTGAAAAAAAAACTATTTTTTGCTATTTATAGCTTAGATATTTAAATTAATCTTAGATTCCTTCATACTTTTACAAGAATTTGGTCGCTAGTGTGGAGGACCGTTAAAATGAACGTTGATAAAAAAACGCATTTAAATATCAGTAGATAACATTATGTTAAATGAACTTTACCGTTTTTAAACACTGGTTTATTAAAAAAAAAAAAAAAACTTATTATCTTTTAGAATATTGAGTCGGTTAGATTTTAAAATCATTTTAAAAAGCTTACATTATGTTTCTTAATTTCAAGTGCGTCTTGTATTTTTAACAAAATTTCATAGATCATTTATTACTTTATTTCCCAGCGCCTCACGTTAGTAAATTATTGTTATTGTTTGCTTATCTTGCCGACCTCAAGAGAATTTAAAAAAAATCGATTATTTCGTTTGTTTACAGAAATTGGAGCCGCCCAAGAAACTCCCTCCACAAGTCAGTTTGTGATCTGCCCTTCGAAACGAAATTCGTTCGCCTCAAAGTAAGAATATTCATTAATATCTTCTCATTGCAATAAATATATGATTAATATTTTATTTATTCATGTATATATTCCCCTTTTCCTGAAAGAATATTAACGATGTATTTTCGTAGAAAGCAATCACTTTGTGGTTTGACATATTTAATAAAAATAAAATAATAACTTTTTATTAGACCACAGAATTTTTTTTAAATTTTATGACCGACCAGTTTCGCTTATCCTAAGTATCATAGTTTTTTTTCCTCAAAACTTTACAATTCTTTGTTTTATGTACTATTTTTGAGTTATTTTTTAATTATTGTTAACTATGGAATGTATTGAATTGCACTACACATACATACCTTCTAGAGTAAAATTATTATTATTATTTAAATAATGTATTTGAAAAATAAACTACTTGATCAACAGCAAAAATTGAAATAGCAAAACGGTGAATCATTCATAATGTTTATTTTTAAAATTAATTAGGAATTAATATCAACTTGAAAATAAGATCTGTACAGCGCCCTTGAGGTGATTTTTCACAAAAACGGCGCTACACAAATCATCCAAATATTATTATTATTATTATTAGGCTACAAAAATATCCATAACAAAAAAGACATAGTGTTTGGCTATATATACTCGTACATACAAATGGAGAACACAATACAAAAAAATAAGAGAAAACTAAAAAAAAAGAATAACATTTAAATTATAACAAAGGAACAGACAGAAAGAGACAGACTATATGAAATGAAAGAGAAAAAATGTCAACTGAGAAAGTGATTAAAGAATAATAATAAAAAAATAAGAGTTTACGGGAAATATACCTAATATTAGACTACTGGACAAATTTAACTGATTTTTAAGAATATGAGTGGGTATACATATATAACCACACACATGTATTTTGTGTTTAGTTTAATCGGTCATTAAAATTTAAATAAAATATGTGGTCTTTTACAAAGTTATTATTTCATTTCCATTAAATACTCGTATGTCAAACCACAAAGTAATTGCTTTCTTAGAAAATTATTGTATTTTTGCAGCAATTTATAACCACCGTTTTTTGGTACCTAAAACAATTTTTTCTCATCACAATAAATACCCATTATAATCGAACAATTTTGACGTCACAATAAATACATATTACAATCGATCAATTTTGACGTCACTATATATTATTATTATTGTCGGATAATTTTGAAAATATTTATTGTACTTTGCCACACTGACACTGCAATAATAACACTTTACGGGCATGTAGAGCGAATGAACGAAGAAAGGAGTGTGAAAAGAATATATGATGCGAAAGTGAATGGAAGAAGAAGTCGAGGACGCCCGAGAAAGACATGGCACGATCAAGTAAATCAAATACTTGAATCGGGTCATGTGAAGAGTCAGAATAACAGAAGAGTATGTATGAGACGATGTATGAATGTAAATGAAGCAAGAAGTGTGTGCCAAGACAGAGTTGTATGGCGGTCCGTCCTCTCTGCCTACCCCTGCGGGGAAACGGCGTGATGGTTAGTTAGTTAGTTACCATAATATGATTGGCTTTTGTTATCAGTAATAAGGATTGCAACCTTAGCCGGAAATAAAACCATAGAGAAAATCGCCAGCTATTAGAAAACAAAAACCCCTGTTTTTAATTTGCCATGTTTACGTGATAAAAATGACAGAGTTCGTGTTAATTTGAATTAACATTGGGTTTCAAGGGTTCAAGGTTTCAATCTTTCAGCTCATACTCGTGTGTGTCAGCAAACGAAGCTACTGTACCTACTCCCAATTACTACATATTTATATTCATTCTAACCCACCCCCGGTAAAATGGAATTTGATGAAGAATCGTATGAAGACTTCGAGAATTATTTTTGTTGGTTGATCCTATCTGAAGTTTAATCAAACGTAATGTACTACTCCAAATATCCTCCCGCCTCAGCTATAAATCAGTGCCTGAAATCACATATTCCTGGAAACTACTCGTTAGGGATATGATCCAGGATCAGATAAAAAAGAAGTATTTCTATGAGGCACGCTATCTGATTAAATTACAAAGCTTGTTTTATTTTCCTATTTTCCTTGAGTAAGACAATAAAACTTTTTAGATACGGATAGAAAACAGTATAACATTCTCTTAATTAGAATGTATCGGTTTTAATTAATTAATCGTGTCCAACATTTTGAGTTCCTTAGGCCGGGTTCACACCGTTAGATTTTTGTTGATCAACTATTATCTGTCGGATGCGAGTTGAAGCAAGTTGATAAGTAAACACGATAAATGGACACCCTCTTTCAACAAAGATGATCGACTGTTGTGTTGACTCAAATGAAGATGATCGGTGGTCTAATCTATTAACTTTTTTAGTATCAATTCCTTACAAGATTCCCAACTGCTCGCAGCCAGTGGGACTATGTGTGGGGAGGAGAAGGAGATGGAGAAGAGAAAGTTTTAAAAGTGTTTGACTAGTCAGATCTGGTTAACGAAAACGGCTAAAGCTATTTCAAGCAACGTTTCGATTCCGAATGGTGATCTATTACCAAGGCGATACTGAAAGTATCTACCACTCTGGAACGTGCCGCAAATATACTGAACAATATTTAATGTGAACCACATAGAAACATGGTTTGAGTTGACACTAAATCGACAAAGGTTCGATCTTACACAAGGACAAATGTAGCATACCGTCCTGAACGGCGCGTTGCTGAGGCGCCGTATTTTGCAAGCCATCTACAAACGATGAATTCATCAACCGGATATCAAATATCAAACGTAAAATATTTCTTGTGCAATTTCTTTTTCAACTTTTGTCGTTCAGCATATAATATTGACCGTCAAAAATCGAATGGTGTGAACCAATCGTTGGGTATTTGATTATATATGATTAGTTTTACATGTCATATGTTTTGATACTATTCTTTTAATAAGTATGAGTAATGATTTATTTTATCTACTAATCAAACTTAGTGTTCTTTTTTGGCAGGTTTAAATATTTATCTAACGCTTGTATCATTGAATATTTTTTTCCGTTAAAAATACTGTGAACTTCTATGTAAGCCATTACATTATAGAGAAGAAAAGTTAACGAATTCAAACATTTAAAGTTAATGTCGCAAATAAAATCAATTCATACTACGTGGTGGCGATTTTTTTTTAAATGAAACCTTAGCGGTGAACGCTTCCATTGAAGTGCCAGTTCACTCACTCAATTCGCATCATATAACCAATTCCTCGCCAAAAAAATATTTTATGAGTTTTGCTAGCGTTTCTTTCCAAATCAAAATTTTGTGGGAGGGAGGGAGGGAGGTTCCAAGCGGTATTCTCAAAAAGAACTAGAACCGGTTCCTCGACAGTAAAACAAAAATAATAGGTTGGGGGGGTTGCTAGCGATATTTTAAAAACGAAAAGAACTGGAACCGGTTCCTCGCCAAAAATAATGCCGCAAAAGTGCTTTTGTAGTTGTTTGCAATTCGCACAGTGGTAGCTGTCGAACTACAATTGAAGTGTAAACTGCCACAAAATGAAGTACTTCTTCAGTATTTGTAGTGGCACTACTAGTTTCTCATGTTAAAAAAGGGTAGTTTTTACTGCAGAGAAATCAATATAGTTATCTATTTTTTCATATAAGCTAGTGCATTGTTTTTTAACCTGGGGGTGGCGACCGCCAGGGAGGTCGCGTTCAGTTTTAGTCAAAAAAAAATAAGTCACGTATTCGAAAAATCATTTTATTAAATTATGAATATATATAATGCGAAATATATATCTACTTCATAAAAACTAATAAATAAAGATGTGTCCATAGATTCAAAAATGTGACAGGTGAGTTTGTTTTTCACATAAAAGTTACCATACATATACCGTCGCCGGAAAGGCATAAGGGCTGAAGCGCCATTTTGGGAAGTTTACACCGAAGCACTTAATTTATTTTTTTTACGTTTTACAGTAAGTACTTTTGTACCTGGTTGAATTTAGAAGAAAAGTTAACTCAGGTAACTTAATGCTTTCACTGAGTTATTTGAAGCGACGAAAAGCTAAAAAAATCCCAAACTTGAGTCGCTTAAGTCAAGCCTTCTCCCAAATGGTAAATATATTTTAGAAGTTTAAAGGGCCACAAAAGTCTTCAGAATCAAACAAGAGTCAGAGATTCGATGTAGAAAAAAAAACTTATTAAACTGCATATTATGTAACTCATTTTGTCTTTCCAGCGATGATATGTCTATAAATGGATTGACATTTGAAACACGCAAGTTACTTAATTGTATTCAAGTGATAATAGACGATTTCTTTATTTAGTTTATAAAGCGGCCATATTCTTTTTCACCTTAGTAATGTAAAACTTTGATAAACGTTAAAGGGGGTCGTGACTATAAAAAGGTTGAGAAACGATGATCTAGTGAAAGTATTGCCCGCCCTTGAACAAGGAAGAGAAAAAATAATTACTTGAAATATTTTATTGTTATCTTCCATCAATTTCTTTTACTTGCAAAATTATTTTTTTTAATTTAAAAAAAATCTTTTTCGTCTAATCGCCTCGACTAGGCGCCTCCGGGAGGCTCTGTCCCGCGCTACTTCGGTGTCTTCCACCCACAGAAGGTCAAGCTTCTCCTCGCACAGCCTCTGTAATTGCTTCTCCTAACTTTTCCTGGGGCGTCCCACTGGAAAAATTAACCAAAAATTGAAAGGGCCTTATGTTATTTAATTGGTTAAATGTGCCAATCCCTTGTTCAATACATAAGGTTTTACTTCAAATTCCACCATTTACGGTTCTATTTGAATCACTCCAGCAGATTTTAAAAGCTCATGGAGTCATCCGTAATCTCCTTAATTGTTTTATTTTGTTAAGGTACAAAAAATAGCAATAGAATAAACCCCACTTCTACAAGCGCAAAGCAAACCATTTTATAATCCACAAAAAAACGGGTTATTTACAAAAAAATACTAACAAGCTGTAACTGCACCGTAGAATCAGAAATTAGTTGCTTTGTGTACAAGACTTAAAAGGAAAGTTCTGGGAGGGATTTGCATGCAAATACTGATTTCCGCTTTAAGCTTCTCTGACATATTTACAAAATTGCTCAGTGAACCTTACCGTGAATATTAGATAGCTCGAATATTAGACTCCCACCCGGGCGTCGTGAGTTCAATTCCTTTGCTAGTCCACCATCATTCTACCAGTACCATCTTTCATTTATTATAATGGTAGTAAGAGTTTTTCAAATTTTGTTAGGTTAATCGTAACCCGGAAATGTATCTTTCTTTTTAAAAAAAAACACACCCATACGACCAAGGCTTTGGACAATCATTGCATAACAAATTGTTTACTTCTACACTTTACTTTTGATCTACAAAATAATTGATGGCCATACATCACCTAAATTTATATGGAAAATTAAAAGGACAGGCTCAAACATAAGGGAAGGAATAAGAACCAAATAAGACCACCTTTAAAAAAAAGTCATTGATGTGCGGAACTATAAAACTATCTTACTGATTTTTCAACATTTTATTAATTTCAGATGGCGGAGGTTATTTTCCAAATGGTCCCAGACAAAATTGAAGCAATCGTCGAAACGGAAATCAAAATACAACATGAAGTATTTCAAAATGTACAAAAAAGACAAACATATTGAAATGTTTTGCCATACTGCACGAAAACACGGCAGAACCAAGAAAATAAGACGCAGAAGAAGTCTGAAAGGTAAATAAGTATTAAACGTTCTCTGAAATTCGTATTTTGCAAAAAAAATTAAAACTTTCTTTCTTTATCTACGGCTGTTATTTTTTTTTAAATAAGTAAAAAACAGACTCAAAATTATCCTTATTTAATTTGCACATTTAAACAATTATTCTTGATTTTTTAAATGAAATTACGACTTGAATGTTTAACTTAAATCAAAATGCCATATATTTTAACATTTAACATTTCGCCTGATTCCACGAGTTCCAAAATGCCATGTTTATTTTTCGTGTGTGTATTTTGATACTAGGTACATAATATCATAATATTGAATTCGAAGAAAAATCTCTGCGTGGAAAAACTCGAGTAGAACTGGTAATATTTACCAAAGGGAGCTTCTTGTTTACGTCTAAAAAAATATACCTTCTGTTTATGAAAGCGTTATTCGTAACACAATATTGTAGACTTATCATCCAACATAACGTTTATTGTGGCCAAGCACAAAATGTTATTTAAAATATAGATGATCTTAGGTTTGTTCCACCAACGAGATATTTGAAATAACATAATTATATTTTCTACTTATGCGTTTAAAAAAACATACCTTATTTTTCGTAGGAATGAGACTAACTTATTTTCACTTATTTGATTTTGACCGAACCGTTTTCACCTTGTAACAGGAATTTTCAAACTGGTCAAAGTAAATCAATGTTATATACACCACATACATTTATGTTTTTAAAATCATAAATTCATAATAAAATGGAATTCCACCATGAATTATCAGTTACAAAATTAGAAATAATTTGAAGAAAGTGAAATCCAGACAGTTTTACTAATTCAAAATTACTTCCCGTGGTGATTGTTTTGCGAGCTGAATTTCGTTACAAAAGACTACTTCTGTATTTTTTCAGTAGATATACTCGTATATTGATAACGTTTACATTTGGATACATTCAAAGATATTTTTAAAGATGTAGATAATAATGACAAATTGACAGGAAAATAAAATAACGCATTAAATTAATAAAGCGTATTTTAGTAATTACAAAATTACGAAACGTTCATAAAGTCTATATTTAAGAGTAATAACTGGTTTATTTGTTTCATACAACATTTTATTTTAGATTAAAGACTTAAATACGTAACTAAACTTTTTCGTTTTAAATCAAAAGGTATGCCAAATACATATTTAAATAACAATAATCCAAATTACAGAAATATTTTTAAAGAAGATCGTATATTGAAATAGCTAAAATCGTGAATAATCTACGGTTAATAAAATGTGATAAAGATTTGCACGTCTAAGTTAAAGTCTCAATGCAAGATTTCCACCGAAACATTTCACTTTTATCACAATTGCCAGGTCAATCAAAACTCTTTATATATGACACAGGAGTGAATGCAGTCGATACGCACTCACTTCAGCAATGGAGACGAGAAATACGAGTATAACGTACCATCTCCACATATCACAATCAGAATTAAATTAACAAGTGTTATTAATGTTGTTAAATTCATTATATTAAAGGTTCCCCTCCAGAGATGATGTACAGCTTCATCGAGCAGGCGGTCCAGCCGGGGGGGCACATCTCCCTGAAGTGTTCAGCCGCGGGCGACCCCCTGCCCAGGTTTGACTGGATGCTGGATAAACAGGCCTTGGCCTTATCGTCTTCTCATAGGTACGGAAAACTATCATTCTATTTGTTTTTAATTATTGATCTCAGTGACATTTAAAAGCCTCGTACAACGAAAATAATAAACCGTGACGAATTCCTAATCCCAGTTAATTTTATTTTTTTATAAACTAACGGACTTGTATCCACTTACAAAAAAAATACATAACACGAAATGAGAAAAAAGAGCAACATAGAAAAAACAGCACACAAATGAGAAAAAAGAGCAACATAGAAAAAACAGCACGTACATAATATTAAATGAAGCAGTGACAAAAATAGGACAAAATATACATTAGAAAGAACATTAAAACCAAAGCCAAGGTCGAGTTAATGTTTTGGTAGAGTCGTAAAGAGTGACAAAAATCATTTAGACTGGTACCAAAAATTTCAAGACCATGGCTTGAGTTAACAAGTCTCGACATTCTGATTAGTGGAGAACGATACTCATAATTATTAGAGTGATGATTGAGGAACAGCAATTCATTGTTTCTGAGTCTATGGCAAGGAATGTTGAACTGGATGAGTTGCAACAAAAAAGGTGAGTCAATTATACATTTAATAATTTTGAAACCGCAAATTAAATCAAAGTTTTTCCTACGCTTTTCTAATGAAGAAATTTTCAATGATTGTTCAATTTCATCATATGAACAATCGCCTCTTTCCCGCTCTAATCTCCATGCAATTCTGCGTAAGAAGCAGTGTTCTACGGATTCAATATCATGAATTTGTAACGGTATAGAAAGAGGATCAAATGACATTGGCATATTCTAGATGAAGGAATTGATACAATCATAAATCTTTTTTCACATACAGTATACTGCTTAAAACCTGGCTGAAGGGTTTCATTGACAAATTTACAAATATTAAATGCGATTTTCCAGAGCAAAAAGTTCTGGATTTGTGTTTTTATGACCGAAACTTTGTTGTATTATGTTGCAGGTGAGCTGCATTAGTAAATAATGTATTTCACCAAGTACATAATATAACCTATTCGATTAAACCTTACTTATTTAAAATTCCTAAAATATATACATAGAGACCTGAATGTATTTTTCTTCAACCCACCATATCAATTAACGTATTCCATGGATACCTGTCCTTTCGAATATCCAAACTAAATATGTTAAATGGGAGACAGTAACCCTGAGGGAATATTAAAAAAATAGCCGTAAAATGGGGTGACATTGAAAATGCACATTCGGGAAGTCATTTTGTGCTGAAGGCAAACCCAGTAGCAGACTTCCGGCGTAATGACATGCATCTTATTATGAATGCAACTATAAAACTGACTGGTGTTTCTTTCTCGTAAAGCTTGGAAGTCATTAAACCGTTCCAGTTGCAGCAGCTTTGCATGCGAGTTGCATGTGACCTAAAGTATTACCAATTGTCTAAATGTGGAAGTGAAAACTGCAGATCATATTGTAAAATTCATTATATCAGTTGCCTGGGGAATATTTATGATGCAATTGACTACCAATTAAATCAGAGTTTGATGATGAGTCGCTATTCAACAACTAACTTGGCTTAGTTTCTTACTAGAAATATATTTTTGGAGTAGAATCATACCGAATTATATACCTATAATAAATAATAATAGTTTTAATGATGTGCAATAATTGTTAATGATTGACAACTCGCCAAATTAAAGATATATACGTACTTAATACTGAACTACTGCTACTTACACTAAAAATATATAAGAATATATATTACAAACAGAATTATTTTATGCAATTTCAAATTTAATTGTAAATAATTTATACCGATTTATAAAGTTTTATAATTGTATTATACCTGTAACTATCGTGCAAACACTGCCTTTCGTTGTTAACCCTTATCTTGGCAAGGTACAAAATATAATATAAGGATAAAAATAAGATAATAAGCTGTAATATTTATTTTTCAACTGACCATAAATGTCAGCAATTGACAGGACGACAAAGAAAAGCTTTTTTAAAGTGTTGTCATTACTAAAAATGTAAAAATATTTGTTAAAAACAATAAAAAAGATAGCAAAGTTAGTGTGACATATATGTTACCAAGATAAGGGTAGTACCTTCCGTGCTAAAGATGCTTGAACTATAGAGATGTTTGAGCCTTTCTTAAAGAGCCTTTCTTAGATAGTGGGTTGTCGAAGCGCTGCAATAGCGCGAGAGGCCAAATAATAGTAAATGCGTTATCATTGTGCACTGATGATTGGTCGCATATAACTAACTTATACTTGATGGTTACTTGTTTATGGAGGGTTGAAATAAGTTAATTAACATTCTTCTGCATTAATCCGAGTTTTTTTCTTAGGTATGCAGTCGGCCAGTTCATGGACCACGCCGGCTTCGTGGTGTCCCACCTGAACATCTCGGGCGTGCGCGTGGAGGATGGCGGGCTGTACGAGTGTAAAGCCGTCAACTCCCGCGGGGAGAGTGCGCACTCCGCGAGGCTGAATGTTTATGGTAATGTTGCAAATTATGTTATATGATACTGTAAAACAAGCATACATTGATTTCACACGGAATGATTAAATGAAATTCGGTTTTGGTTTGACCAAGATTTTTTTTTAAATCATTGAATTTTTCTTTTATTATTATTTTTGTTCAACTGTGTAGTAATATTATGGCAAATGATAGTGAAACCTAAAACAATTTTGAAAAAAAAAGGATGAAAAAAATTGTACTTTTTTTTCTACAGTAGATTATATTAAAAGGGTGCCCCATTAAAATTTGCGATGAGAGAAATGTGATTTAATTAAAGTTAATACCGTGTTGTATTTTAAACGAATACGACATTTTCTTTCTACATTTTTGGATCCAACAAAGAAAAAGACAGTCTAAAATAAAAATCTCCGCAAGAGCTATTATAATTAACAATGCCGCTATTTTCAGGTCCTCCATACATTAGGTCGATCAGCACTTTGAAAGGAATCACCGGCGGAGATATCACGATTCTCTGTCCTTATTACGGATACCCCATCAGGTAACTGAATATATCAAAAGATAATAACATGTTGTTAATAAGTAACCGTATGCTGAAAAAATATTAAAATTTCCAAATATGTCTTTGTGAATACCGCTTCTTTGAAATTAAAGCTTACTAATTACGGACACAGCCGTGTCAACCCCAAGCAAACCCTCGCATCTGTTTGCTTCTCGCTGTATCGCTTAGGGGTTAGGGTTTGCCCCCACGCATAGTCTTTCGTAACGGTCTGTGCACGAATCAATTATTGTAACCATGTCCACCTAATTACTGTTTCAAGCCTTCACGCTATCCGTTTTTTTGTGAACCAAAACGATCGTTATGTGTACATTTCTATCCCCCTATACAAACCGTCACAAAATGGGATACATTAGATAAACTTAGCTTTAAACTCCATTAAA
This sequence comes from Drusus annulatus, assembly GCA_022651775.1. NCBI lineage: Eukaryota > Metazoa > Arthropoda > Insecta > Trichoptera > Limnephilidae > Drusus > Drusus annulatus. The sequence goes on along the minus strand of JAGWCC010000099.1, from coordinate 1,786,703 downwards.
GTGGTGAGTAAAAACATAAATCCGTTTTACTTTAAGAGTAATCGTTAAAAAAATTACGAATGATAAAAACCAAATTTTTGTAGGAACCGTGCCTCCGTGTAATACAAATGTTTCACAGTGTTGAATTATTTTTACCAGCTACGTGAAGTGGGAGTCAAGTCGCCAGAAGATAACATCGAACCCCAGGTACAAACAAGACGGCTCGATCTTGAAAATATCCCGCCTGGACCCCTCGACAGACGTCGGCAGCTACACTTGCTCCGTGGCGACCCCCGGAGGGGAACTCGCCCGGCGAGAGCTTCAGCTGCTGATCAACAGCCCCCCAGTGTTGTCCCCGCTGTTCTCTCTGCCCAACCTCAAGTCTGGGGAGAGGGCGCAGCTGTCTTGCACAGTCACTTCGGGGGATATGCCCATCTACTTTTCATGGATGAAGGATGGACTGCCTCTGTCACCAACTTTACAGGTAACCTTATTTTAATGAAGAAATTTTATTTTTTTCAACTTCAGATAACCATCCAAATTGTATGTTCACGACTCGTAAGTAACGAAATTGACCTTGAAAGTATAGAAAGTAGACTGGGACATGAGATCCCTAGGGCAGATGTGTTTAAAACTACGTATGACTGAATGACGAATGAAGAGGTTCGATCTTAGCGATAATTAAAGTTTGACATGAAGCACTCACTTTGTGGATAGACATAATTAAATTTTAAATAAAAGTAACTTTGTTTTGACACCACTTTATGAAATACATATACCAACCGGTTTCGGTTCTACCTGAACCTTCTTCAGGGCTGAACAAATATGTATTTGTACGGTACATATTTTTTCAGCTCTGAAGAAGGTTCAGGTAGAGCCAAAACCGGTTGGTATATGTATCTAATAAAGTGGTGTCAAAACAAAGGTACTTTAATTTTTTTTAAATTAATAGTTGAAGTAGTAGAGAAACGCTACGATGGTTTGAATAGGTACCGAGAATGGGTGATAAGGGAGTGTCGTGATAAAGAAACTTATGTGACACGCAAATGGATTGAAGAAAAAGTCGCATACGTCCTAGAAATTATCAATTTAATCAAGTACCCTAGTGTCATCTGTATAACATCCGTTTCGGATTGCAAAAATCAAAAAACTGACGAAATCTTCATAATTCTTAAGGCTTATTTTCTTCCGTGTTAATTAAAGATCTCACGTGATAATCTTTCTTCTAGATTGAAGAAAGAAGTGCTGAATTCTTCAGTTATCTAATATTCAAAAGTCTCGCTTCGAGTCACAGCGGTTCCTACACATGCATAGCCACCAATTCTGCTGGAAAAGTGAACACGTCCGCTGAACTCGTCATCAAAGGTAAGAGACAGCATACGAAACACGTGTTTTCATTCAATCGTACTTGTGAAGAATGTCCCCTTGATTGTGGATCCCGAAGTGTTGAAAGGGGAATCGCTTTTCGGGTTAATCATTCACTTTGTCAACATTTATCCCAATCCCAAGTCCCTCACGTCCTTTTTAATTTATTTACTTAATAAAAACAGAGCCAACTTTTGAATTCCTTGGCGGAATCAATGACTGATGCCAAAGTATTGCATAGTTGAAGGAATCTGCTTCAAACCAAAAAGAGAAAGACGACACCAAATATACAAAAAAAGTTTTACTATCTGGCTTCTCTTATGACTTATATTATTGTATGTTATTTCACCGTAATTGACAGTAAAACTATTTTATTTTTCCTCTCAGTTTATTTCAACATTTATTTTTACGAAATCTTTGAGCAATTAGAAAATAAAAATTATTATTACAAAAGTTGGTTCTTTTCAGTTCCTCCATACTGGCACTATGAACCACAAGATTTGTCAACTTTACTGGGCAGCTCTGTTTTTATCAACTGTGACGCGAAAGGATATCCAGAGCCAAGGACCTATTGGTCCAAACAACATAGTAAGCTATTTTTATTTATTATATTTTATTTATTAAGGGTCAGCACCCAAAAATAGACACTTTTGGCTTTCTAGTAAAAGCAATACTACAAATGATTCATTTGTTAATTCTATGCGGGTAGTTAGAAAATGTCTAAGGTTTCCAGTGAATACAATTATTAAACAGCTATCTTTTAAACTCTTTATGAAACGCATTCAATAATTCTAGGGAAAACGTTTAAAAATGCCTCTTTTGGTATCAAAACTGCACCTTTTACTGACATTTCAGTATGTTTTTCATAAAAAATAAAGGATTACGCTTATGAAATTGTATTCACTGTAAACCTCAGACATTTTTCTAACTACCCATAGAAAAAATTCAGATGCATCATTTGTAGAATGGCTTGTATTAGAATGCTAGAAAGTAACGATTAGTGTCATTTTCGAGTGCTGACCCTTAAGTCCCTAATGTGCTTAGTTTTTAAATTGCCGCCACCTACCTATTTCTTTCGTTTAATTGAGTTTTTTTTTCAGACAAATTAAGTGAAGATTTTGACACCCTTTCTCCAATCAGTGGCCATTTAAGCGTCTTCAACAATGGATCATTGTTCATCAACTCAATTTCTTCACAAGATGAAGGAAACTATCGATGCACGGCGGAAAATGGAATTGGAAATATATTATACAAAAACATTATGGTGGATGTCAATGGTAATAGAACTAATCTAAATTTGGTGAAATGAAATGATTGGAATAAAATAATGTTTGTATGAATTTGCTATTTTCTTGTTAAAATTTCAGAGCCAGCCCGGTTCGACGTTTCCTCCCAAAATATAACAACAAGAAGAAACGATCCAGTTACTTTAGTGTGTGATATTTTAGGAGATAGCCCAATTCAAAATATTTGGACGCACAATACCAGCCCAATTGACACACACAACTACAGGTACCTTTATGGAAAAAAATATTTCCCAAGACACCAATAAATGTATTGATTCATGTATCGTATTCCATTGAAAACGCTTTCGAACTGTTGTACCCAGATGGTTTTTTCAAACATTGATGGGCACCATCGGATTTGTGGTATTTTCTCTCCGCTTTTTTGTTTTTATAATCGTCTAAACTAGAAATGGTTTAAAAGTTTTGTGAACGCTTCACTTACTACAAGTTCTTTAAAATGAACGCTTCACGGTGAACACTTCAATTGAAGTATTCAATCCATGAGAACTGCAACCGGTTCCTCGCCAAAAATAAAATTTCATGTGGGGTGGTCAGCTATGTTCTATCCGTCTAATGTTTTCCGGCCCACCGGAGCCGCTCCAACTTAATAAATCTTATTTTTTTACATCGTATCTTGTTTGCGTCTTCTTTATGTTTAAAATATTTTTTGATTATTTATGGATTTCCAGGTTGAGTGTTTCAGAGCTGAAGAAAGAGAGCGGTCTGAGATCACAGTTGAGCATAGAGCGAGCGGACAGACAGGATTCGGGACTCTACCGCTGCCAAGCCAGCAACGCCTATGGAAGGAGTGAGCACTTCATACATCTGGCTGTACAAGGTACTGCCTCATTACAAAATACTATTATTTTCTTGCAAGTTCATACTTAAACGGTTTTTCAAACATTGTATTTTTTTATATTAATAATTGAAATAATATCAATAATCCCCAACGTAAATATGAAACAGAAAAAATGAAAAGGTCGTAACCGAGACTCGAACTCGGAACCTCTACTCTATCCGGTAGTAACGCTTCTGCCAATTCAGCCACCGGCACCTTATTTTACCGGCATTTTAATCGATCACATTCTTTTTTTTTTTATTTATTGCATTTATTTAATATTTTCTTCAAATTTGGCTGCCACTTGATTATTAATATTATTTCAAATATTGATATAAAAATAATAAGCATAAAAGCTTCAAAGTTAATTTTAATTTATTATTGTAATTTTTCACCGATGCTTGAACTTGTTTATTTTTCTCCTTATGCCTAACGTGAACGCAAACGTTAAAATTTCGCTATGATTTTCGGATGCTTGATTTTTGCGTATCGTTTAGCATTTTGTAATTTTCGTCCCGCATGCGTAGCAGTATTGTGTTTTCATTATTAGGGCGTGAAGAATGGAGAAATTTTAGTTTATTGATAAAGCAATTATACTAGGTATTTATAATTGATGGTACATAAATCCTTCTAATGCCTATAGCGGTCACTTCTGGAAATTTTCTTCACAGCCGAATACCAGGAAGTGTTAGTTATTAACCCGTCATACACATTAATGATGATTGCGTGCTTGCTAATCGTCATCGCCTCTTTAATTAAGCGATTTCGATAAGACTTAAGCCTTCCCAGTATTCGAGGAGGGGAAGATAGCGCAAAACGGCTTAAAATCTACCGCAAAAGTCAAACAACATAATGCAAATATCCGTAAATCATCCCCCTATAATATAATAATTTTCCAAATAATTTTGTTATCTGGTTATTTGGTTATTATGTGGCCCCGTAAAAGACAAAGTTGTTCCCGAAACAACTTGCGCTTCAAACTCAAATAGGGTGTCATAATACAGTTTTTTAAACATAGGTAGTTTTTCTAATTAATATTTACCATTCGGGGTGGTTTCGGACCGCAGTGTCGCACCTCTGCCTATTTTGCATATAAGATCATAGCGCCTAAATTATTTGATGCCATTTTTATTTTTATATATTTTTTTTATATGAATACCGCACAAGAGTCTCAACTGCTCTCAACCGTCTAGAGCCAGTGAGACTATGGCATCCCCAAATAGGGTATGTTGTGAGGCTGAAGGTACTGGAGAGGGTAAGGAGATTGGGAAGAGGAAGGTTGGGAAGTACCTGGCTATTCATATCTGGTCACCAAACACGGCTAAAGCCATTTCAAGCAACGTTTCAATTCTAAAATGGTGGTCTTTCACCAGGGCGATACTTAGAGTATCTAGTATCTATAGGGAGCAGTTGGGACTCTTGTATGGCATTCATTATAAATTTATAAATTTTTTTTTAGGTTTTTAAATTTTATTTAAACAATAATTATTATTATTTCAAATTTAAGATAACTATTTTTAGTCAAAAGTTCTGCTAGGTAATTATTTTTACGCGTGACAGCTTTTTCGCCTTCTGAGGGCATTATCAAACTGTGGAGAAGCCACATACAGACGGACTATTTATATCATTTTTAGTAATTTCTATTAATTTATATCGACTTAATCATGTTTTTGGGTGCTAATCATTGTTATTTTTTATGTCACTATTATTTTATGTTTTATATCATATGTTATGTAAAAGCCCTTGAGGGCGTATATAATTAAATAAATAAAATTATTATTATTTTTAACTACCAATGCCCCCATTAAGTTTTTCTGATAAATTGTTATTATTGTCGATACCTATTAACATGGGAAGTTTCCCTACCTAAGGGTATTCTATTGTTGTCGTAGTTGTCATGTTGTTATAGCTGTCACGCGTAAAAATAATTACCTAGCAGAACTTTTGACAAAAAAATATTTTTTTTAATTTTAAATAATAATAATTGTTGTTTAAATAAAATTAAAAATCTAAAAATTAAAATTAAGTTCTACAAAATAAACTTTAAAACAATAAACAAAATAAATTCTATTCATTGAAATTCTCACATCACCTAATCATTACTTCTTCCGTCATCGTCCAATTTTCATAATTTCTTCCGATTCCAGAAAGACCTGACCCTCCCACGAGGGTTGAAGTGATGCAGGTGGGCAGCCGCTCAGTCCGCCTGACCTGGCGAAGGCCCTTCGACGGCAACAGTCCGGTGCTGGGCTACCTGCTGCAGTACCAGCCGCTGGGCCCCGAGGCCAGAGACTCTTGGGACAGCGCCAGCATCGTCAATCTTACTATTGCCACGTCTTCTGTACACTCAATATCAGGGTAAATATTTGATAAATTTGCTAAACATGAGTCTATTTATTTATTTATAAACTAATGGACTAAAGTCCAAATACAAAAAAATACAAAACACGAAATGGGAAAAAAGACAAACAGAGAAAGAACAGCACATAGATTAAATTAAATGAAGCAATGACAAAAACAAGACACCATTTTTACATCTAATCAAAGTCAAGGTTAGTCAAAGTTTTGGTAGAGTCGTAAAGAATGACAAAAATCATTTGGACTGCTACCAAAAATTTCAAGACCGTGGCCAGAGTTAACAAGTCTCGACATTCTAGACAGTGGAGAACGATACCCATAATTAGTAGAGTGATGATTGAGGAACAGCAATTCAATATTTCTGAGTCTACGTCTAGTTAGCATGTTAAGCTGTATTGTGTTAACTCTTGCTTTCGCCCACGGTTCTAAAAGTCTTGTCGGGCCTATCATCGGTGCAGATGTATTCACATCTGCTCTGATAATAGACCCTGCAAGGCTATCCGAAACGTTGACTCTGAACAGGAGTAAACGCAACATAGTTCAACATGTGACGTTCTGAATCAGGAATGTTTGCAATGTAACCCAACCTTTCTACCACAGTAAAATATGAAACCGAGACCTGTTACCAGCTAAAATCAAACAATAAAATCCGTATTTCTCTCTAAAACACCATTAAAGTCCATATAATACATTGTCACAGCACTTCATTAATTCAAATTCATTGGACGGCCTGCATGGTCGAGTGGTAGGACGCTCGACTGCGAATCCGGAGGTCGCAGATTCAAACCCGGCGTGCACAAATAATTTTTATTTAATTAATATGTGAAATATGACATTTGATTAAAATAAAATAATATATAGTATATTTGCGGTACGTTCCAGAGTGGTAGATACTCAATTATCGCCCTGGTGAAAGACCACCATTCAGAATTGAAACGTTGAAATGGCATCAGCCGTGTTTAGTGACCAGATCTGAATAGCCAGGTACTTTCCGACTCTCCATCTCCTTTCCCATCTCCTTCCCCTCCCCACTACATCCAGCCTCACAACATGCCATAGTCTCATTGGCTGTAGACGTTTGAGAGCAGTTAGGACAGTGAAACCTTGCTTAGAGCACTGTAGGTTATTTATTTCCGTTCCCTGTTTTACAGTGAGGGGAGTGATACCATGGAGCAAGGTGAAGTGAGCGGACTGCAACCGGACACAACTTACTCTATGAGAATGCTGGCAGTCAACCAGATAGAGAGCAGCTCTTTCACTGAAACCATAATGGCGAAAACGCACGAAGAAGGTAAAGAATCGAGCATTTTCACGTTATTTAAGGTTGTCTACTTTTCCTTTTTGATGCCGTTCTTATGTGGATATGATCGTTTGTTTAAGCTCCCGCAGAACCACCACAAAGCGTCCACGTACAGCCCGGAGAAGCTGGGGAACTTATTGTTACGTGGCAGGTGCGTTGTAATACTTATTAATATATTTATTTCACACGTAATAATCAAAGCGTTTTTCCAAATGAATTTTCTTGATATATGCTAGCAATGTAGTGTGTCGTTTTTTTACGCATTTCTAGTATACATGTGATACGAACTGCAGGTATTCGTCTAACCCCCGTCGTTTACGCTGAACTTCTTCAAGGCCCGCATGAACAAGACCCTCGTTAATCCGCCTTACAATGACCCCCAATTGGGTACAAATATGTTTCCTCTGGTTTTGAACAGTACGAACAAGGAAACTCTTTGGAGGCAACATATAAATTTTAAAACACACCACCACACTCTTTGGTAGGTACTACGCTAAAGCACATGGCTCAAACTGTTACTTTCTTCCAAATTTTAGTCTCCACCCATGAACGCCTGGCATGGCCAGCTGATGGGCTTCACCGTGCACTGGTCTGAATCTTCAGACCCCGAGGCTTCTGGTCCGCAAATACCCCACACCAGCTCGGCCACCGTCAAGGGTCCGGCGTCAGGAAGGTTTTCCATATCCGGCCTGGCGCAGTTCACCAGGTACAGGGTTACTGTTTCGGCTGCCAACAGAGCGGGGAACGGACCCCCGAGCATACCGGTTTTGGCAACCACAAAAGAAGGAGGTAAGAAATCCAACATTTAAACTATTTTAAATGAGAATCATTAGGAATCTTTTGGGATATGTTTTGAGGGGATGACTGCAAAAATATTAGTTTTTAAAGCTTTTGTTGTTGTTTTAAGTTCCATCTGCTCCGCCTCAATCAGTTCACTGCACGCCGCTGTCTTCTCAGAGCCTCAAGATAGAGTGGGCTTCTCCGCCGCGATCACACCACGGAGGAAATCTTCTTGGATACAAGATTCTATACAAGCCACTGTCTGACATTTACAGTAAGTTATACGAATAATCTTTCGGCCAACAACCAAAAGATTCTGATCTCGATAGTATTTATAAAATGTATGGCTTTGTTTGTTGATAAATAATCTTCTGTTTCAGTGGAAGAGAGTGTTTCGGCAGCGGAGGTGAAGAGGACCAGCAGCAGCGAGACGTACCTGCACGCGCTGCTGAAGTACACCAACTACTCCATCCAGGTGCTGGCCTACACGGGCGCGGGGGACGGCATCCTCAGTCCGGCCGTCTTCTGCACCACAGAGGAAGACAGTAAGACATACGATAAAAAAAAATAACACAGATTCAGATAGAACAAATAAAAATAAGTTTATTATTTCCCCAGAAATAGACAAACCAACTAATGACACTTGGTTTCATTTCATCAATTTTGCATGTTTACTTCTGAATCCCAAGGACTTTAAGAACTCCTAAAATCATTTAAGTTTTTTTTTCTAGTTCCTGGACCACCGGCAAATTTAAAAGCAATATCTACAACGGCGGAATCCATTCTCGTCAGTTGGCTGCCTCCTAAAAAACCCAACGGAAATATAGTTTTCTACACACTATACTATAGGGAAGCTGGAAGGTAAACTATCAACCATAGTTATTCAAAAAATAAAACTTAAAAATTAATTGGCATATCATTAATAATAAGCTTTTTGGCACATAACCATCATCATTTTGCAGAAGTGGTCAACCGATCAGCAGACAGATAAGTCTCGCAGAGGCAGAGAACTTAAATGGCGCGGGGTTGGGGGGAGCTGTGGAGGCAAGAGGCCTGGTGGAGAAAGGGAGATATGAATTCTGGCTCTCCGCCAGTACTGGAGCTGGAGAAGGAGGCTCCACTTCGCCTGTAACCCAAGTCACCACGGCGAGAGGTAAGTTTACCATATATAATATGGAAGATTTTTTTCGTTTTATGTTGTACTCTCTTATCATTGTTTCTTTCGTTTAGCTGGTGCCCGCATAGCGTCATTCGGCGGAACAGTACGAAGTGGTACAGGTCGTTCTCTGTTACTTGGCTGTCTCTCGGTGGGGAATCCGACTCCTCGAGCTCGATGGCTGCATTCTCAAAGAACCATCACTCACAGCCACTTGTACAGAGTCACAACCGAAGGGAATCTCCTCATTCATAGTAAGATATAAACTATTATTTTTTATATGTTTTTAACAAAATGATAAATTAATAGTTCAGACCTTTTCATTCGGCACAAGTTGTGCTGAAACGGAAATAACACGGAACCGTGTACTCGCACATATATCTTAGGTAGAAAAATAAAAAGACTTAGGCGACACTTTGGTCAAAAATGAGTTGTATATGCAGTTTTCATTGTTTTTTTTTTTATGCGTCAAATGCTCTGACTCTCTTTTGATTCTGAAGACTTTATATATATATATATATATATATATATATATATATATATATATATATATATATATATATATATACTATTTGGAAGAAGACTGAACTTAAGTGACACAAGTTTGGGACTTTGTTTAGCTGTTTGTCGCTTCAGATAACTTAATGAGAACATTGAGTTACCTGAGTTAACTTTTTTCTTCAAAATCCAACCAGGTACTGAAGACTTGCGAATTTTATTAAAAAACTTTAAAGTACTCTTATGTAAACTTCCCAAAATGGCGCTTCAGCCCTTTTACCTTTCCGTTGACGATACCATGTTATATAACCCCCCCCCCCTCTCTCTCTTCAAGGTGTTTAGCTGTGTTCTTCACATTGGTTTTAGGTCATGTTAGTGTTGTCTTCGTATCCACATTTGTGAAAATGGGGATAATGATGTATGCATTGTACAGCTCCAGTAAAATAATGTTTTATAAATTACAATAAACGTTCTTATTGAATTTTATCCTCGGACTCAGAGAAATTGTTGTCGGTTTATGGTTTTTCAACTTTCCGCTATTAATAACGTTCATATTGTCTATTAAATGCGCTTCATAGTCAGTAACTTACAAAAACTACATATTTCAGGTGTCGACCAAACTGTCAGCGGGAACTACACATGTTCAGCCAAGAATCTATTTGGTTCTGACGACATAACTTACACAGTGATCTGCCTGCTACCCCCGGGGCACCCCTCCCTGCAGCTCCTCTACACCACGGCCTCCAGCGCCCAGCTTCAGTGGAGCCCCAATGCTTCAGATGGGGGCTCTCCAATATTAGGTAAGGGGAAATATACGAGTAGTTAACCAAAAAACTGACTAATTTCCTTAAAACTTGCTTTTTATTTCTGATTCGGTATTGTTTTCAATATAAATTCATTTGGCATATAAAAGATGCCTCTGCCATAATGCGTACAATCTAACCACAAAAACATGACATATTTTTTCACGGCAATAAGAAATGATTGTGTACCTCAGAGCAATAATATACAAGAGAGAGCGTTGTAGAGAAGGCTGTGGTCAGTTTTTACGAGGTTTTCCGGACTCAGCTAGACCTGGGCGTGGCTAGGACTAGGACTAGGGTATTTATACATCTATTCATAGCACATGTCGACACAATGTTTTTGTTTATTCGAATAACCACTTTTTCACAGTATTGTTAAAAAAAATAACATGTAACCTAATAAACCGTTGAGTTATGACAATTTATTTCGCGTATTATAACGTGTGGGCGGAGGCAACGGAGACGCGAGATACGAAGAACATTCTAACAATACTTTAAAGCGGTGTGATAATTCTGGAAAATTTGCTGTCTCTTTCTTTCTCATGGTGTATGATGTAAAAACCAGGAAAAGGTGATTTATCCCAAAGCTATTTAGGTTGGGTAAAAAGAGTTAGCTCTCTCTCCATATATTGTTACTTCAAGTTGTGTACTATGTTGTGAAAGTGGCCACCAATATCCTCGCGCCTTGAAACAATAATATATGTAATGAAAATGAAATAATGACTTTGTATAAGACCACAGATATTATGTTAATTTTTATGACCGACCGGTTTCGCTCATTCTAAGCATCATCAAGGTACAAAATTAAACGTATCCAAAAATAGATAGTGTGCAGTTATATACATAGCCTGTTCAAAAGAAAAGGTGAATTTTGAATTTTCGCGGGCTGTGTACATTCGATTATCGATTTTTTTTCTTGTGTTGGTACACATATGTTTATCATATATTAGCATTATCAGCCATTTTGGATTAGTGGTTTGTTTTTGACAACTGGAAAGGTTAGTCACGTTTTTGTGTGTTCTCCGATTTTTTACTTTTGAAAAAAATGGATCAAAGAAGATATTCTTTTTTTATTTCATTAATAATATAATTATTAGAACGCGTAGATAAGAGTTCAAAGAACGCTTTAATGAAAATCCAATCTTGTAAATGTTTTTTTTTTCAGGATACACCCTCAGCTACAAGAGGTTGGAAGAAAGTCTTCAAATTATTGAACTATCAGCAGAAGTGACTTCATACAAGGTCGACGGACTCAAATGTGGCTCCAGATACTCCTTCCAAATAACTGCGTACAATAGAGTGGGGAAAGGAGACGCCAGTGTTTCTATCATCGTCAACACCAAAGGAGAAGGTAACGAATTATTACGTCAAAAACATAGACACTGGGCTAGAATAGAATGAGCTGAGCTAATATTTGGAAAGTCCCGTTTCAATCAGCAAAATTTTCGAAATTTTAACTATATTTGGGCAATCCCTGAAAAGCAATTAAAACAATATTTTTTTATAACTGATTTTGGTAACAGCAAGATTTTTCAAGTACCGGCTAGCCCAGAAATATTTCTTTGCTGGAAAGGCTAAAGGGCTTAAGCGACACTTTGGTCAAAAATAAGTTAAATATGTAGTTTTCATCAGTTTTTATTCTGCATCGAATGCTCTGTATCTCGTTTGTTTCTGAAGACTTTTGCGCCCCTTTAGTCATTTAAAATTAATTTACCATTTGGGAGAAGGCTTGACTCAAGCGACATAAGTTTGTTTCTTTTTTAGCTTTTGGTCGCTTCAGGTAACTCGGTGAAAGCATTGAGTTACCTGAGTTAACTTTCAAAATCTAACCTGGTACCGAAGACTTATGAATTTTATTGTAATACAACAAAAAACTGGTTGGATTTTGAAAAAAAAAGTTAGCTCGGGTAACTCAATACTCTCACTCAACTTGTAAATATATTTTAGATGGCTGAAGGGCCCCAAAAATCTTCAGAATCAAACGAAAGTCAGAGCATTCGATGCAGACGAAAAACTGATCAAAACTGCATATTTAACTCATTTTTGACCAGTATCGCTTAAGCCTTTTTGCCTTTCCAGCGACGATATATATTTTTTTAATTAAATTTATCATGACGAGCTCCGTGGTAAAGTGTTAAAACGCTCTGCTACGAATCCAGAGGTCCCGAGTTCAAACCCGGCGTGCGCAAATATTTTTTATGTAATTGATAAGACCACCATTCCGGATTGAAATGTTGCTTGAAATGGCGTTAGCAGTGTTTGGTGACCAGATCTAAATAGCCAGGAACTACCCGATCTTCTTCTTCCATATCTCCTTCTCGTCCCAACTGCCTTCGGCCTCACAAAGTAATTCAATTGGAGATTCCATAGTCTCACTGGCTCCAGACGGTTGGGAGCAGTTGAAACTCTTCTGCGGTGTTCACTGTAAAAATAAAATTTCTCCTCTTCAGCTCCAAAATTCCCCGAAGACTGGTCTGACCTGATCTGGAGCAACTCCTCCTCCATCGTGGTGGAGGTGCGCCGCGCGCTGGGCGGCCAGGGGGCCGGGGGCGGCGGCGGCGGCGAGAGCGGCCTGTGCCCGCTGCTGGCCGTGGGGGCGGAGTGGCGACGCGGGGGGCGCAAGGACGCCGGCATCTGGAGGGCGGCCAACGTGCCCGGCTCCTCGGCCCTGCTGCTCAGCTCGCTGGCGCCCGCCCAGTGGTACGAGATCAGGCTGTCGGCGGAGAACCACGCTGGCAGGAGCGAGGCGACGGTGAGGGCGGCGACCACCACCCTCTCGGGAGGTAGGAAATTTATCTCTATTTATTCAATCTCATTTAATTTTGTGCTAGCTTAAGCCGTCAAAAATTGTTAAAAAAATTAAAACTTACTTGTATGTCATTGACATACAAGTAAGTAATGAAGAAGCACAATAAAATTAGATATTGAGAAGAGAACACAAGAGAAAACAAAACTTTTTAAAGCAATCCAAAATTCAAGGTACTATTTTTATTTATTGTTTTAAAGTTTATTTTGTATAACTCCATTTTAATTTTAACAGTTCGATAATGCCCTCCGAAGGCGAAACAGCTGTCACGCGTAAAAAATAATTACCTTGCAGTACTTTTACCTAAAAATTGTTTTTTTTTTTTTATTTGAAATAATAATAGTTATTGTTTAAATAAAATTAAAAAACCTAAAAATTAAAAAACCTAAATAAAATTTAAAAACCTAAGAATTCAAAGTACCAACTCAGTAGACACAAAGTAGATAAATTTGATGGGAAACTTTCAGTTACGTTGTAAATAACCTTGTGGGATTAATGACAGTGATGCAAATTATAAGTATTCCAATAGATTCATTTTAATGTGTTTACATAAAATATAAGTATAAATTATAAATAAACTGGTTATATAAATATTTGATATAGCTATATGTTAACAAAGTTATATCATAATATGATATAACAATGTTATTTTTTTGTTTATTTTTTTAACAATAATGTTATCATCATATATAAACAGAACTTTGTTTTAAGATAGTTATATATACCTCATAACAATGTTAAAAAAACAGTTATGAGGTACAGATGTGTCTATTTTTACATTGTTAAATACTACTTTTTTTATGACAATAAACTACCGCACTTTTAGGCACAATTAGGTGCTATTATTTTTTGTTCTAACCAATATTTTTCTATATCTACGATATTTGATTAGGTAAAGAATTTTGAAGGACGAGAAATAGTGAAAGAAATAAAATAATTAACGATCTTTTACTCTAGCGATCAAATTCTGGCAAAAATTTTAAAAAATCTTTTTTTTTTTTATGAAAGATCTAAGCTTTAAATCGCGAAAACATCGAACGCTCAGTTCTGCTACCTCAACATAAAAATCTCTTTTCTATTGATTTGTGTCACAAACATCTTAGTCGATGATTAAATCAAATAATTGTTAAGATGTTCATTTTGATATATGTAGCGCAAATAAATATCTCGCGATTTGTAACTTGAATCTTAGATAAAACAATATAATCTCCTTGCGCCTACGATAATAACCTTTCAGCTGCGTAAGTAATGAAATCTCTAAACTTTCTTTGGCAACAACACGCTTTTCAAAGAATCATCAAGAGACTGGAAAATATAAAGTTTCTAGTGATTTCTCACTGTTTTGAACGTTTTATTATTATTAAAGAATGACAACGGGGTTACGAATAATGGTAGATTCACACCAACGTCCTGATCCGCTCAGTGCCGATATTGTTCCGCAAGAGAGCTTATTGATATGGTATGAATATCAATCAAGGAATATGTGCTAAGACAAAGTTGTATGGCAGTATATCCTTCTGCCCACCCATGTGTTAACTACTTATTAAGATAAATAATTATTTTGAAGTGTAAAAATACTTACAACGCAGATTTTTTTTTTGTTAAACCATTTTTTTATCACAAAATAATATTTTTAATAATCAATAATTAATAAAAATATTATTTTGTCATAAAAACGGGTTCTTGATAAAAAAAAATCTGCAATGTAAGTATTTTTACACTTCAAAACAATTATTCAACTAACTAAGTAGTTAAATATCACAAGGGTGGGCAGGAGGATATACTGCCACACAACTTTGTCTTGGCACATACTCCTTGATTGATATTCATACCATATCAATAAGCTCTCATGCGGAACAATATCGTCACTGAGCGGATCCGGACGTTGTGTGAATCCAGCTTAACCTGGCAATATTTGAAAAACTCCTACTTCCATCATAATAAGTAAAAAAAATGTTGCTTTTGCATTGATAGAGGACTTAGCTAGCAGAGGAATTGAACCCACAACATCTGGATGGAAATCCGACGCGTTTTACCTAACGTTTTCACTAACCGGTCAAACCAATTAAATCAACTGAAATTTTTTTGCTTCTGTAGGGTCGAAATATGTCATCTTTCATCAAGTTACACCCCGTTATTTTTCACGGATCGAAACCATTTTCCGAAATTTTGATCGCTTATGCAGTAAATATTCCATTACAATTGTTGAAATTGAAGTGACTAATTTGTTTTGTTTTGTTTCAGCACTTATATCACCCTCCATAGATCTTCCCATGGAGCCAATATACCCCCACGACCTGGATGGATCGCCGGATAACATCTTCAACCTCATCTCCATCATCCTGGCCACCGTGGCCGCTATCTCCACGCTGTCAGTGGCTTACTTATTGATCATGAAAAGGCAGTAAGTTGTGAAAATATTACTTCAGAGAACGAGGAACTTGAGTGAACTTTTGTTTTAACAATATTCATTATCTAATTTAAATTCGAGCAATTTGTATGCACGTTTAAAGTCAGTGTAATATTGACAGAAGAAGGGGATGAAAATAATATAGTAGTTGCATCAAATTTTAACTAATTGTGCTGAATTATACTCGTAGTTCAAGACCAACGAAGTCCAGCACAATCAGAATTGGTGAACAGTAATTTTCTTTTTGTGTAGGCAATTTTTAATCTGTTTGTAACGTAGTCCCTGTTGCTCGCGGTCGATCTATTAGTTATTTTGCTCTGCAGCAAATCTGATATATACTCGTATCTTGTCGGATTTGCTGTCTTTGTGATTGACTCAAGAATTTGTTCGTTTTCCAGTGTAATCTGCCACTGTGCGAGCGAGTCGGTTTACGGAGGAGAGAGACAGCGCAGCCAGTCCCAGGCCAGTGACGAGAAGACGATCTGCGCAGAGCAGCAGAACATCAGGAATTGCCAGCACGACTATTCTACGTCTCCAATCAAAGGGCATACTGATAAAATGAGAAGAGAGTCCGCGGGTATTATTTCCATAAACCTTTTTTTATCATTCAAAAAACCTGAAAAATGGGTAGACAAATTAATTCTTCATCGGTACCTATGATTATTATTTCAATGGCTTTTCCATTGTCCATGGCTCAGAGCAATAATATACCAAGAGGGAGCGCTAGTGAAGTCAGGATTAATGTTTTTTTTGCTGACTCGGGCGTGGCTAGGGTATTTATACATCCATTCATAGCACATTTCAAGGCAATGTTTTTGTTTATTTGTATAACCACATTTTCATAGTATTGTTGTCAACTAAAATAAAGGAAATAACCTAAAAAATTGTTGAGTTATGTTCTGTTATGTCGCATAACAAAACGTAGTGGGCGGAGTTGCCGGAGATGCAGGAGACGGAAAACATGCTTACATACATAAAAGTGATGCTATATTATGTGAGAACTTGTCTTATCTATTTCTCTCTCACGGTTTACGACTATCGAAATTGTATAGGTTGGGTAAAAATATTTAGCTCTTTCTCCATTTATATTCTTGCTCTGAGGTCTATGGGTTATTCGACGTTCAGAAAATAACTTTACAGTTATTCGTCACGCCGTCGGCGCCGCAATCAGTAGAAGCTGAGTAGGCGATTTTCAACCCTTGTTTGTTTGCGGTCATTATTATATTTTGTTCTCCACCAAGATGTCGCTATATTGTCGAATTTGCAGTCGGCAAAACAGTTTTCTGTTTAGAGGGATCTTTTTATTATTTTAATCACAAATAAACGGTGACTTACGATATATATTTGCTACTCGAAATGTTAATGTATACCTATGGTTTACATCTGTCTCGACACGGGAATCTCTTAGTGAGACAGTGTGACAGACATGGACCAAACCCATCTTTTATATTTCAACAAGACAAATAAAAATATGCATTACTAAATTTAGCCTTTTATTCTTTAACGGATAGTTTAAAAACAAATTTGATAAATTCTTTCCATACAAGTGCGAAATTCATCAACATATGTAAACAGGAATTGGCTTTCCCATTTCCTAACTCTTTGAATTACAGGCTTGAACTTGATTGAGTGACATACATATTTAAACATGGCTAATTTCATGCACATTTGTCGCAGAGATGTACGAGATCAGCCCCTACGCGACCTTTCAGGTGGGCGGGCCCAACCGACCAGGCCCCGCGGTGCCCACCACGCTGGACCACACGCTGCAGTTCCGCACTTTCGGTCATCTGGAGAACGACGAGCCACCCCTGCAGGCGCCCTGCAAGCGGCACTTCCCGCAGAAGGTTCACAAGCATACTAACTCCAAAGGTGAGCAAAGCATACCAACCTAACCTAATAAGAACTGGCCAAACGCTGCGGGTCGTTAACTGACTGTAAACGAAGACCGTTATTTGATGTGAAAAATGTCGAAAAAATCATAATGGAGTTGATAGCCAATTTGATGACAAGGTATTCAAATAACTTAACCTAAGATAAGTAAGCGATCCCTGCGACTTACAAAATTGTTTGAAGTGATTCACAAAAATTATAAAAATAGTCATTAAATGACATAATTATCAAGACCACATTTTTTAACACAGTCATACTTGGTTTTACCACACATACGTCTTAGGGATCTCATTTCCACAGCATTCACTCTACATTCATCCTTCCTCTGCCAGTTCCATGTCTCACTGCCAAGGGTTGATACAAGCTCTCAATTTTGGGCTGCTAACTTCGCTTTTTTGCACATTTTTTATTTATTTACGCCAACAGCGTTTAGTTCTGCATTAATGAAGTTTTCTGCATTCACCTTTCTTTCAATATCTTTATTAGCCTTTTCGTATCTCGTTAACATACTTTACAAATACACAAACTCATCCACTTGCTCCAATTATTCATCATTCACAATTATATTGTACGCTGTTCTCGTACTTTCTTTTTAAACACCACGACTGAGAAAACCACACCGAATTTTTTTTTGGAATAAATAGAAACTGGTGGAATTGTGAAATTTTGGAGTTTGCTTGTGGCTGCCCAGAGGAACTTAATTTTAGAACAGTGAACCTTCAGCTTGTCTAATACATCGAGAGAGTAATTAATTCCAGCTCTGAGTTTTGGGACTTTCAATTTCGTTTGAAATGAAGAGACGAAGTGACTCGACTTTTAGAAGATAATTAATAAAAGTGGATAGAAAACGGATCCCTGGGGTACCCCAAAAATTATTGTAAAGTTAGATTATTTATTTCCAACACGGTTTTCACACAATTGGATCGGTAGTACTCTAGCCAACTTTGTATCTTAGAATTCAAACCGATTCAATCAGTTTACAATACATAGGTATTGTTGTAGATAATACTTTTGTAATATTGTTGTTTGTCTTCAGATACAGACCGGATAGATAGCGGATGTGAGCTACAACCATTGCGTACGAAGAGCAGAATCCGACAGTTCTCAGGACCTTCCTACTGTGTCCCTATGCCGCAACAAGGTATGGTTTACTTTTTAATTCAAAGTGTATTTTTTAATATTGAAATTGGAAATAACTTTAAAGCATTTATGCCTATATTTTTTAAAATATTTAAATAATATCAATAATCTAAAACACAAATATAAAACAGAAAAAGCCAGAAAATAAAAAGACAATGGTCACAACCCAGACACGAACTCTGATCCACTTCTCTGTCCTGTTTCGATATTAATTCGAGACTTTGTAAGAAGTCAAAAGATCGTCCGTATTTAAAAAAAATGTATATTTATCCAAGACACCATCTAGGTATTCAACGAACTCGGGTTGAGCTTTGAATACATTACAAAGATGGCTGCCAAAAATCCAAATAAATTAAAAATAATAGTCATAATTTTCAATGAAAATATGAGATCGATTAAAAATGCTACTTTCTTATAAGGTCCCAATGGCCGAATTGGTTAAGGTGTTACTCTCAAATAGAGTAGAGGATCTGACTTTGTATCTCGGTTGTGACCATTGTCTTTTTATTTTCCGGGTTTTTACTGTTTTAGATTATTGATATTAGTTAAATATTGTATTTTTTAAACTGGTAGATAAATACTTTGACATTTAAACCGTTAGCTCCAGAAGGAGGAAGTTCTACACTGTTCAACACCCCAAATCTAAATCAACGTATTCAAATCGCCCGTGAGAACCTTAAATCATACCTAATTAATAAAAATATATGTTTTCCAGATATATACACCCGCGAATCGAGCACGGAGTCCAACGACATGTCCCCTCCCACGGAGCGGGCGCGCACCCCGCGCCACTACACCGACAGGCAGCTGCAGATACACCAGTCGCACAGTTAGCCAGCTTTCGTCTAGTCTCTAGTCGCTCAATGCGCTCAATGCGCTCGAGTGCCATCTTCAAGGGAGATTACTGATTAGTGATCCGCTGAACCGGGGGTTGAAGGTTGAAGGAGCTCTATGATATTGACTATGTTTGCTTTGGGGTATGTTTTATTTTCATTATTATTTATCTCATTTTCTCCGGTTTTTATTTATTTTGATTGGGGAACTATATCACCACTCGGTTGGGTGTCGTTGTAAAACGGTCAAATTGAAAGGGCTGAAAGAAGAAATTTATTGATGAAAGTCCTGAAAAGCCCCATTTAAATGATAAAGGAAATAATCCCTAGTCCTCAAGCTGGCGACATCTACTGTCAGTGGACATTCCATTCTTGTCTGATGAATTTCGCGGTTGGGCGCTAAAAAAACTAACTCTGTAATTTTGTTTGCCATGCAAAATAGACTCAAAATATCTACCTTTTGTCTATACTCGGAGATAGTGTATCCGTTAAAGAGTAAATGTTATTAGACGACTCGCGCCCCTCTCCATAAAGTCAAGCAGGTAAATGAAGTATGGCAAACTCGGACGCATTTGAAATCTGCATTGGGTTGGCAACTGGTCACTATTGAAAAATGTGAACTAATGGTCCAACTTTTGGAGACCAGAATTACATGGATTCAATGGGGCGTCAATTGCTGTTGCTTCAATCAGACCTTTCTCCCTTTCTCGGTCTTATTTGTTGGCCTCAATCTATCACAGGTCTCTTTCCAATAATTACTGCAACTGTCTTTTGAAGTCTAGAGCATGGGAATTAATATAAAATACAACTCCACTCTCCCATAATAGTTGATATCATGCTCCTCCTCGTATAATACGTTTTCCGGTTCAATGGGTCAATATTCCGGTTAAATTTTAGCCCTGATGTTCTGATGAACATCAATTGTCTTATTAACAATTAAACAAATCATAAAAAGTTACTACTTTCTTGGTGGAAGCAAAATTTCTTCGACGATGCTTTTATAGATAAATTGAATGAATTCTCCACTTTAAATTATTAGGTAGTATCAATTTTACTATTGAGTAAGAGATTTCTGAAATTCCAAGCTGTGATAAGAAAATTTAAAACACTTTTAAAAAGTTTGAATTATTATAATAATGTCTCACACAAATTGAAAAAATGTGTGATCACGTTTTAAATGAGTGGAAAAAAGGGTTAAAAAATCCGAAATTTTGTTATTGTTCGTGATTTTGATACAAATGCATAAATATTGTTAAAGAGGTATAATTATTATTAAAGTCAATGAATAGCTTGTCAATTAATTGCATTGGTACGTAATTGCTGACTCGTACCTATTCAATGCATTTTATCTAAAACAATAGTATTAAATTCGAACGTGAAATTGTAAATTAAAATAAAAGTAACTTCGTAGCAAGCAATCTCTGTGCGATTTGACTTTGTACATAAAACAAAACCATTAATTAAGAGTATTTGAATGAATCCAATAATTATTTTTTAGTTTTCTTTCTCCCGATGACGAATGAAAAAAAGACGTCTGCCTCTAAACGAAAATTGTCAATTTTTAATTGTAATCGAATATCATAACAACCCGATCGACGACCGATTCGTTAATTTTATTTTAAAAACACAGTGTTGTTATTTGATTTGTGAACGAATCTCTTGAATCGGTATTCAATTCGTCAATTTTGCCTCAAGACTCGTTAAAAATAACAAATCGCTCAGACGTGTTAATATTTTATATACTGCCCTGGAGAAACGTTTTTTTTTTAAATTTAACTGGTATTCAAAAAGTTTAAATAAAATGTTTTTCATCTAAATAATTATTTTATTTAATATAGTAATAAAAATGTTACAATTTAACCAAAATCGTTTAATTTTATAGAAAACATTTAAATATTGAAAGGCGATATAATTCACAATATGTTTCATTTCGACCGTTTACTTTTGTTTGGATTTTATGTAAATAAATAAATTACACATAGTTTTAAATAAATTATTTTTTCTTTAAGGATTACGTTAACACTCGGTGTTCATAAGTTTTTTATGAAATTTTTAGATTAGTCAATGGCTCAGAGAGCGTTATAAACAAAACAAAAAAATAGGATTCTGGCTACAAATGTTACAATTCATGTGATTAATTAATATTCTTAATAGGTACATTTTAAAATAATTATAAATTTTATCCTGCTTCTGCTATTGTGTGCTGTTCGCATTGCTGTATTGTTGTAAGATGTAATCAGTGTTCAAAAGAAAATAATTTAATTATTTTTACATTCGTAATAAGTTTACATTGATATTAAATATGATGTACAATTATTGCAGATAAGATTTTATTAAGTTTTTTTACAGGTAAAGTTTACTATTTTATCGACAAGGCGTCCCTCTCTTGCGCTACTTTGGTGACGTCGGTTCATTACAAGCTCAGTCTCTCTTTGCATAGCTTTTCCATTTGATGTTTTCCACAGTTTTTCCTGGGGCAACCAATTGGACGTCCTCTTTCGAAAATTGCTAAATGTTGATAGATAGTGGTTCTGCTGGCATCGTGACTACAAACCCAAGTTAACTTACCTCGTATTATTATACAAGTCAAGCGGGAGACCGATGCCAAGCACTTCTCAAGCGAATAATATCTCATATTCTCATCAATAATTAAGATGATTGCGCAAGCATTACAAAAATGTCTAGAAAAAATTAATCTCTCATTTCTTATACGAATTTAGAATTTATTCGATTAAAAACTGATTTATCAACAAAATAGTATCTGTCACTGTTCTTTAGAATCTAGTAAATTATTTTTCGATAGCTAAAGAGGTGATTATTTCAATGAGGAAAAATCATAAGCACGTGCATAATTAAAAATTGTTACCAAATTTCCGGCATTGCTTCTTGTAAATATCATGATTCATGTTGAAAATTATTTGAGACTGATACTGTAAATAACATATAATATGTATGTGTAAGTAATCCAATCAACATTATTATAAGTACATGAAAAGAATTTAATCATTTGTTTTGTGTAGCACGATTTATAATAAACGATAAAACTGTGAAAATTGGATAAATTTATTATGTTATTAGTAATCATTCATATTATTTGTCTTTTATGTTTAGTTTCATGTGTACCAGGCCCGTATTTAGTGTCAATGCCTTCCTTATTTTTTCTTTTATCTTATCTTTCTTTCTTTCTCATTCCTGAATTGATGAGAATAAGATATCTATTAACACGTATGCATTCTATCATGCTATTCCAATGCGGAGGTGCGATTCGTTCAGCGAGTCTGTTCTCACCTAAAATTCTAAGAAGTCACTTTTTCATTTACAAACCTTACCGAAAGTCCCCCGAAAAGAAAGCAAGTGATTATTTAATATCCAATGTCACGGGCCCGAGGGTACCGTACAAAAATTATTTGAAAACCGAGACATAAATTCTTAAAATTGGCGCGAATACCACGGATAAATTATTTTGAAAGCCATTGATAATAATTCTTTGACACAAACTATTACTTTTCGGTTCCGCCACTTGTCCCTAAAAAATAACACACCCTTACGCTTGTTAGTTGCAATCTCACAAACAGGATCGCCATCTGCCTACCAAATGAAACAAATTTAAAGTATCAAAGGAATATTTATTTATTAAGTATGCGCTGCAAATACATATATTTTCATTTGTATTTATCAAATGTCGCGGCTTGGTGGGTACGACAACAACAAAAAAGGGCGAAACAATAACAAAAGGTTTAGAAAAAAAAGTTATAACGAGTTTTTTACTGATGATTACAGCATGCCCTTTCTTAACATACCGAAGATTTTTTGACGATAAAATGCTCTTTGCAAAATACAAAAGTGTGAACTAAAAAAGGAAGCACAACTTTAGCCAAGAATAGCAATTTGATTTTTTTTTTCTGTTACCACGATGCTTCCCTTCCTGCGCACAATCTTTACTTTTCCCTTATTTTTGTTTTTCTTGCCACTAATGGCGGCTTGTGACATTTTAGTGTGCTAGAGTGGTAAGATTGAAATAAAACGTTATTATTGATGCTGTTGTAGCTGAAATTTTTTTTAAATTTCATTTTTTGTATGTAGAAATTTCAGCAAGCCGTGCAGTGCACCACCAAAACTGAAAAATCCTCATACATAAAATTAAACTTTTGAAAAAAAAAAAAAACATTTTCGACTACACAAAATCAATAAGGTCAATTTTTTCTATCTTAACACTCTACCACACTCAAAAGTCACGAACCACCACTGCTTGACACTCCAACACATAATTAATAATATATATATATATTTTTTTTTTGATAGCACAGGGTGAATTTTAAATATAGTGATATCGTCTCCCCCCTCCCTTCCTCCATCTGTTCCGCAGAGTTGACGGGCTCTGGCAATTTCCTGTGAGAGTACTTGAAATGAAATTGCTGTGATATCAAGCCAATGATAATTGACCAACAAAGAAAAAACATTCATGACGTAATGGGCCAAGTTATCTTAGAAACTCCGTAATTTGATTGAAAGAAAATGCATTTGCATCACGACCAGAAGTAGTCATTTGACCGATATCGTATTCTAAACTTATTTTTAAAAGACAAATAAACCATATTCGTAAAAAGCATTTACTTTGTGGCTTGCCATATTTATAAATAAAACACATAAGCTTTGTTTATAACCACTTTATTATTTAATATCACGTCTACCGGTTTAGAAAGTACCCTTTCATCTTCAGGACAATATTAAAATTTTAATATTGTCCTGATGATGAAAGGGTACTTTCGAAACCGGTATTCAATAATAAAGTGGTTATAAACAAAGTTTATGTGTTTTATTTGACAAATAAACCATTCATACCAAAAGCTTGCAAATGGTCCCAATTATAATATAATATATCCCGTATAACTTTTATACTGACGAAAGAAGGATTCTTCCGAAATTGGGAAAACGAAAAATGTATTTTGGTTTATTCAGATCGTTTCTGGCTGCAATTGCGTTCTCGGCGCTGTAAGGGGGATTGCAGTCACACCTCGAGAGAGGGTCGTGCATGAAGTCGTTGTACCGCATCATCGCGTACATTCCATCCATGTTCCTAATCTTCCCCTGGTCCCGCTTGAAGATCTGCGCCCGAGGGTTCTTGTCGTAAGTGAACCAGTCGCCGAACTTCTTTACCGACTCGGGACCCCCGCTCGCGTTGAAGATGTTGGGGAAGTACGCGATGTTGTACGACGGCCAGTAGCCTTGTTTCTTCAGAAGACTAGTCCTGGAAATTAAACCAGAATATAACGCACCAAAAACATAACCCTATTCGAATGTTACAAGGAATGGATTAAGACACATGTCTTTTTTGTTAAAGGTATTAATTTTGTTGCTTTAAAAACGTATTTTCGCGAAACTAAAAGATGATTTTAACTGTGTAGCAGAAAATCAAACTGTCTTGCTGCAAAAAAAATCTATGAGTGAACTCATACAATTCATTACCACCATCATCGAAATTTCACTGCTTTTTAATTGGGTTTCTTATTCTTTTAACTAGTAACGTCATTCCAATCCTGAGCTATGGATCTTAAACTTTAATTGGTATTGTAAAATCATAGATTTTTATGTTTTTTCTTTAAGATTTAAAACAAAATACAAATAGGCTATAAGAAAAAAAACCTACATGTCTTGCGCTTCGACTGTGCCAGGAATCTGTTCCAAAATCCACAGAAAGCCTGGTTTTATATTCTCAAGAGCTTTTGTTCCGGGAGAAAACTTCTTGTAGTCGACAACCATCCACTGGTTGTTATAAGTCCCACTGTTGTACTTTCGGAAAATGTCTGTCCAGCTTTGTCCTGTTCCAGCAAGTCTGTTGGCCACCATGCTTCTTACGAACTCCATAACCTGACCAGTAGGGGAGACAAACTGCCATAGGTCCTTATTGGAGTTTCCTATGGTGGTTTCTTGTGTGACCAAATTGGCTGACGTAATGTAGAAATCGTCTCCGGATGAAAGGACGCCAGGGTAAGAAGAGAAGGACATGGTATGGCCTTTAATGGTGTTTTTTACGTTGGGGAGCATATTGTATTTGAGTACATATTTCTTCTGAATGCGTAGCATTGATTGGAAACTGAAAGAATAAATATAGCCAATTAAACCAGTTTAATAAGGTAACACACACGCGTGCTTTTCAAGCCACTTGCCAAAAAAAATGCAAGCCGATCCCAAATGCACAATAACGAAGGCACAATCAGTTTTTGTTAACAGACAAAGGTATTCATTGTTTGTCATTATCATCATTGGCGCTACAACTCCTTCGCCCTGCAGGCTTATAGTAAAGAATACTTTCAAGACCGCCAAAGATTAAATAATCAGGTGGAATATATTTTAACCTGTAAATATGCAACGTTAGATAGGTTCGGACGAACTCAAAAACAGAGGAAGAGTTATAAGAGCAGTGTGTAACCTGTTCCAGGTCTCTTGTGCTACGAACACATCAGAGCCATCCGGCAATATCTTGATCAAAGCCGAACAGTGTCCAGCGCCCACCTCGTGATCCATACCCATTGCTTCAAAGAGGTCCTCCAAATCTCCTTGCATGTTGATGGCTCTGAAATTAAAATCCATAAATGGTTCGAAGTCAATATATGATTAGTGTTAACTTACTATAATAATTTTACTATGAATTTTGTTATAATAAAGTAACGACATGCTACTGCTAAATTATAAATATTCATGGTACCTATAAATGATTTGGTATTTGAACATACAACTTAAATACTTCTTCAGCTCTTAAAACTACTGTTGTTAATTTATGATGATTTTCTATTAAAATGATTTACGTTTGAATCGTTTCAATCAACTTTACAATATGATTAAGGACCTACTAGTACTTCATTATTAATAATTTTTGATTCGACACTTACAGCATATCTTTGTACGTGAGTTGTTTCGATACGTCGGTAGTAGCTGCGGCATATCCTTGAGCCAAACCTTCCAATTGTTGCATGTACAATTTGACCTTTAAGAAAATAATATTGTTTCATGATGATTTACGTAGTGTAATTTTTATTTGTTAACTAGCAATTATTGAGCTTATTTCGAGTGAAAAATGTAGACGTCATTTTGTTCTCTAGTGACATTTCTTTTAAATTAAAACTAAAAACAAATTATTCCTCCCACACGTCACCATTGCTTCTTGAAAAACATTTCGAAAACGAGAAGCACGCTCGTAATTCTACTGGAGTATTTTTAATTAGAATTTCAATATTCTTTAGATTGTTAACTTTTTTTAAAGAAAGAATAACGTTATAAATTATCTTATAAACCTACTCCAGGTAAAATTGCATTTTTAATTAACAAAGGAATGTAAAGTATATAAATCTATCGGTAAATAATTATGCATAGGCTTAAATATATTTTCATGCAGGTACGGTTCATGACGGGAAAGAATGAAAACATTTTTTTGTTAAAATTAGTGAAATTATTCGTTACACCGACACCGACACCGACACCGACACCGACACCGACACCGACACCGACACCGACACCGACACTGACACTGACATTGGAGACACGTGTATTTTTTATCTTTAAAAAAAAGTATCGCCGAAGACCAAAACAACATATTTATATTTCACTCCAAATAAGCCCAGGAATCGCTAGTTACTGTCTGTCGGGTACGTCCTATTGCATCCTGTGAAAAGTGCTTAAAAAGGGTACATTATCAAACGCCTCAGAGAACCGCTAGGCTGTATTCTCAAGAGCAGATATAATACAAATAAAAAAACTACTTATTTTACCTGATACCAGTAAAGATCGCTGTCGCTAAATTTTTCAATATTTTCTTTCACCCATCGTTCATTGATTTCTACGTAGTTCGCAATTCTGTCGCACACTGCTTGTTTGTCTTTACATATTCTGAAAAAAGGTTGATACACATCGGTAACCCATTCTAATATGCATTGTGGCGCTACATAGTAAATTAGTAAAACAAGTAATTAAGCTGAATATTTAATTAAACATCGATAGTAAATTTACGTTGAAAAAGACACGGCATGAAATGAATGTGGTTCTATGAATCGAATACAAGAATGTTGACATATTTGTAGCAAACAGTTTTCAATTCATAAACGGGCTGATCTTTGGTTTTCTAGCATGCTTAAATGCAAATTGTCAGATGAATTAAATGAAAACGTTTTGTTTAATCATTAAAAAAATATCAATAACTTTCAAAAAATATGAAACAAAATAAGAAACGGAAAATATAATGTTCAGGTTACCACCGGGTCTTGAACTTGGAACCTCTATACTATCTGAGAGTAACGTCTCTACCAATTGAGCCAACCACCCCTTTTAAATACTCTAATATTAATATCATTTTTTTAATCCTTATTTCTTTGTAAAGGTATGCAAAGCTCTTGCCGAGCACAGTTGCACACCTAGATAGTGTCTTGGATTTAACATGAATTTTACTAACGAAATACACTTTTGTGTTCTTACAAACTGTAGAATTTATTGTTTCTATAATTAATATCAAAATAAAGCATAACGCTTTAATAAGTTAAATATAAAAATGCATATTTAGAAGTTTAGTTTAATTTGCAGAAATGTATTTACCCTTCCATTGTGTTCACCCAATACATCCAAATCAATTCGTTGGTCAAAACTCCTTCAATTGCTCCGGCTGCAAAGGCCTGTGTCACGTCGCTGTATAACATTTCATTGGAGTGTAGCTCTAGGAATGCCCACCTTTTTGCCGGGGGAAAATCAATTAATGACAATGCATTATCAACTATTTTTTGTTTTTTTTTAAGGTACCTTAGTACCTTTTAATATCATTTATGAAGAAATAATTTTAAAACAAATAATACACATAAAACGTAAGCCAATTAAAAGGAGTCATTTCGAATAAGAAAACTGTATCAACAACAATATTTAATATTTGTTGAGTGACGAATTAACTTAAATAAATTGACACGGCATAATTCTTTCCCTGGGTAGTTAGTAGTAGGTAGTTAGTTCCAGAATTACTGCACTGAAAAATATCTAAATTTCTCGTATTACTTATTGATAAAATATATCATTGCTAGCAGTTCTGGACTACACGCAGAGCTGCATTTACAATTTTATTGCGATACATAGTTTAGATCTCCGATTGAATCTCAGATTTCATAATAGCGCTACAGGCATGTGATCACTAGTAGGGATGACCGTTAATTTAGAATTATGTTTAATGATTTTTCGTTAGAACTTAGAACCTTACTTACCCTGTGTTATTGATCTGGTTGTCATACACAGCTTTGACGACATAGTCACTTGGAATCTCCGAGGCATCATTCACTTGGCGCACCGCGAGAACATCACCTTCGATGGTGACAAATGCTATACTCTTGGATTCACATCTTACAAGCAAAAACAAAAGGAAAGACAAGGCAAATCCTCCGCTGAAACTAAGACTGCGAGAGTCTGCCATTGTGGACTCTGGACGACCTGGCCCGGCTACTGAATAAATTGAACGGAGAACTGAGTACAAATAACAAAGGAAACTGCTTGAAGCCAGTGAAGTGACACTGGATGCTGATAGCGAGAGGTCAAGAGATGGAACGTCAATAAAGTAAAAATGATTAACAGTATTCAATTTGCACTGTCTTGAGTGAGTGACACAAATTGTGTCATTGTTTATATAGGGTGTATCAAGATAATATGAAATATATTTGTATTGTAAATGCTCATTTAACAATTTCTGATTTTGTTGATTTGAAATATGTTTTTTTTTCTTAAAGCTTACATTTAAAAAAATGCTTGATTTTATTTTTAAATTTCAGCAAATTTTGGACATATCTACATTGTGTATACGTGATGGCTTTGATATATTTATAGAAAAGAGATCATTTTAATGCACTACATTGAATAATATTACCTGGATGAATATAATGTGATGGGTTAATGGATTTCCTGAAACAGTTGTGAAGACATTTACAATAGCTTGACGAAATACATTTAAGACAAAAATTTGTAGGATAAATCAAATTCAATCGCCAAAATGACAAAATCCATAGTGGTAGTCACCATAACCAAATCCACACATTCAAATTAACAATTCGTTTTCTGTTTTATAATCCCGATTTTCTACTTATAATATTGTAATCTCATTATAATATTATTATAGCATTTTCAAATTAGCCCGATCAAATGTTGCACTCTGTACTAAAGACTGTGAATGTCGGACCCGTCTATTTAATTTGAATGATAAAGTTATTGTCGCATTGTTTCTGCGATAACGCCGGACAGACTTAGACTTAGAGTAGCACAGACGTATAGTGCCTACTCGATAACCTAATCCTATTTTGACAAAGTAATCATAGTAAGACTTTGGAATAAAACAAATAAAGATATATTCTAAATTCTCAGATAATTCCAAAATGTAATCTGTGCCAATTTATAAGGAAACTGATGTCGCCAACTTACTTAAGACCTTTCGAGTCTTAGGCCTCAGGCAGGCCAATAAAATTAATGTTCTGTTCAAAAAAAATTCTCGGTATTTGAAAATGTTTGTTCAATTCTACAAAAAATAGGGAAAAAACGAAGCAATATCCAGCCCACGAGCACGCCTACAACACACGGTGTGTTTTCGTTGTATTTCTCAGCTGGGCATCCCTGGAGCTGGAGTCCAACACTGGACACGGTGGCGAAGAACTAGCTACGCCGCTGGTTACGTAAAAGCATCACGAAGCCGCCGTTATTTGGATGTTCACGTAACACATTTTAAAATTGGTCATTCTGTTTATTTTTGTATTCCTGCTATATAGTGTTTTTGTGTCAATAAACAGTTTTTAAAATTGCATTGGATAGCAAGAAGGTATACCTAAAATATAATCCTTGTAGTTAAGGATTTTGATTATTTATATTAAACCACCTCAAAACTATAGGTAAACATGTTCCTTAAAATTTCCACGGATAAATGATTCGCACGACCATGAGACTTATGCATTTGATATTTGGCACCTAACGCGTCTTTTAATGTCGCCTTTTGTTCAAAGCGTCCACACACATTCCTGTATTGATGAGAATAATCACTATTAACACGTGTGCTTTTTATTTCAGTAAAAGGGGGTGCGATTCGTTCAACTAAAATTCTCAGCTTTTATATTCAATGGCACGGGCGTGAGTGTACCTGTACAAAAAGTATTTGAAAACTGAAACAAAAAAATTCAAAAATTGGCGGGAATACCACGGATAACCTATTTTGAAAACGATTAATAATTATTATTTGATTCAAACTTATACTTCGCGAACACTTTGCTTCAGATTCGGCCACTCGGTCACGCTTGTCGCTTAAATTGTTGTGTAGGATCTCACAAACAGGATCGCCATCCACCTATCAAATAAAACTATTATAAAGAAGTATTTTTATTTTCGTAGAAAGCAGTCACTTTGTGAATTTTTATTTTCATTTCTTTAAAAAAATATTTATTCATTAAATATGCACTTGCAAATATCACAAAGTGGCAATATCGTCCCCCACTCCATTCATCTTTTCGCTTTAAATTTATTTTGTTAATTTAATAGGGAACAAAAACGTGTTTTTGGACCTTGTAAATGTTACTACATAGCATTTCTGAATGCTAAAGGGTAGGTTATTAACTTTTGACGAGGAAATCAACATCATTCTGCAGAAGAATGGACTCGTTTGAAATTTGACAGCTTCAAAAATTTTGATATCGTCAGCGAAGAGGAGGTAGTTTGAGTGTTTTATGGTCTGGCCAATTTCGTTAATGAATAATAGAAAAAGGAGAGGTCCAAGGTTAGATCCCTGGGTAATTCCGAAGTTGGTTTTATATTCAGAAGAAGTATGTTGCCTATAACTGAGATATTGACAGCGATCGAATTAGTAACTAGCCATTAAAGCGAGGAAATTCTGAGAAAAACCGATATCACTTAATTTTTTCAATAAAATATCATGGTCGACTTTGTCAAATCCTTTCTCCAAATCTGTATAAATTACAGGTCTATAGTATCAATTGCTGACTCTTTGCCTTTTCGTGTATTTGTGTGACTTTTGTAAGTTTCCGAATTTCAGGGAAGGTGACTACGAAGTGAAAGGTTAAAAATGTGCTTTAGAGGTTGAATTAGAGAATTCAAATATCGTTTTAGTATCGAAGGAGGAATTATTATATCCTCTATTATATTTCTTCGTGGTTAACAAAGTGGTTATTACAACATTTTACGAAAAATTAAATGCTTTCTCTATCTGCCTCCCCACTCCCACTCGAAAGCGAGTGGCTCGAACTGTCAGAGGTCAGGGTGGCCCAAGTGAGGCGTGGTCGCTCCGAAGAAATATTTCTTCTGAATGCGTAGCATTGATTGGAAACTGAAAGAATAAATATAGCCAATTAAAGCAGTTCAATTAGGTAGTACACGCGCGAGCTTTTTAAGCCGCCTAACAAAAAACGCAAGCCAATCCCAATTGCACAGTAACGAAGGCACAATCAGTTTTTGTCGACATACAAAGGTATTCATTGTTAATCATTGTCATCATTGGCGCTACAACTCATTCGCCCTGCAGGCTTATAGTAAAGAATATTCTCAAGACCGCCAAAGATTAAATAATCAGGTGGAATATATTTTAACCTGTACATATGCAACTTTAGGTAGGTTCGGATGAACTCTAAAACAGAGAAAGGGTGTATAAGGATGTATAAACCTGTTCAACGTACCTTGTGCCACGAACACATCAGAGCCATCCGGCAATATCTTGATCAAAGCCGAACAGTGTCCAGCGCCCACCTCCTGTTCCGTACCCATTGCTTCAAAGAGGTCCTCCGAATCTCCTTGCATATTTTAATTAGTAACCATAAATGGTTCTTAGGCAAAATATGATTAGTGTTATCTATTACTATAATAATTTTGCTATGTATTTTGTTATACTAAAGTAACGGCATGCTACTGCTAAAATATAAATATTCACAGTACTTACCTAGTAGTTATTTGGTAATTGAACATACAACTAAAACATTTCATTATTTTTTTAAATTATTTTTGTTAATTAATGATGATTTTCTATTAAAATTGTTTCAATAAACTATACTACGAGTATATGATTACGGATTTACTACTACTTCATTATGAATAATTTATTACATGGATAAATTAATTATTAGTTTTTGATTTTACACTTACAACATATCTTTATAGGTGAGTTGTTTATTTGCGTCGGTAGTAGCTGCGGCATATCCTTGAGCCAAACCCTCCAATTGTAACATGTACAATTTGACCTTTAAGAAAACAATATTGTGTTATGGTGTTATACGTAGGGTAACATTTATTTCTTAACCAGCGATTCTCGAGCTTATTTCGAGTGAAAAATTTAGACGTCATTTTGGTCTCTTGTGATATTTATTTTAAATTAAAACCAAAAACAAGTTATATTTCCCACACTGCTTCTTGAAAAACATTTCAAAAACGAGGAGCACGTACGTAATTTTGACAGATTGTTGGGTATTTTTAGTACAAATTTCTATGTTCCTAAGGCTTTTTTTAAAGAAAAAATAATGTTATCTTATAAACCTTAAACAAAGGCAGGTAAAGTATATAAATCAATCGGTAAATAATTATGCACGATATAAATGTATGTCAATGCATAGGTACGGTTTATGACGGGATAGAATAGAAACAATTGGTTGTAATTTTTTATTAAAATTAGTGAAATTATTCATTGGGTACAATAAAATAACTCCACTGGCAATATGTTCAGCTCATCGGCCTGAATTAATGTGGCACGTGTATTTTTTTTTTCTTTGAAGAAAGAATGTCGCCGAAGATCAAAAGAACATCCATATACCAGGGGTGTTAGTTGAAGTTTGCCGGTTTTTTCAATAAAGAAAACGCTTAATTCTCAAGGGAAACTCAAAAAAAATTATTCAAAGTATTGATCATCGGATTCTAAACATTTTGCCCATCTTTGAGGCAAATCATGGAGACCATTCCAAAAAAAAATTCCCTTTCGAGGCAAACCATTCGACGAGCCATTTTTCGACTTTTTCAAAATTGGCGAAGCGCTGCTCTGCGAGTGAGTGTCCCATCGATGCGAAAAGGTGATGTCGGACGAGGCAAGGTCTGGAGAGTACGGCAGATGCAATAATATTTCCCAATTCAATGCTTTGAGAGTGTTCTTCACTACTTTAGCTGTATGAGGCGGTGTGTTGTCATGTTGTATTTTCGATTTGTCTCTCGTTCATTTGATGTGGTACCCGTTTTCCATACTTTTGAATCTTTTCCATGGTTTTAAACGTTGGAACATTGCTCCTCGGGTCACATTAAGTGTTTGGGCCAGTGGCTGTTGCGATTGGGTTGGGTCTTCATCCAATAACACCTGCAATTCCTCGTCTTCGAACTTTTTCGTTGCACCAGGATGTTCATTGTCTGTCAAATCGAAATCTCCACTTTTAAATTGACGAAACCATGTCTCACATGTTCTAATCACTGAAACATGTTCACCATAAGTTTCTACCAGCAACCGATGAGCTTCAACTGCTTTTTTCTTTTGATGAAATAAGAAAAACAACGATTGCCGCAAATGAGATTTACTTCGAACGAAACTCGACATATTCACTAAGGTAAACAACTATGACACTATTATTTTGGCAGAATGTAACTTGTGTATTTTTGAAGGTTAATGTCTATTTAAAAAAATTTGACATAGATGCCAAATCATAGAAATGTATACATATCTCTAGCGACATCTATGAGTAAAACCGGCAAACTTCAACTAACACCCCTGGAATTTTAGTCCAATAAGCCCAGGAATCGCTAGTTACCGTCTGTCGGGTGGGTCCTATTGCATCCTGTAGAAAGTAGTCAAAGGGGGTATATAACCCAACGCCTTAGCGAACCCCGAGGCTCTGTTATCGAGAGCAGATATAATACATATTTAAAATAAATAAATTATCGACGCGATATGTTTTTTCACCCATCGATCATTGATTTTTGCGTAGTTCGCAATTTTGTCGCAAACTGCTTGTTTGTCTTTACATATTCTGAAAAAAGGTTGGAACACATCGGTAACCCATTCTAATATGCATTGTGGCGCTTAATAGTAAATTAAACTTTGATAGTAAATTTGAAGAAGGCACGTTCCAGAGTGGTAGATACTCTAAGTATCGCCCTGGTGAAAGACCGCCATTCAGAATCGAAACGTTGCTTGAAATGGCTTTAGCCGTGTTTGGTGACCAGATCTGAATAGCCAGGTACTTCCCAACCTTCCTCTTACCTATCTCCTTCCCTCCCCCACTACCTCCAGCCTCACAACATACCCTGTTTGGGGATGCCATAGTCTCACTGGCTCTAGACGGTTGGGAGTAGTTGAGACTCTTGTGCGGTATTCAAATGAAAAAAAATATATAAATATTTATTATTATGGTAGTTAGTTCCAAAATTACTGCAAAAATTCAAAATTCACCTTTTCTTTTGAACAGGCCATGTGTGTATCACTGATCAACCATTGAACGTTTAGAAGATTTTAATCACCAGCAAGAAAGAGAGTTGTACTATGATATATTTTTATAATATTCCTCCTGATTATGGTCCCTGCACTCATCATTGTCTGTATTGGTGGGATATCAATACAGCCTACCCTACTATAATAATTTTATTCCTGGCAATATTTAGTTGCCGGAAGATTTATTACAATTGTTTGTGTTATAAAATTGGTTACTTTGTATTTTTATAAGGGATTTGATCAAATGTTTCGTCAAATCTCTAAAACGGGAAGTTTTAAAAGCTCAGAACTAATAAGTACCGATGTTTAGAAAATAATATTTGGAAATGCATATAAATATATATATTTCAAAATGCTCCATCTGGCCACACGCTATCGAGTGTCACTTAAAAAGATAACTATTATTTCAAAAGAAGGCCTTTCCTTTAGCACCGACGGATGAAAATAGATGAGAGTTCCCCAATTACAAAAAAGATTCGAAAGAGATTTCCTCTTAAAAACAAATATCTCGAGTCGAGAAATCATTCCGTTGGGGTATTCCCACTCATGTACATAAATAACCTCGTCCGGTATGACGAATATGTGAAAATGAAATATATAAATCCCAAACAAATTCTCGGAAAATATCAGCCCCCTGCAGCTATTCCTGTAATTTTGTATGTAATAATTTGTCATTTTTAAAGAGCGGGGGACCTAATGACCTCGGTACTTTGTGTGCAAATTTCTCAAAAAAAATATCTTCAAAGGTTCTTTGCACGGAAACCGATTTGTAAAAAAAATCAGTCAGACGACAGAAAGATGATTGAAAAATCCGTTTGGGAAATAGAATTAAGAACATTTGTTGCGTTCTAATCATTGATTATTGCACGTTCCACTTTTATTTATATTGCTAACAAATAACAATCTTTATTATGACCGTGTCCCGTGGACATTATTACCATTATAAAAAAAGTATTTTAATAATAATAGTATGCTAAAAGTATGTAACAATATAAATTTACTTACCCAATGTATGTACTAAGATATAATTAATAATTTTTACAGGCACCTACTTACAGTATTTTACTTCACAATAAAAAAAAAATCGTGATTTTTCTCATATCGCAGACAAAAGATTTATCATCAGTTCAGTTAAGTGTTTATTTAAAGCTACTTTTGGCGAATATAAATTCAAAATCAAAACATGAAAATCGGTAGAAAATGCTTTTATTTTAGGCACGCAGAGCTGCATTTACAATGTTATTGCGATTTATAGCTTAGACCTTCGATTGAATCTCAGATTTCATAATAGCGCTACAGGAATGTGATCGCTAGTAGGGATGACCGTTCATTTAGAATTATGTTTAATGATTTTTCGTTAGAACCTAACTTACCCTGTGTTATTGATATGGTTGTCACACACAGCTTTATCATAATAATCACTATTAACGCGTGTGCATTTTATCCCAGTAAAAAGAGGTGCGATTCGTTCTACGAGTCTGTTCTCAGTTTAAAAAGTTACTGTTTCATTTACGAACCTTACCCAAAGTCTCCCAAGAGGAAGCCAGTGACTCTTTTATATTCAATGTCACGGGCGTGAGTGTCCCGTACAAAGAGTATTAAAAAATTAATTAAAAATTCATAAAATCGGTGCAAATACTACGGATTACCTATTTTGAAAACCGTTATTAATAATTCCTCGATACAGACTTATACTTCGCGAACACCATATACTCGTACTTTGCTTCCGGTTCGGCCACTCAGCCCTAAAAAATAACTCACGCTCACGAAGCGCTCACGTTGGTTGCTCAAATTGTTAGTTGGGATCGTCATCTGCCTACCAAAAAAAACAATTATGAAGTATCAAAGAAGTATTTATTGATTAAATATGCACTGCAAATATAACAATCGTCAAAAATTGTTGATATGCTTTTACCCCCCCCTTCCTCGCCCGTATTTCTGATCCCAGAGTTGACAGGCTCCATTATTATTGAAGAATTAGCACCAAAACCAGAAGTAGCCATTTAGCCGATATCGTAATCAAATAAAAATAGAATTCACCTTTATAACTTTCGTACTGACAAAAGAAGGATTCTTCCGAAATCGGGAAAACGGAAAAGTATTTTATTTAATCTAGTCGTGTTAAGTCAATAATATGACAACTTTCTACAGAAAATGTGATGCTTTCTTTATCTGCTTCCCCACTCCCACTTGAAGGTGAGCGGCTTGAACTGCCAGAGGTCGGGGTGGCCCAAGTGAGGCGTGGTCGCTCCGAAGACCACCTCACTCCAGCGGAAGGGCGGCAGACCCCGACTCGCGTTGTAGGTGGGCCCCGACACGGACAGGAACTGGAAGGTGGTGCTCAGGTGCATGTTGGTTATCTTGGCGTCAGTCGCTCCATGCAAACGGTAGCTCAACGCTCTGAATGGGTATGTGCCTATAAAATAATGTTTTGATAGGTCAGTTTCTTAGAGCAATAATATACATATTTTCACAGTATTGTTTTAAACAAAAATATAGGATATAACCTAAAAAAACCATTGAGCTATCTCCTGTTGCGTCGCATAACAAAACGTAGTGGGCGGAGTCACCGGAGAGGCGGAAGACGAAAAACATTCTTACATACCGAATGGTGGTGCTGAGGTCAAGGTTGCAGGTCAATCATTTTTTTCAATCCTTCCTGCTGTCGATGGAATTTGTTTTATTATACCGACTAGCGAGTACCTAGCATGCCTTGTAATGCCATGCAAAGTGTGTGTGTATTTCAATTCTGTTTGAATACATAACATTTATTTTTTTTCGTTTGGTGCGTATATAAATGTATCAGAAGGTTTTCTGACCCGTGAGCAGGCCACATATAGCTTGCCATGTAAAAAGCACGGATTTTCTCAATTTAGTCCACCCACTTGTGGTAATTGTTTTTGTGCTTTTTGGTGTTTATTGCAAATGTGAGTCGCACTGGAAACTGGAGACGTTTGGATTCGAATGGCATATCTATCGTAATCAATGAGATGCGTAATTTATTCTAACTCGATGGGTTTCCAGTCTTGCTTCCCGTCGCTCGACTGTTTCTTTAGCTCGTGGTGCCTTTTTATTTCGAGCTTATCGTTTGGGTGCAAAAATCGATTTGACAGCGAAAGTTATCCCTATGGACGACTATTACTATCTTTAAACAAAAAACATTTTTAAAAAAATTCTACCCAAGCAAACCTTTGTCTGTAGAATATGTAATCTGTGGCTAACCAGAGTGGTTTATCTATGGGCTAAACCTCAATACAACATAGTGGGTTCGATGTTTTTCATACTAATTTTAAAACATTATAGCAACAGTTTTACATATTGGGTTTTATTCCAAACCTTAACGTCACCAATAAAAACAAACTGCTATTTTCGGCGAAATCGGTCGATTAATTGTCGAAAAAATCGAGGACACCCTGACAAACATTCATTTTTATATAGAGAGATTTAGCTTTTAGTCAACGTTTTGTTTTTCTTCCCAGATAACCTGTAAAAGCTCTTACCATTTGGTTTATTCAGATCGTTTCTCGCTGCAATTGCGTTATCGGCGCTGTAAGGGGGATCGCAGTCACACCTCGAGAGAGGGTCGTGCATGAAGTCGTTGTACCGCATCATCGCGTACATTCCATCCATGTCCCTAATCTTGCCCTGGTCCCGCTTGAAGATCAGCGCCCGAGGGTTCTTGTCGTAAGAGAACCAGTCGCCGAACTTCTTTACCGACTCGGGACCCCCGCTCGCGTTAAAGATGTTGGGGAAGTACGCAATGTTGTACGACGGCCAGTACCCTTGTTTCTTCAGAAGACTAGTCCTGGAAATTAAACCAAAGTAAAAGGCACGAAAAACAACACTATTCGAATGGTGCAAGGAATGGATTAGGACACATGCAATTTTGTTGTTAATGGTATTGATTATATTGCTTTAAAAGCGTATTTACGCGGGAAATAAAAGATGATTTTTTTAACTATGTGGTAGAAAATCGGATTGTCTTAAGCTGCTAAAATTATCGATAAATGAACTCAATAATTCATTACCATCATTATCATCACAATTTAACTGCTTTTTCATTTTTTTCTTTATTCTTTCAACTGGTAACGTCATTTTAATACTAAACTATGGAACTTAAATTTTAGAAAATTCGAATTAATCATGATTCTTAATAGTTGTTGCAGAATCATCGATGTTACCGTTTTTTTCTTTAAAATTTAAAACAAAATACAAATAGGCTACAAGAAGAAAAACCTACTTGTCTTGGGCTTCGATTTTGCCAGGAATCTGTTCCAAAATCCACAGAAAGTCTGGTTTTATATTCTCAAGAGCTTTTGTTCCGGGAGAAAACTTCTTGTAGTCGACAACCATCCACTGGTTATTGTAAGTTCCACTGTTGTACTTTCGGAAAATATCTGTCCAGCTTTGACCTGTTCCAGCAAGTCTGTTGGCCACCATGCTTCTTACGAACTCCATAACCTGACCAATAGGGGAGACAAACCGCCACAATTCCTTCTTATAAAATCCTAAGGTTGTTTCTTGTGTGACCAAATTGGCTGACGTAATGTAGAAATCGTCCCCCGATGAAAGAAGGCCGGGGTAGGAAGAGAAGGACATGGTATGGCCTTTAATGGTGTGCATTGTGTTGGAGAGCATTTTGTATTTGAGTACGTATTTCTTCTGAATGCGCAGCATTGTTCGGTAGCTGAAATAATAATATAGCCAGTTAAACCAATTCAATTAGACAGCACACACAAGCTTTTCTAGCCACCTACCAAAAAGTACAAGTCAATCCCAATTTCATCAGCTTTTGTCGACATACAAAGGTACTCATTGTTTGTCATTATCATCATTTTAGTGGTCCGTGATTTAAGTTACGCACGGATCCGAACACTTTCCCCCTCACACGCATCGCGCCATCTCCCTCGACCGAATCCCTTTGTTGTGAGGAACGGGAAGACACGGCGTTGGCTCGAGACAACCCACACCCGCTACTCGCTGAGGCCGGATCAACGGAGACAAGGACATAAGGCCCTGCAGCCCTTAGGAAAGGCAGAGTACCAGCGCCTGAGCTAGCAACAGCACCCTTCCGGGACATTGCAAGCGATACGAGCCAGCACCGAGTGGACGGAACTTATTTGGTCCTCCTTGCCTAACTAGCAAAGCACTCTTGGGACATTGCGTAGTGGTCTTGTTTTACCTAGCTGACGGAACCTTCGGTCCTCTGCTAGGGTTATTTTAGAATACGCGAACTGATTGATTGTAACAATATTTTCTAAAATCATTTGTTTCATTTTACCTATAAGGTGTGAAGCGTGTGTTAAAGAAAAAAATAAAATACTAATTTTCATGTTTTCCCAACAACAACAATACCCGAATAAGCCTGCTATAAAACTATAATAATAGTTCATCGATGCCTCTACACCGTCCGGTCTATCCACTGGAGTTCAGACCTTCTACAACTCCTTCGCCCTGCAGGCTTATAATAAAAAATACTCTTGAAACCGCTAAAGATTAAATAATCAGGTAATATATTTTAACCTGTACATATGCAACTTTAGGTAGGTTCGGATGAACTCTTAAACAGAGAAAGGGTGTATAAGGATGTATAAACCTGTTCCACGTCGCTTGTGCTACGAACACATCAGAGCCATCCGGCAATATCTTGATCAAGGCCGAACAGTGTCCAGGGCCCACCTCGTGATCTGTATCCATTGCTTTGAAGAGGTCGCCCAAATCTCCTTGCATGTTGATGGCCCTTAAATTGATATCCATAAATGGTTCTTAGGCAATATATGATTAGTATTAACTTATTATTATAATTTTACCATGAAGTCGTATTTTGTTATACTAAAGTATCGACATGCTACTGCTAAATTAGAAATATTCACAGTACCTAGAAGTGATTTGGTATTTAAACATACAACTTAGACACTTCTTCATCTCTTAAAACTATTTTTATTCGTTCATCTAAATATTTCTTCTCGTTTTCTTTACATTTATCTTTATTTATCAATTATGTTTTGTTTTTCTTCCAAAATATATTTCGTAAATTTTACAAATATTTTTTTAAATTCTCTACAATACTTGACATGCGTAAACTAATCACATAATTAAAAAACCAACTATGTTTAATTAGTTAATCATGAACTTTTATTATTTCGTACATAATCTATTTTTTTACTTGTCTTATTTTACTAATATTATTTTTTACAACCGTTGGTTCACATTTTACACTAAATGTCTATATAAAAGCCCCACAGATTTATATGCAAAAAAACGGTATTTTAAGTTAAGTATCCTCTTTAGGAAAATCCAAATAGTATCAGGTTATTTGTAACGCAGGGTAAGTTCGTTTGTAACGTTATTTGAATTTAAAAAAAAAATCGTTAATATTTATTTTTAAATGAGCATTCAAACTGTGAAGCTGACATCTATAAATCTATGGTAAAATAAAATTGATTAATCTTGTTCAGGCATGTTAAAAAATACACATATATCTGTTTCCCGTTCTGAGATTCTGTTTGGAGAGGTGATAATTTATTTATTAAAAAATGTTTGTGTTTTAGTATTTTCTATTACACAGTGAATTGGTTATAGGCTAGTTAGAATAATTGTTTTTTTTATTGAATTTAATATTACTTTCGTTTTTATCATTTTGTGTCTGGTAATAATTGAACTAAAATTTACGACAACATTTACCTGTATGTTAATTTTCTATTCAAATGATTTACGTTTGAATCGTTTTAATAAACTTAACAATATGATTACTGACATCCACAACTTCACGATGAACAATTTATTTTATGGATAAATCAAGAAATTATTTATTTTTATTGGACACTTACAAAATATCTTTGTAGGTGAGTTGTTTATTTACATCGGTAGTAGCTGCGGCATATCCTTGAGCCAAACCCTCCAATTGTAACATGTACAATTTGACCTTTAAGAAAATAATATTGCGTTATAACGATAAACGTAGGGTAACTTTTATTTCTTAACTATCGATTCTCGAGCTTATTTCGAGTGAAAAATGTAGACGTCATTTTTTTCTCTAGTGACATTTCTTTTAAATTGAAACTATAAACAAATTATTTCTACCACTCGTCGCCACTGCCTCTTGAAAATAAATTTAATTTAAAACGAGGAGCACGTGTACATTATTCTGCCAGATTGTTTTTTTTATTTTTTATTATTTTAATGTTTTTAAGATTATTAATTTTTTTTTAGGTTAGAAATAATCATACTATATAAAAAGTTAATAATGAGGCATCATTTTAAATTGATACGGTTCATAACGTAATAAAATAGTAACAGTTGTTTGAGATTTTCTATTACAATTAATGAAAGCATTGACTAAGTACCTACAATAAAAAAACCCATCAGACAATATCTTCAGCTCATCGGGCTCAAAAAATGTGACGCTGGTGACACGTGTAATTTTTTTTCTTTTCTGTGTAAAGTAGTTAAAAGGGTTACATAACCAAATCCCGAGGCTGTATTTTCAAGAACAGATATAATACCTTTTTTTAAATCGACTTTTTTTACCTGATACCAGTAAAAATCGCTGTCGCTAAATCTTGCAATGTTTATTTTCACCCATCGTTCATTGATGTCTACGTAGTTCGCAATTCTGTCACAAATTGCTTGTTTGTCTTTACATATTCTGAAAAAGGGTTGGAACACATTTGTTAGAATTGGAAGATGAATGCATTGTAGCGCAAACAGCCCGTATACCAAAACACGCAGATCATTAAACGCGGATTTCCACATTTTAAGGCAACTTTCTCTGGACTGCTTGCCGTCAATGAAATGCGGCCATCAGCACAATTTTTATGTAAACTGGGGCTTTGAAACTATTCCCTTCATTAAAAGTGTCTATTTTTTAGGCACGGCATGAAATATATGTGTTTTTAATTAATCGAATATAAGAGTATACACATATTTGTATCAAACAGTTTTCAATTTAAAACGGGGTGATCTTTGATTTTATAGCATGCGT
Organism: Drusus annulatus; assembly: GCA_022651775.1. NCBI lineage: Eukaryota > Metazoa > Arthropoda > Insecta > Trichoptera > Limnephilidae > Drusus > Drusus annulatus. Next base: position 1,743,811 of record JAGWCC010000099.1, on the reverse strand, counting down.
TAATGCAAATCGTCAGATTAATTAAATGAAAACGTTTTATTCAATCGTTGAAACAGTATCAACTTAACTTTCAACGAAATGTGAAACAGAAGAAAACACAGAAAATAAAAAAGATTGGATTGTGGAACCTCTACTCTATTCGAGAGTAACGTCTCTACAAATTGATCTACTGAAACCTTTTTTAATACTTTCATTTTTATCAATCTAAAAATATCCTTGAAAAAAAATTATTTTTTTTTAAACCGATTTCTTTGTATTGGTATGCAAAGCTCTAAACGAGCACAGTTGCATGCCGAAGTAGTGTCTTGAATAGACGATCCGTCTTATTTACAAAAGACCTTTCGACTTCTTTCAGTGTAGAATTAGTATTAAGTTACTGATTTTGTTCCTATAATTAATATCAAAATAAAGCAAAATGCTTTAAAAAGTTATTATTTTTTTTAGTATGTAATCCAAAGAAATGTAATTACCCTTTAAGTGTGTTCACCCAATGCATCCAAATCAATTCACTGGTCAAAACCCCTTCAATTTCTCCGGCTGCGAAGGCCTGTTTCTCGTCACTGTATAACAGTTCATTTGAGTGTAGCTCTAGGAATGCCCACCTGTTTGCCGGGGGAAAATCAATAACGTTATTATTATTAACAATCAAGGTACATTTTTAGCTACTTGGCGAATATAAATTAAAATTTTAAACATGAAATCGGTAGAAATTGTTTTATGTTAGGCACGCAGAGCTACATTTACAATTTTATGGCGATTTATAGTTTAGATCTCTGATTAAATCTGAGATTTCATAATAAAAGCGCTACAGGCGTATGGTCGCCAGTAGGGATGACCGTTTATTTAGAATTATGTTTAATGATTATTGTTTAGAACCTAACTTACCCTGTGCTATTGATCTGGTTGTCATACACAGCTTTGACGACATAGTCACTTGGAATCTCCGAGGCATCATTCACTTGGCGCATCGCGAGACAATCACCTTCGAAGGTGACATAGGCTATGCTCTTGGATTCACATCTTACAAACAAAAACAAAAGGAAAGACAAGGCAAATCCTCCGCTGAGACTAAGACCGCGAGAGTCTGCCATTGTGGACTCGGGACGACCTGGCCCGGCTACTGAATAAATTGAACGGAGAACTGAGTACAAATAACAAAGAAAACTGCTTGAGGCGAATGAAGTGAAGCTGGATGCTGATAGCGAGAGATGGAACGTCAATAAAGTCACATTATTCAGTCCTTTTGTAATATGGATTCAATTCGCACGGTCTTGAGTGAGCGACACAAGTCGTGTTGTTGTTTATATAGGGTGTATCAAGATAACATAATATTTATTTATCTGTTAAGACACCGATAGATGTGAGTTGTGAGTGTGTCTTGTGTGCCCCAAATAAGGTCAATTTCTCACGTCTGGTCAAATTGATCCAACATTTTCAAATATTGAAATTCATTCTTGAAGAAATTATTTCTTTCATTTAATATTTTACAAAATTATTCAACATGATACAGATCTTCAAAATATAATATATTACCACCTCCAAAACTAAGTACGAGTATGCCCGTATCATGGTAATCTGCATTCTATTTAAGTATCATATAAAACATAGTATTGCCCAGTGACAAAATCAAAAACAACCATTTTCTAGTCAGTCCAGGGCTCAGAGCAAGAATATATATGCAGATTGGAGAGAGCTAAATATTTTTACCCAACCTATACAAATTTACCTAATTCCACATTCTCCCGGTTTTAACGTCGTAAACCGTGAGAGAGAAAAAGAGATGAGACAAGTTATCACACAATATATCACAGCTTTGAGGTATGTAAGCATGTTCTCCGTCTACCGCGACTCCGGCGACTCCGCCCACTACGTTTTTTTATGAGATATAACAGAACACAGAACTCAACTGTTTTTTAGGTTATATCCTACATTTTTGTTTATTACAATACTGTGAAAAAGTGGCTGTACAAATAAACAAAAACATTATGTCGATATGTGCTATGAATGGATGAATAAATACCCTAGCCCTAACCCTGGCCACTTTTAGATTCTGAGGTGCAGTGACACATCCACGTCTCATCTCCCGTCACGATAAAGTCCAGAAAAGCTTCTCCCTCCTGTGCAAAACGATCCAGAAATTCGGCGCTGATCTCGCTCGGGCGGGAAGTGGCGGGAACGAGCGACGACCTCTCATTCGGAAGAATTTCCTGTGACTGAACAAAAAGGGGCCGACAAACACGCGGGACCAAAAAAACTGACCATTAGGATCCTTCCTTCACGCCAAGTGCGCTAACTTTGAAACGAGAAAATCCCCCGGCCTTAGGAGCCCTTGTAACCTCACTTTCTGGATGATACTTGTATGTCAGAATTTTTTTCCTTAAGCAGTTTCTGTCAAGTGATTTCCGATGCCGTCGACTGGCTGAATAACCTCAGCATTCTACTTTGGCCTCCACCAGCTCTCCTCCACCATACGACGAAGAAAATGTACATTATTGTTACAGGATTTTTTTTGTAATGTAGGTTTTTTTTACTAATAATCTTAACGAATAAAACACTAATTTCATCCCGCCATTCGATTTTTTTACATTTGCACTATTCTCATTAAACACCGATTCTCGACCTGTTTCAGCTTTTAATGAAACTGTGACAATTTTTGCTATCGTCGTTTTACGGGGACCATTTAAATATCAAAAAAAAAAATTGCGTCAATCGACAATTTGAGGGTCATCAAATGTGATGACCCTCAATTTGTCGAACCAACCATACCTACATATCTATAGTCCGTACCCGAGTGATCGATTTGAAAAACCGATTGTTTATGATTATTTTAATTTTAAATCATCATGCGCAGTTTTTTTTTAATTGCATAACAAGTCTTATCAGCGTCATTTTTTTTATAACTGTTGTGTTTTATGATGAAATTTTATTTTAGAGATTTTCAATTATTTTTTAATCATTCAATATTCAATGCGTTCCGTAGTCAGTTTACCTTGAAATACAGAGATAAATTATCCGTTTATAAGTCTTGGGGTAGGAGTTATATTGCTTTTCCTTTTATCTGGGAAGTCCAGTGAATCAAATGAATCCAAGCAAGTGACCTATTCCACAAGGGTGGCCACCAGTGGCAGCTCGTGAGTTTTTAGTGTGCTAGAGAGCTAAGATTGAAAAATACGACATTGTTAGTGTTGTTGTAGCCGAAAATTATTTTTATTTTTTTTCAAGATTTTATTTTTTGTATGAAGATTTTCAGGATTTTTCAGTTTTGGTGGTACACTGCACGGATTTCTGAAAAATCTTCATGCAAAAATTGAAATTTTGAAAAAAAAAATGTTTTCGGCCACAACAACATCAATGATGACGTTTCTTTTCAATCTTTCTACTCTAGCACACTAAAAAGTCACGAGCTGCCACTGGTGGCCACCACAGGCTTAGGTTATACCATGCTGGAGATGACGGGCTGTGCATGATAACCGGATAAATACGGACATCAAAAACTCCCCAGATTTCACTTAATATATTCGTATCGGGCGTGGGGGGGATTCAAAACCATATAACTATATCTGGAGAGTATTGGTTTGCACCGGTACTCCACAAATTTAAAAATCCAGTAAAAACACACTCCGATATCCACACAACCGTCCAGTCATTAAACTGGCGTTTCTTTGAAAGCCTCAACTGTCCCCATGCCACTAAAGTGGCTTCGATTGCTTGGCGGTTTTTCGAAGATTTTCATTTAAAAAACGGCACAACTTCAAAAACATATCGTCGCTAGAGAGTTAAAAGGGCGTAAACGACACTTCGGTGAAAATTTTGTTAAATATGCAGTTTTGATCAGTTCTTTGCATCGAATTCTCTGACTCTCGTTTGATTCTGAAGACTTTTGTGGCTCTTCAGCCATCTAAAATATATTTACCATTTGGGAGAAGGCTCGACTTAAGCGACACAATTTGGGGCTCTTTTGGCTTTTTGACGCTTCGGGTAACTCAGTGAGAACATCGAGATACCTGAATAAACTTTCTTTTCAAAATCCAACCAAATACTGAAGAACTGATTTCGCCAATTTACTTAAGACCTCTCGACTCTTAGGCCTCAGAGAGGCCAGTAAAAATGATACCATTCGAGTGTGAACTTTTCGAAATTGAAACAACAACAAAAAATCTTACGTCAATAAGCCCAAAAATGTATAAATATCAATCAAATTACTTTAAAGATAGACCTACGTAACTATGCAGTCAGGGGGTCAATTCCGTTTATTCGTTAGTTCCTCTTTTCACCGCAGGCAGAGATAAGTATAATATATCAAGCTTTAATAACATTTATTTTCATTTCACAATTACGTTTTCAAGTTACTTTAATATTATATTCTAAAGTTGTAGAAATTGTTGCATCGGTCAGTAAAACGCGTTTAGAAAACTTTTCTTGTTATTACTTCCAAGTGTCTCCCATGATGCTGTACTTCACTGAAAACATATAATAATTAGATATTATGATTTTATTACATTTAATCTTGTCCTTTACCTTTAATAATATTTACATACGCTCACTTCCAATTTAAAAAGTGAAAAAAAATGGCTTATCCTGAATGTTATATAGTTGCGAGTATACTCGTAGTGGCATTTTAGAGATAGAAATAAATATGTAAGTTTCTTACCCAATGACTCTTGTGTGCCCTCCATTAGATGTTCGGCATAAAATTGTAAATATGTCGGCTTCTCTTTTTTAACTTGCGTATTCCCTAAACGAATCTAAAAAATAATTAAAAAACCAAATTATTGATCCAAGTATTTTTTTCTAAATTAAATTTAAAACACAGATTTTTTATTAAAAAAATAATAGGTTGTTACTGATGAAATCTTTTGTATACGTACGTTTAGAACATCAGTTTTCTTCTTCCATTTTCTTTTCAGTAAAATTACCAATAGAATGGCAACAAGAACGAGAGAAGGTATACCAAATGCCAGGAGTTGCGACAAACCTGAAAATATAACGATGACTCGTACCATCGTGTTTCAGGGATAATTATCTGACAAATGATCTTTCAAGATCAGAGCAATGGAAGAATCTAGTATGAAACAGACAGCCCGGACACCTTTCTGGAATGTTCGGAATTGTAGTATAATGAGGATTCCAGATTAGCATTTCGAATTCTCTTTCGGTTAAAACGATAAAAAAAAACATATTTGTATTTTTAATTAAAAAATCATTGTTGAAACTCTTTGAAAAAGCTGAAAAAAGATGTACAAAAGGTGATTAATCCAGGTTCATCTATAAAAATCATGCCTGAGTAACATGGCAACCAATTACAAATACATGTTTCCATTAATATAAAATGTGCTTCTGTGTGTGCTGTCCACCGTGTTCTAAAGCTAATCAGTCTCTTCTAGTTCCCATCTTGCTCGGGTGTTCTTCGAAAATATAAGTTCTTCTTTTGCTCAGTCTATCTCCACGACATTTCCAACAATATCATGATTTTTAGTAGCCTGTCGTCGGTAATTGTTTCAATAAAATGTTACGTCTACAATTTAATAAAATATCCAATCACCCAATACCTCACACGAAAGCGAAACGTTTTTAGTGTTCAACATTAAAGCCAAATGAATCATACCTGCTTCTTTATTATAAGTATGATTATCTGAAGTTTTCGCTGTTTCTCCCTGGCCTAACGTATTGCTAAAATTGAAGGTGGGCATGGTGGTCTGTTTGTTTAGTGTAGCTTCTGTAGATTCGGGGGAAGTCTGTACATCCAATGAAGTTGCAAGAACTGTGATTGAGCCCGGTGGGATGACAGTTTGCAATGGTGTTACTTCGGTCGAAGGAACCAAAGATGGTGATGGTGATTTTGATACCAAATAAAGACTGAAAGAAACACCTTTCAATAAATTGTTACATAAAAAGTAAACTAAAGGAAGACAAAAATATAAATTTTAAATATAAAAGCAAAGACCTTATATATCCCAGTTGAGTGCATTTGCAAATGGCGTAACTAATTTTGTCAATGATTTCGTATCTCGCATTAGTTTCACACGAGTCTGGCGCCCATTTGCCTTCGTTCCACCGACGACACTGTAACAGAGTAATATTATTTCATGTGATTCAGCGGCGTGTTGTGACTTTTCTTCGATTTCGTGGTTTTCCGAACCAACAATTATCGGTTGGTATTGTTAAAGATGTAGCAAATATTAGTTAGCATTCGAATATACCCCACTTGAGGTGAAATACCACAAAACTGCGCTGTATAAGTTAACTGTTATTATTATTATTACCGAATACGGGCACACTTACTTTTCGCTACATTACTAATATTTTTTTCAAATTTTCTTATACTGTTCAAAAAACAGACAACAAAATCTTATTAAAAGAGTAGGTAATCTCCAGACAGCTGCTGGATGATAGTGTATTTAATGACTATAAATTAAAATATTTTATAAAATTAAATGATATAATAACGCTAAATATATCGTCGCCGGAAAGGCAAAAGGGCTGAAGCGCCATTTTGGGAAGTTCACACCAGAGCACTTTAAAGTTTTTTATTGTTGTTTTACGATAAAATTCATAAGTCTTCAGTACCTGGATGGATTTTTTATTTAATTTTTTAAAAGTTAAATCAGGTAACTTAATGCGCTTACTGAGTTACCTGAAGAAACTAAAAGCTAAAAAAAGTCATAAACTTATGTCGCTTGAGTCAAGCCTTCTCCCAAATGGTAAATATATTTTAGATGGCCAAAGGGCCACAAAAGTCTTCAGAATCAAACGAGAGTCAGAGTGTTGCTTAAGCCCTTTTGCCTCTCCAGCAATGATATAATATATCAATAAAATATATTAAAATGAAACACCTGAAATATTTCACCCGTGGCTGCGTCATTTAAATTCGCAATAGGTACCTTCAATACCACCGGAAAATCATTGTGTATCATTTCAAATGTTGTTTTATCATTCTGACTGAACAGAGAACAATAATAAACCCATCCTCTTTGTTTTTCGTCTTCAGTTTCACTGAGGAAATCTATTTGAAAAGCAACCTTTGTTATGCAGTACAAGTTGCCTATTAATTTATCATTTGGTATTATTTGTAGTCCAGCAACGGTTGTAGAATTAATTTTCTTTCCCACTTGTGGGTAATAGGGGATGAATATAAATCCCAAATTATGACGTAAGTTGATCCTTTCAACACTTAAAAACACAAGCTGGGAATCTGAAATCAAGTATTGTTTTCACATTGTAGTAATTAGCACGCAACTAACGGAATATTTGTCAATATTAGAAAATACATCATTTCAATTAAAAACTGTTTTAATGAAATGAAAAAATTACTTTGTATAAGACCACGGAAACTATTTTAAATATTATGATCGACCGGTTTCGCTTAGCCTATGCATCATCAGGATACAAAATGAAACTAAACAAAAATACATAGTGTACGGTTATATATACATACAGAGGGAGAAAAAAACATAAAATAAAATAAGGGAACATTGAGAAAACAAAAGAATAACATTTTAATTATAACAAAAGAATAGAAAGAAAGAGAGAGATATTAAAAAAAAAATTATGAATTGAATTGAACTTGTAGGTCATTAAAATTAAATCTGTGGTCTTTTACAAAGATATTTTTTCATTTCATTAAACATTTCAAACAACAAAGCAATTACTTTCTACAAAAATAAAACTGTTTTTTCATGCGCTGCCACTGGCTGGAACATTCTGTCAGCCGAGCAAACGCCCGCCCCGCACCGTCCTTTACTGTCCAATGCTACGGGAAGGGACGGTGCGTACCACGTGGTACACACCCTTTTATGAAATGTTCCAGCCAATGGCGACATGGGAAAGAAACATATTTTTCTCCATAAGGTGTTTGTAGTATTCACCTATTATGCTGGGGTATTTGGTACTCTTGGCACACAAGTCCGGTGCTGCTATTTCGAGGTTTGAAATTATTTTCTTCTTCTCCCTCTGGACACGCGAGACATCTTTTGACGTTAATATAATGTATTCTGAAACTTTCATAAAATTTTTGACATCTTCGGAAGAAACGTCTCTCTTGGACATCTTTCTGTCGTTCGATTTGCTACCCATCCACAGTAATTTCCTCGGCTGAAATGACTCAAATTCATCTACTTTGAAGTCATCTGAACGTGAAATCATTCTACTGCTGGTGTTAGTGACGTTATCGGAAGATTGGCTTATATCCCCGTTAGATTTGCTAACCATCCACAGTAATTTCCTCGGTTGAAATGACTCAAGCTCATCTACTTTGAAGTCATCTGAACGTGATATCATTCTACTGCTGGTGTTAGTGACGTTATCGGAAGATTGGCTTATATCCCCGTTAGATTTGCTAACCATCCACAGTAATTTCCTCGGTTGAAATGACTCAAGCTCATCTACTTTGAAGTCATCTGAACGTGATATCATTCTACTGCTGGTGTTAGTGACGTTATCGGAAGATTGGCTTATATCCCCGTTCGATTTGCTATCCATCCACAGTAATTTCCTCGGTTGAAATGACTCAAGCTCATCTACTTTGAAGTCATCTGAACGTGATATCATTCTACTGCTGGTGTTAGTGACGTTATCGGAAGATTGGCTTATATCCCCGTTCGATTTGCTATCCATCCACAGTAATTTCCTCGGTTGAAATGACTCAAGCTCATCTACTTTGAAGTCATCTGAACGTGATATCATTCTACTGCTGGTGTTAGTGACGTTATCGGAAGATTGGCTTATATCCCCGTTAGATTTGCTAACCATCCACAGTAATTTCCTCGGTTGAAATGACTCAAGCTCATCTACTTTGAAGTCATCTGAACGTGATATCATTCTACTGCTGGTGTTAGTGACGTTATCGGAAGATTGGCTTATATCCCCGTTAGATTTGCTAACCATCCACAGTAATTTCCTCGGTTGAAATGACTCAAGCTCATCTACTTTGAAGTCATCTGAACGTGATATCATTCTACTGCTGGTGTTAGTGACGTCATCGGTAGATTGGCTTACAACCTCAAAAACACGGTCCCGAAGCTTAAGTATATCCTGAAAAATAGTATAATCCTTAAGAGTCAGCAACTAAAAATTCACACTGTTTAGATTTCTAATACAAGCAATACTACAAATGATTTTTCAATAAATTCTTTATGAATAGTTAGAAAAATGTCTAAGGTTTCCAATGAATACAATTCTTAAACAGTAATTTCTTAAATTATTTATGAAATGCTTCGCTGGTTTTCAAACTGTACCGTTTATTGACATTTTAGGATGTTTTTCATGGAATTTAAAAGATAACAATTTTAAAAAATTATTCACTGGTACCTTAAACATTTTTTCTGGCAATGCCGGGTAGTACTCACCTACCATTTATAAATTACAACCTGCCACTTACCGATTTCAAATTAATTATCTGTTTTTGTATTTCATAGTGAACATGAACATTTTTTCTCAATTATTATATATCTTACCTGCAATAAGTCCTCAGAAACTTTGAATTTCTGAAAGAACATCGTAGACTCTTTGATAAACTCGTTGGAAGCCATGACGTTATTCTGGTTGAGAGCGGCCATCTGTTTAGCTATGTCGGCACGAGTATAGTTTTCAATATGTTGCAGGAAACTCATATTCCCAATAAAAATGGCCTGAAATTCCATCACTAGATATTAGATGATCACATATCATACCGAATCTCAGAGCAATAATATACCAGGAGGGATAGCTTTGATTTAGATTGTTGATTTTTTCCTGGCTCTTTTTGTGGCTAGGCTTTTCATGGACACACCTTTTTACATCCATTCATAGCACATGTCGACATAATGTTTTGATTATTTGTATAGCCACTTTTTCACAGTATTGTTATAAACAAAGATGCAGGATATAACCTAAAAAACCGTTGAGTTATGTTCTGTTATATCTCATTAAAAAACGTTATGGGCGGAGTCGCCGGAGACGCGGGAGACGGAGAAAATGCTTACATACCTAAAAGCTGTGATGAATAAAAAAATATTTGGTATAACCTCAAAAACCGTTGAGTTATGTCGCATAACAAAACGTAGTGGGCATAGTCGCCAGAGACGCGGGAGACGGAAAACGTGCTCACATACCTAAAAGTGGTGCGATATTATGTGACAACTTGTCTTGTCTCTTTCTCTCTCACGGTTTACGACGTAAGAACCCGGAGAAAGTGATTTATCGTAAATTTGTATAAGTTGGGTAAAAATATTTTGCTCTCTCTCCATATATATTCTTACTTCAAGTACCTAATGTTAGATTTTTTTTTTACAATAACTCCACACAGAAGGCCTTGAGAAAAACAATTTCCCTCAGGGCCTATGTCATCTTTGGGGATGCTGTGTGGAGGGTTTTTTTGAGGAAAGGAAGGAGTGAACTTGGGTCTTGAAGAGGCCCATGCTGAAGGAGGGAGGAAACACAGAGGCTGGCAAATCGTTCCATAGCCGAGCTGTTGAACATAAGAACGAGTCGGAAAAGCGACTCGTTCTCATATATTGAATGTCAACCGTGTACAAATGTTGGGCGTGCGTTTGGCGAGTTTCCCGACTATGCACCGGTGCCGAAGGGATCAATGACGCAAGTTCCTCGGAGCATCTTAAATAAAATCACGCAGCTGTTTACCGTTTAAAATAATTATTAGTTTGCGTACTCGACAAATAACAGAAGTAGGTACCGTGTACGTTTGAAGAGATACGGACGCCAAATAAAAAGCGTCTGCATACTCGTTCCTGTAAAGGTTGGCTTGAAATTTGTCCAACAGAGCCGTGGTGTCCGTTTCAGATATTTTAGTAGGGAGCCCCACCGACACGGGCTCCCCCTCCACTCCCTCGCACGCCCCCCGCGCGTCGCACACCCTCAGCACGGGGATCAGGGGGACTTCTGGAATATATAAATGTTTAGAAATAATAACTTTTCATTTTCAGGAATAAAGGTGGAATCGGGGTCTCCATTTCAAAATATCGTTTATTTAAGAATTGAACCATTTTATTTCTCGAAGAAAATAAGTCAAATTTAATCGAATCAATTCGGTTGGACAATGTTTAAACCTCCTACACATTTAATTACCGATCAAATCGATGATCAACGCCATTTTTATTTTTTGTCTGTTATCGGCCTATTTCAGAGTTTGATGAAAAAAAATCGTCGGCCGTCAAGTAAAACCACGTGACCACTACGCTTGACAGCTGATAAAAATTTGATCAAACCCTGAAATGGGCCGATAAACAGCGTTTAACGGGGACCGTTCAAATTTATTCATTTATTTACGGTCAATGACCATTTACAAACATAATTAATATATGTTAGTGCATATGTACAAATCATTATCCTAGGAACACATTAGATACAGCGACTATCCAAATGCCTAGATTTCAAAATGGCGCTAATCTTCTATCAAGTATGACGGTGATTGAAGAAACCCAATCTTAGAATCGAACATTTCAATTTCTTAATAATTAAATAATCGCCCTTGCTGTAATACTTCACGAAAATGACGCAATGTAAATTATCCAAGTATTAATATTTCTGAAATAATTAGAAAAAGCGATGAAATGTTGGAGATTATAATTTTTTTAAATTTTGATTACGTAATATATTATGAAGCAGTTAGTTAAACTTGTTAAAAAAAATTACGCTACTTGTTTCGCAGTTAATATAATATGATAATGTAAAAATATTTTTTGCTACCTGAATATGGCAGAATTGTTTCTGCCAACAGATTCTCAATGAAAATCTTAATGACGACAATATCATCGGGAGGTATTCTGTAGCTAAAGATGTACTTCAAAGGATTGTCCTTTTGTAGGTCATAAGCAGCAGAAGTGGAAAATCGAAAAATAGTTTGCAAAGCTATTCCCATGACCGGTGTGACCTAAAACCAGTTTAATTATCCGAGTTACAGTTTTTTCATAATTTCATATTATCTAATCAAGAAGGTTTTAATAAAAATAGCAATCACACAAAGAGCCATACAAGGTATTTTAATTTGCAAGTTAGAAAGACTAATGAGTGGATTAATAACAAAAATGGTAGCCGTTATCAACATCATACTCTCCATACTCAATCAAAACTAGTATGGACAAGTAGCACGGCTAACAGACAATCATTAAAATTCCAATACCATTTGATTGCGTTTTTCGTTAAGAAAGAGAAACAGAGATGGACTGACTGCCTAATGAGAACTGTCAGCTTTGAATGGTTAAGAACTGCGAAGATTTGGTAAAACCAAAGATATTTAAAAGAAGTCTTTGTTCAAAGCTGGATGCCCGAAAGCGTAGGAAAAAGACAAAGATGAAACAAACCCACAACAAAAGACTTGGAGATCCTGTTGCTTTGAATTCCAGCTCCCGTGTATTCAACTGTGATACCCTCTCAACGTATGAAATAACTAGAACTATATCATTATTGAATAGCCCTAACCATTTGTTCTTATTCTTACCTTTATTGGGCTGGGTTTAGGTGGTCCGTTAGTTTTCACAATGATGTCCGAGTAAGCAGTCACCTGCGGGGGGCCCTCGCACTGTATGCTGGGGGTGCACACGCAGTCCACTTGTAGCCTGAACTTGTAGCTGGCCTCGGGCGCCAGACCCTGCCAGGAGCCGCTGGCCACGGGAATAACCAGCGGGTAGTTGCGGACAACCGCCTCGTTGCCAAACTCCACTATCTCTGACAGGAACGTCTCCTCACGGGAATTGATTACCATGTTACCAAATACTCCAGGCTGTAATTATTTTTCAGTAAGTAATGTAACAATAAATTACAATCCTGTTGGAGTAGCAAATAAACAATCAAAATCACCTAATATGTAGACTTACCTAAATATATTTTACTACTAGTTACTGACATATTTTTAATATGTGCTAAGAGGTTTTCGTTTTTACTACATACCTACTGCAAGAGTACAAAAGTTAGTGCAACAGAAAATTAAAAGCTATCCATAACAACATCGAAAAGTCATAAATTATAAATGCACCTTTTTTTATATTTTCTTCACACATCTCTGGGGTTACTGTGTGGAGGGTCTTATTTGGGAGAGGAAGGAGTAAACCTGAGTTTTGAAGAGACCTTCATTGTACGAAGAAAGAACAAGTCAACTAAAACCAAGCTGTCGAACATTAGATGAAATTGCAAATATAAGATACGAAGAATGAGTCACATTCCCATGCAGCAAATGTCAACTGCGTATAAATTTTCGACGTGTCTTTCGATTGTTATCTAAGATGAAAGGCATCAAAGACAAATTCAAGTGAAATACCATTAGAAAAAATACAGTATTAGTACCTGTGGTCTATGTTTCAAATACGGATAAAGACAGAGGAATCTATCTAACATATTAAAAAAACTAACTAACTAACCATCACCCCGTTTTCTTCGCTGGGGTAGGCAAAGAGGAAGGACCGCCATACAACCCTACCTTGGCAGACACTCATTGCTTCATTCACATTCATACATCGTCTCATACATACTCTTCTGTTATTCTGACTCTTTACATGACCCGATGCAAGTATTTAATTCGCTTGATGGTGCCATGTCTTCCTCAGGCGTTCCCGACTTCTTCTTTCATTCACTTTCGCATCACATTTTCTTTTCACACCCCTTTCTTCGTTCATTCGCTCAACATGTCCAAACCATCTAAGTGTCCCTTTCTTGATCCTATCCATAACTCCTACATCATCCTTTCTTTTGATTCTTTCCGGATATCCACATTTTTAATACGGTCATACATGGTTTTACCGCACATCAAATCAGGGATCTCATTTCCACAGCATTCAGTCTACTTTAATCCTGCCTCTGCCATACCATCTAACATATTTCGAATTAAAATAATCAAGTCATTTTGATCTTACCAGAGTACTTATATCAAAATATGCGAATCCCTTTTCATTCAACAGCAGCCACTGAAGGTTACACCCTTGCCTCAAGTCCGACACCTGTGCTTGTATTTCTAAGGCCTGGTTGGAAGCCACTACCCTCGGGGCATAGCCAATGTCTATGGTGGGCAGCATTCCGTTCTGCACCATAATCTCCGCCTTCCTGGAAGCTTTGGAGTTACCCTTCACGACGGTCACTTCAAACTGATAGCTTGAACAAATAATTACAGACAATTTTTTAAAAAATTATTGTGAATACTGCACAAGAATCTCAATTACCCAGAGCTAGTGGGACTATGTGATCCCCAATTCATCAAAGTAATACACAGACAAGTTTGCTTACATTCCTTCATTTGGAATACCGCCCTCAGAATTGATTTCTGATTGATTCTGGGATTTATAATTTTCACAGTCCCTCAAATCTGGTAGAATTTTGCAACTCCAGTCAAACTTAAAGAAATATTTTTTAAAAACTAATTAATACACCTGTGCATAATTAAATCAATTTTATTCAAACTAACTTGTAAACAAAAACCACACATTTTTAAAGTTTTTCTAATAGTAATTCAGACAGTTTGAATGCGTGCGTTGAATTTGAGTGCTTCGTTTTAGCCGATAAAAATATAAAACATTTGTTTTACGTACAAGTAAAGTTCCTTGAACATTGTCGGGATTTTTCAGTGCAGCAGTCAAAGTAAATGGGTTGCTGACAGCTACAGTAACCGATTCTATATTTAACTCCACCGACATCCCTTTGATGAGAACATTTATGAATATGCCACTCTGAAAATTGAACATAAAATTATACCTTGGTTGAGGTTTCAAACTAATGAAATGACCATCAAATTGACAGACAGCCATTTTGAGTTTTTTACATTTATACGGTCCCTGTTAAAGGCCGATTTACGGCTCGCTTTAGATTTCATCAAATTGTGATCAGCTGATAAGCTTAACCACATAACCGTTATGCTTAACGGCTGGCTGCAGTTTGACCAAAACTGAAATGGGCCGAGAAACAGCTTTTAACGGGGACCCTTCAAATATCATAATTTCAAAATGGTGCTGGTCGTCAACTTGATGGTCATCAAACATGATGGTGTTTGAAATACCCCAAGCTGAAACACTATAACTCCATACTTCAAAACTATTACAGCAATGATTAACATTATTACGTTATATTTTATGTAAATACATACCGTGGTAATTAAGCGGTTATCTGATATTCCTAATATTTTACAACTGATATCATAGTAGTTTCCTCCGATTAATGTCATAGGTAATATGGTCAGCTTCTTCCCTAGTTGGTCTTCCACATTAATGTGTTTGGTACTGTTCAGATCAACAACTGTCCAGGAAAACTAAAAGCAAAGGGGAACAATTATTCCTAGTATGTACATAGCTACAAGAGACGGGGACAAAGTTCATCCAATCTTCAATATTTTTCTGATTGTTACTTTTTCTTTTTTTTAGTCCTTTCTGACCTTCTGTAATCTGGCCACTAATACTCCTGCTTTTGTTTGGAACAATTTTAGAATGTAACACATGAAAATAATAAAATGTTACAAGAAAGTACCTACCCCCAAAGTAGCGATGAGTCGTTCACGTGTGAAGCGCCTTTTACAGTTCACACGTCACTCTGCGCTACACAGTTCGCTCTGACTCTTATGAGCGAGCGCTTCATATGAACTGTATGAACTTAAGCTTCGTACGCTTCGTGTGTTACTGTGTCACTCCAACAACTCCGACTCTCGCAGCGCGAGCCAAGCGCTTATGAACTATAGTACACCACCGTATCCACGAATGAAAAGAATACATACGTAAGAAGCACCGATCATCAAAGGGCATAACACTTTCGCTCGTAGGTGATATTTTTTAACCTTTGTGAATGTGCCTTTATTTTACTTTACTTTATTTTACATTACTTGAATAATTGACTTTTTTTTTTACAACACGAAGCATTATGATGATCGCGATAACGGGACATTATTTTTTTTATTATTATTAAGTTAAGATGTTAAGATGCGTAACAAGCACAATAGAATTTCTGTTCAAACCAAGAAAAACTTTTCAGACTCTCATTCTTTAAATTCATTAGTAGATTTTCATCATTATCTGTTCTTTACTACGAAAAAATTAAAAAGACCTTTGACATACTATATTTTAAATTTGCTCTCATGCCCTAAAAATAAAAATAAAAAACAAATAAAAAATTTGTAAAAATCAGCTAAATTTTAAGTTTTTATAAAATAGTGATTGTGTTTTGCCAGGTAAGTATGTTGCTGAATATTTATATAAACTAGGAAATAATATTAACTAGAAATTAAAATTATACTTGGGTCGGGCTATGTCAAAGGTCAGAATAACAAAAGTCTAATTATGAGACGATGTAAGAATGTGAATGTAGCAAGGAGTGTGTGCCAAGAAAGAGCTATTTGGCGGTCTATCCTCTCTGCCCACCCCTGAGGGGAAACGGCGTGATGGTTAGTTTGTTAGTTACATCGAAGGACTTAAGTACGAAAGCTATAGGCTTGAACTAAAAATAAAATTAAAGAGCTTACTCCCTTCAGTGAGTTTTATTCCTTTCTACCTACTTAAGTACACATAAATTATCAATTTATCTCTCTCCGTCCGAAGTCATTTTAGTGACGCGCGAAAAGTGCTGAAGTGTTACTGTGTTGATGTGTTGATGTGTTAAATGTGCTAGTGTGTCAAATGTGTCGAATGTGCTAGTGTGTCAAATGTGTCGAATGTGTTGCTCGCCGCTCTTGTGACTCGTGAAGCGTACGCTTCATATGAACTGCTCGGAGTGAACACTTCCGAGACTCTCGTGAACTGTATGTGAGAGCTTCACGAAACGACGAGTGATTTCCCATCGCTACCCCAAAGTCATTTTATTATTTTAATAATAAAATTTCAATAGTAGGACATTTTGCTCAGAGAACGAATAAATCTCGTCATTCAGTTATGTTCCATCGTAACTAAGAAGAATCAAACCTAACGAAATATTTAAGCCTTCCACTTCCAACAGCTGCAAGTATCTCCTGAGGTGGCAGTCCTACTAGCTCCATCAGCGAGTCTCTAGCCATATTGGGTAATTGGCTATGTTAATTCATATATGGTGCCAACACTCCACATTGATGAGAAGAGGTGTCAAATACCTGGGGAGCCATATTGCAAAACCAGGCGACACTGTCAAATACCCAATGACAACCCTGGTAATGTTTACTAAAGGAACTGGACTACTGTCAGATGAATATGAATATGAAATATGAAAGTTATTACAATAGGCCTATGACCTGAGTGCTTGAGGGAATTGTACAAACCATCTCCGAATCAATTTTAATTATTCAGTTCTTACATAATAATCGTTGGTTGGTTTACACGGTGTGACGTGAGCTTCTAATATGTAGGTCAGATCGGCGTATGTGACCTCTGGTCCGAGCATCAGCACGGAGAACTGCTCATCAGACACGGACCCTCCCCCCAAATCCAGTTTAGGTGCACTTTTGTCGTCTGTGAACTTTATAGCAAAACTGTTTGTGTCTCCCAGCTCCCCCGCGTCACTTATTCCTGACAGGTAGAACACGTAATTAACACCCTTCACGAGCTGAAATAAGGAGTAAAACAATATTTTTTATTACATACTGCAAATAGTGTACGCTTTACATAAGATAATTTTATTTATAAAAAATATTACAATAATAAGCCTGCAACAAAGCAGAAAGAATTTCCCCAACGCTAACTAATTGTGATTAAACCAAAAACTTGCTTGGAATAAATAAAGGAGGTTGTCTTTGAATTTAAAAGAATGAAACAACACCAACAACACAACGCAAACAAACGCCATACTATGAATCAGGGAATCAAGGCAGCAGGTCTGAATTTTGCTACGTTAGGTCAGTGGTTAGAGCGGTCGCCTGGATTGTGGAAAAACCTAGGTTTTAAATCTCAGTTGCATAAATAACCTTTTTTCCTGCCAACTGTTTTGGAACACAACTGTGTCTTTTTCAGAGTAGTATAACAACTATCATTTGTTAAGTACCAACTGTACGTGAGATTAAAAACGTGTATTAAAACTTTGTTTTTAATTAATCACGTCAGGTGAAAAAGGGAAAAGCAACAGCTGAGACAGAAATAAGTGAAGAAGGGGAAAGAAGATTTGGAATACAAGCGGTTTACAGGTATGTTAAGTATGGAAATACTAATTTTCAAAATAATAATTTTTATATTAGTGTAAATCTTCAAGGAGTGAAATTGCCACTGGGTTTTGGTTTCTTCTAAAAAATATTAAAAATATGACTTTTGCAGATATTAAAATAAATGATTTTACCAGTATTGAAATCATAACATACCCGAGTATTGTTAATAGCGACAAGATTAGACTCCGCAATTTCTGGACTCATAGAGTTCAATGTTCTTTCCAGGCTGCGTACCGCGTACCACACAATGATGTTGAAGCGTTGGCCTCTCGGACCGTTGAGGACATTGAAGCGGACTGTCCAATTGAAGGACATCTTCTGGCCTGCTTTTGTTTGGAGCCTGCAAATGATGTTATATTTTCTTCCCAATGCAAATAAAATAATATAAAAACTTTCGCAGTGAAGTGATAAGTGGAAAACTCAACATGCATACAAAGGTCAGCAACCTTCCACGAGTGAGTTTCTACTCGAGAGTCAAAAAATGGTCTCTCATTATTGACCCAGGTGTAGTTTGATTTTATTTTTGATAACTCAATTGATAAGGAAAGACTGATAAGGATATTGAAAGAAGGGTGAGTGCGGGAAACTCCATTAATGAAGGACTGAACGCTGTTGGCGCAAATAAAAAAATGTCCAAAGAAGCGAAGCTAGCAGTCCACAATGGAGTGCTTATGCCAACCCTGATGTATGGCAGTAAAGCACGGAACTAGCAGAGGAAGGATGAAAGTAGACTGAATGCTGTGGAAATTAGATCCCTGAGGCGTATGTGCGGTAAAACCATGTATGACAGTGTTAAAAATGTGGATATCAGGAAAAATTGCAAGTAGATTCATTACGCTTACAAGTAGATGTAAGTTTAATGAATAGGATCAAGAAAAAGACGTTTAGAAGGTATGAACATGTAGATCGAATGAACAAAGGGAGAAGTGAAAAGAATATATGATGCGAAAGCGAATGGAAGAAGAAATCGGGGACGCTCGAGGAAGAGATGGCTTGATCAAGTGAATCAAATACTTGAATTCAGCCATGTGAAGAGTCAGAATAACAGAAGAGTATATATGACACAATGTATGAATCTGAATGAAGCAAGGAGTGTGTGCCAAGACAGAGTTGTATAGCAGTCTGTCCACTCTGCCTACCCTTGCGGTGAAACGGCGTGATGATTATTTGGTTAGTTAGTTAGCTTAATTGATAATAATTCTTGCAATTTGAAGCCTTTTCAATGGAAAAGGTTTTTATAAAAATTGTATCTATATTTAGTTTAGCCTACAATGCTACAAGGAATCGAGTGATACTTTCACTACCCCTTTCAAAGGGTCAAGAATTCAATGGCAGGCTTTACACATACGCTTTGGAGCTTGCATCTCGAGCAGTGTTCCAAACCCCGCACAGTTAAGAAAGGTTTGCTAAAACAATATAACGGTTTGTAGCGCAGTCCAACGCAGGACTTTCTGAGCACAGTTTAGAACACCGCTCGAGATCCGTGCTTCAAAACGTATGTGTAAAGCCAACTATTGCTTCGAAGAGGCACTTTGTGCCTGCTTACCATAGCTCTGAGCGATTTCAATGAATTACTTCATAAGATAAACATATGTGGCAAGCACATTATTTGCATTTTGAGATTGCGCTATTACAAAAATTTCAGTTGGAAGGTACGAGTACCTACCGACAACATATGCATAATATTTGCTTCTGCTTAATCAAAGTTTCTACCTTACTAATGCAAAACTCAAAAATGTTTTTATTGACAATTTACCTTTAAACTTATCACCACCTGAAATTCATCTAAGTGTACCTTGCATCGATAGTAACATTAGAAAAAAAACGATAATTTTATTTAAACTATACAATAATTTAAAACTTTTTATTCATCAAACAATATTTTTAAATAATTCAAAATTTCTTAAGGTTAAATTAGTATTATGCATAGGAAAAATAATTAGCTAATAATTAAATAATGCGGTACAAAATAAATAAGTAAACAATTTAATAATACATCTTGGGAAGCCGTTTCTGAGCCAATAGTCGTCGTAACTGTGTGAAATTATTTACAGTTTTCACCAGATTTATTCTACCATCCCTTTTTTCCATACATCATTCTTTGCCGGTTTTCTGGAGCCTGGATTTCAATGTTATGATTCATGAGATTCACAGGTGTCTTCATTTCAGGCTGACTCTCTTGAGGACGGTTGTCTGGATTCGCAATATCCGACTGGATGACTTGAATGGTATCTATCAAAGCTTGGTTAATTTTCTTTGTCTCCAACATTTCAGCAACAGCCTCTTTCAGGTTATCTTTAGTGTGTGCTCCTTGGAGGGAATAGATTGGAGGGTGATCTTCAGAGGGTTGGGATTCCGGAAAGAGTTCAGGGACCTGAAAAAGTGGTGAGTTTTCCCCTTTTCTCTTGTTTGATATTCTACGCTTCTTTGAAGCATACGTGTCTACATAAGCAGACTGGCTAGGTCCATAACTAGGCAGACTGGGAATGTAATTTACTTGATTGGGTGCATAAACATTTTGACCGCCAGCTGGCTCTTGAGAAACTAGTTGTAGAATCGTTGGATTACATCCCAATTGGGCCTGTTGATATTGACCGCATCCTGAATTAATGTATTGATAGGGTAATGCTGCCAACTGCTGTTGACCATATGAAGCTTCTGGAACTTGTTCCTGTTGTGGAGGGGGTGCATTGTATATCGGAGACGACTCACTATAAATTGGTGCTGGAACAGGAGCAATTTTTGGAACATCAGGCACGGCAGTAGGAACTTCTTGTTGGTATTGTGGCACAGCAGGTGAAATGTACTGCTTAATCTGTGGTTGATTTCCACCTTGGTTTATTGAAGGATTACAGCTAAGCAGCAAACTTATACCATTTGCGGCTTGTGCAGGCAGAGGAATCTGGGTATAGGCGTACTGAGGCTGGGATCCTCGGATTTGACCATAATGGTGATGAGACTTTACTCCAATGTGCTGGTGGTGATAAGGCAAAGCTGATGAGACTGGAAGTATATTAGGTATTGCAGGCAGTGCAGGGTATATTTGTGGTGAATCATCCTGGTGAATAGATCGCTTGTGAACTGATATTTTTTGAGGTGGCCAAAATGCAGACAAAGCGTGGTTGAATCCATCATATGCTGACCGGTATGCCAAGGAGGAATCCGGGGATGGGTCTATGTATTTTGTGGCCAGATCTACAGCATGAGTTGCGATATTTGCTGCATGAGAAGTTGGCTGAGAGCCTCCGTCAATTTGGCTTCCGGGATATTTGCCTGCGTCGTATGACTGACCATAATCTTGATTGACCAATCCACTATGGGGACCGTAGCTTGCCGTTGGTTTTGCATACACATCGTGCAAGTTGTGTAAGTCATGTATGATGTGCTCGTTGATGTGCTCATTGAAAGCAGGTAGTCCATAAGGTTTACCGTAGCCAAATACATCATCTTCGTGTTTAGCTGGATGAACCGGTCCATGTTTATATCCATGCTCATGTAAATGATGACCACCATGAGTTTTATGTCCGTAGGATGGCAATGCGGGCAAGTGTAGTCCGTCTAGTAGATGATCGTATCCTGAATGATGTCCATCTTCGTAGCCATGGTGTCCCGAGCTTTCATATGTGCCAATCTTCTTGTGATGATGAGATTTGGGGATTCGGCACACCATGTAGGGTTCTTGATAAGGATCCTTGGGATGAACCTCCACACAATCTTTCTTGTATCCATGAGTTCTCTTTACATCATCTTGAGTCGTCTGCGGGTCTTGAAGCTGCCTCAATGCGTCCGATACTTCTTCCAAAAGGGCGTCGGCTGGCAGGTTTTCTTTCACTCCATCCTTTAATAGGGTATCCATTAAATGTCCCCTCAATGCTTCTGGGTTTGTTTTGGGATCCGAGGGAACTTGGGCACTCGCCACCACCAGGCAAAGTAATAGTACTTTGAACTCCATTATTAGAAAACACAACTGCTATTTCCACTTGAAGACACTTCACCAACTGATGCTCCAAATTCACGAAAATCGTCTTTTATACATTTTAATTGACATCAAATGTAGATCAGCAAAATATTTTCTAGGAAATGTTTTTTTTTATAATATTTGTTTTGCTCAGACACACTGTCAGCAATTTCAGCATTAACCTTCTTCCACCAAATAGACACGAAACAAAAGTTTCACAATAAATATTTGTTTTATGCATGAAAATCCCTGTAAACTCTCATCATGAGATCGCATTTTTGTGCCCTCCTTGCATTAGAAAACTGTGCTGGATAAATTTATTTAATTGATTTCCTAAAATTGAAGTTTGCCTGCTTATCAAACTTTTCTAATTATGGTTACAATATTTTGTTACATTGTAATTCATTCATACTTTTTACCGAGTATATTATTCTGAATCTTGGCATGATCCACCTCAAGTATTTGATTGGTCACAGACTTGATTGTATCATATCTTCTTGGGATACCTCCAACTCCTTCCATATTCAAGTAGGTACCTACCAATATACTATAAAAAAATATGTTATCCACCTCGATTAACAGAGAGTGTACTGTATTTCTCTTTGTTACTAGATGATTCACTTTTTTACAAAAACAGTCAGGTACAGGGTGACTAAAAAGATTTTGGCATAATTAAAATTTATTTTTATTATTCTAATCGCCAAAGTTAGTAGGACATGATCCATCTATGTCTATACTAGATAAACTAAGCCGAGGAAACCATGCACTCTAATTATGTGTATAATGTCAGCACTACCGTAAATCTGAGAACGCTTTCGTTCAGGCTGTCGCCCAGTGGCACAGCGCACCCTCACATCATACATGGAGAGTTTCCCTGAAGCCACCGTAATATAAGTGCTTAATGTGCGTATATTTCCATGTGTACTCATAAATACTCTTTCTATATTACTGTTTTTATATTTATTAGTTAAATTTTTACATTATTTTTACCTTTTATTTTTTTTTCTTTCTTTTTGTATTATTTTATATTACATACAGAGTATTGTACCCATCGCTTTGTTCCGCTGAATTAATCAATATATAGTTTTTATTATAGCTGTAGTATATATAAACACAATACAGATACAGATGATAGAATATGTTTTATTATATTTAATGTAAGCAACAAGACTTCTCATTGTCAAGTCAATAAGCAACAAGACACCTCATTGTCAATTCAAAAAGAAATAGACAACCCATCGTCAAGTTCATAAGGAACAGGACACTTTATCTTCAAGTCCATTAGCAACATTCACTTCATCGTCAAGTACATACACAACAGGACACCACATTATTTAGATTATACGACCCGGATACCTCATCCTCAAGTCCATAAGCTAAGGGAAAACTCCCTATAACGAGTTGATTAACAGGAAACTTTAGTAGATTGCGACCTTTAATAGTCAGAAATAGGTCAATAGAAGAAGTTTATTACAAAATTTCTAACCACCACGTGCAAAACAATGCATGAATCAAAAAGCAAACTAAATACCTAATTGATAAAATGCTTTCACAGTATTTTAATAGAACCTTGGCGAAAATAGTTTTAAAAGTAAATGTTATAAAAGGTTGTGCATTTTGCAACTTTTATTGTGTCCGTATAAAAAATGCACATCTGCATTATTTGTCACATTGTGTTGTGTTTAAATGAAAATCATAATGCAGGTTAAGTAAATTCAAATTATTTTATTTAGATTTTTATGCATTTTGAAATGTTTGTATTTTTATCAAGATCATCAGTTATTCTCTGTTTACCGCTGGATGAAGACTTCCCAAAGATATTTCTATTTTTCTATTAAAAATCGATAACCTAATTAACCGTTTCTGAACAAACCCATGCTCCTGTACGCCATGGATATGAAAATATGCACAGTCACTCATTATAAACATCAGCAATCCAGTTAGTAAAATCATTGATTCGCGCCCGGGTTATAAGGGTAAAAGATCAAAGTTCTTACCTAATAGTAGTGACTCCTGGAGTAACCACAGGCAATGCAGCTTTCTCTTTATCTTCAGGTTTGGGAGGGCCACAAATAAACTGTGGGGCAAGAATCTTAAATTTGGGTTTTCCATCCTACAAAACATTTTTACATACATTTGTTGTTCTCTCTCACTTTCTCTTTTTCAAACGAAAGACAAACAATCCCAGGTTACAAATATCTTGACAGTATTCATTATAAACGAAAAATGTTGCTTGTGCAATGATGGAAGACTTAGCTTGCAAAGAATTAAGCCTGCTACGCCAAAGTATAAACCCGATACTTTGTACCACAAACATGTCTCATTATCATTGAATGCAAAAAATTGATTATTAGTACAAAGGGGTTGTGGCATTTCAATGTGATTAGTAGGCTTTCGTAGCATAATATCTTTTTGTTTAAAAAATAAATTAGAAAAACCCATATAATTTTTATACCCTCAATACTTTTCTTTTGTTTGCACTTGGCCAGTTTTTAATTTGTAACCACTGAGTCCAGAGCCAAGGATATTTACGCTCTACTATGAAAATCACTGTAGTTTAGTATTAAAATAAATAGATTGGGGATTTACAGAGATTTAACTTTTAAAATCAAACCCACCTGGCACACACACAAAAATAGCAGCACCGTCACCAGAAAAACTAACGTTAAATGTTTAGATGTTGTCATTTTAAAATAAACTTATATAGACTGCTTTCATTCGCCCCAAAACCCGGTCCTAAAGTAATTTCACACTAAACAAATTTAAATTATTAAGTTGAATTTAATGACACGCTTTCCAAAGTTTCTAAAATTACTTTTTTTCGATCAATTGAAAAATACAAAATAAATAATATGGCATCTTTTCTTATTTTTAATGGTGAAATGAATATTACAAAGCCCCATAGGTTATGATAGAAATGACATTGGCAGCTGAAAATAGTTGCATTGACCCAGAAATTCCGGACATTTTTGTGCATTTTTTATGATACCATTGACTACATTTTGATTGTCCATACTACTATTGCTCAATACTATTCCTAATTTTTCATGAAATCAAAACAATCCTCTCCTGAAGCACCTAATGACATCTATCATAAAGACTCCGAACTTGACTATACCATCCCACACTTACGCTGCTATATATGGCATAATATGTAAGGACATAACTTGAATTTGCTTCAGTCATTTGGAATCCTAATATTAAACCTAAATTGATTATATTAAAAAATATATTGTTTTTATTTTAAAACACCCATCGTATCGTTTTAATAATCATCAGTTTGTTCTTATTGATCTATATAAATGTAGAAAAGTCTCTGATGCTTTATTTTTATAGAAACTTTTGAACTGTCTTGTTGATTCTTCACATTTGTTAGAAAACATTGCATTTTGTTGCCTTGAATGCAACACCTAAATTTAAATATGCCCAAAAACTTTTTCAACTGTACCTTGAAAGCATATAAAATGAAGCTCACTGAGTTTATAATTTAAATGATGCAAAAATCGTACTCATATTCTATTGGCTTTTTTTGTTATAGAATTTGTATGTCCGTGTATATATATATTTTTTGTGTTTTTTTTTAATATTAGTTACTTGTACATCAAAGTTTATCTAATTATTTTATTATATTTATTATAACGTATGTACTACTTATTATTTATATGTATTTTAAATGGTTCTTACAGGTTATTTTGAATTTTATTGATTGGCATAATTTTGATGGTTTCCGGCAGCGCATTAACATTTCATCCTTTTATAAAATAAGCTATTTTGTGTATTGGCTTTATTATTTTTTGGAAGTCGGATATTTTTCATGTCCTTGTATTATGTTTGTGAATATCCACATTGTAGATAATTTTGTCAGAAAAATATTTTGGTATATACCTAAAGTGCTATCCTTGTGTCAATTTTCAGGTGTAATCTATGTTAGTTGGTTTTTATGGAATGTAAGTTTTGTTTTGGGAAATTAGCAGGTATAGGCAGTATATTGTTGTAAATTTAAAAAATAATAAAGATCGTGAAAATCAAACCTCCACTGGAGAAGAAAGATGAAACCACAAGAAAACAATTTATTTGCCATTCTTTGCGTTCTGTAGTAGTTACATATTCAATTGCTTTTGATTCAAGTAGTTACATGTTCAATTCAAGACTCAGAACAAAAATAATTATATTGACATGATTTTTTTTTTATGTAGGCACTGTTTTTTTATAGTGAATACCTCACAAGAGTCCCAACTGCTCCCAACCGTCTAGAGCCAGTCAGACTATGGCATCCCAATATGGCATCACCAATTGTGAGGTTGAAGGTAGTGGGAAGGGGAAGGAGATGGGGAAGAGGAAGGGTGGAAAGTATCTGGCTATTCAGATCTGGTCACCAAACACGGTTAAAGCCATTCCAAGACGACCATTCCAAGACCATTCCTTGACGGTCGAGTGGTAAGACGCTCGACTACGAATCCAAAG
Source organism: Drusus annulatus (assembly GCA_022651775.1). Classification (NCBI taxonomy): domain Eukaryota; kingdom Metazoa; phylum Arthropoda; class Insecta; order Trichoptera; family Limnephilidae; genus Drusus; species Drusus annulatus. Next base: position 1,717,325 of record JAGWCC010000099.1, on the reverse strand, counting down.
GTCGCGGGTTCAAACCCGGCGTGCGCCTATAACTTTTATTTAATTAATATGTGTCATAACACATTTAATTCATACGAAAATAATAAAAGTATATTTGCGGCACGTTCCAGAGTGGTAGATACTCTAAGTATCACCCTGGTGAAAGACCACCATTCAGAATCGAAAAGTTGCTTGAAATGGCTTTGGCCGTGTTTGGTGACCAGATCTGAATAGCCAGGTACATCCCAACCTTCCTCTTCCCAATCTCCTTCCCCTCCCCACTACCTTCAGCCTCACAACATACCCTATTTGGGTATGCCATAGTCTCACTGGCTCTAGACGGTTGGAAGCAGTTGAGACTCTTGTGCGGTATTCATATAAAAAAATATATATAAAAAAAGCAACGTTTCGATTCTGAATGGTGATCATTCACCAGGGCGATACTTAGGGTATCTATCGCTCTGGAATGTGCTGCAAATATACTATATATTATTTTTAAATAATGAAATGTGTTATGACTTATGACTCATATTAATTAAATAAAAATTATTTGTGGACGCCGGTTGGTCTGAATGTTGTAATGTTGATTGTTAAGTGAAAAAATGCGAAAAAGATTTAAAACTGCAGTAACAAGGAGAATAAATAATAACAGTGACTTGTTTAGTGTCTTTAATTATAAATTTATACTTTTTTATCTATTCTAACTATCTGTAACCTCTTATTATATTACCATCTATTTATTTCCATTCAAACCATTTTATTATCAGAGGATAAACATACCACTGATAGTTCTTATTTAACCTTACCCTTTTTCTCATAACGGACCCATTATGTAACACGGAGGGAAATTACAATGGAGGTCACAGCAGCAGGACCATAGTTATTACCACCATTATTTGTGCTATAAGAGTTATGTTAATACTGAAAAATTTTAGAACATTTTTTAATCTCGATATTTATATTTTGAGAAGCACCTTCACATTTTACATGTTCAGTAAAAGGTTGAATTACTGCACTCATGTAATTTATGTAGTTGCCAAGCAACCACCTATGTTCCGTAACACTGAAACTAGTTCAAGTTCATGCAATTCCTCATAACGAAATCAATAAAACGAATTCAACCCAATTAATCATCAATAATATCACCTAGTTTGAAATACAGAATTCCTTCACCTAAAAAATTTCTTATGGACAAAACTAACTATTTTTGTATTTTTTTTTCTTGATATAATGTTGATCTGTTTACTTATTCAATTGTTAAAATATATTTTCTGGATAAAATATGGTTTGTTTCATAATATTAATTAATCAATGACTTTTTTTACGACATTTTTTTTTTAATATAATATTTTTAATGCTATTGTTTAGTTTGATTTTGCTGTGTTAAACCACAAAGTCAAGTAGATTACCATTAGGAAACACTTCATCATACTCCTGTCTATAACTATTGTTCATTTATTGACTATATAAATATTATTTTGGCAGGAAACTTGAGCAATTCTAAAACTCTCAATATTTAGACCAACAGATAATTACAAAACATTCATGATATTCAATTTTGCCTTACTTCTTTTAATTTATTTTTAAAACTAGCACAGTATAAAAAAAAATTTTTCTCTACAAATGTCAATAGTAATAATATTAATAACAATAAATAATTTAAATTTAAATTAGAAAAAATAAATTCGAAACAAAAATATTTAAAAATAGTTGTAGATATTCAACTATATTTCTTATAATATCGATCCTATGAGACGAACATCTCTAAACGGAAGTCCCGTTACTTATTGCGGTTTGACGTTTCGTGAAGTGAAATCCGTGCCAAATACAAAATGTTGCTACGTGTTTACTTCTAGTAACAAATTAGACATTTATGTACAAATTTGTCAATTAAGTTTATATAAGATGAAGTCTAAAACTCAATCTACCTCAACCGACAAATCTAATGAATCAAATACGTAAGTTAATGACTGAATGACAGAATCTCAAAAGTTTAAAGCTCATCATATAGAGAAACTTGTTTTTTGTGTGAAATAAAGATCGGTGTATTCTATTCACTAATGACATGACAATAGCATGAACTCATGGAAAGTTGTTAAATCCTTATTAAATATACATACAAGTGTTTGTTGCTTTGAGAAATGCTAATGTAGTATAAATATGTTTTGTTTTCATAAACATGTTTATGTTATAAACCTGACATAAGGAGTTTGGTTCACAAAAACATTTACTTTTAACTACGTGATTTATTGAGCTTTAAAATATTTTCATTTCCTCAAACTTTTATTTCCTGTTATTAAAAATAAAAGAAACATTAAATTTTATGCTTGGAGATATTTAAGTTTTAGATTTTTTTCTAGATTATGGTGGACGGTTTTCATTGCAGTCCTAGTTTCCACAGCAGCTACCAGGTTCTATAAAGTTACAGAACCTGACCATGTTTGGTAAGTTTAAATTTCTAATAATATTTGGATAATTTGTGTAACGCCATTAAAAATCACATTAAGGGTACTGGGCAATATAATCAACTATATTTATCTTTTATATTCTAAATATTAAACAAAGATCTGTTTCCCTATGATTCATCGATGTGATAAACAGAAAGGAATACTTTCTTATTTATTAAAATAATTGTCATTGGTATAGTATGTATGTTGATTTTTGTAAATTTAATATTTTAATACCTACACTGCACAATAATATTACTACTTTCCCTTTCTTTAATCCCACCCCCTCCTAAGAGTGAAAATTCATCCCCTATCTGAAAAGTATAACTGGGTTCAATTGACAATAATTTATCCTTCGCGTAATTCATATTCATTGTCTTTTAACTTCTATTTGAGATCTTATTTCTATCAAAACAAATATTTTTAGCCCTGACAAAGCTGTTTCAGTTTTTCTTATTCATATAATTCAATTACGCAACCACTATTGTTGATTTCATATTGAAAGTCAACTTTCATAATGGGTCATACCTTTAATAAATGTTTTTATAGTAAATAGTTCCAATGTGATTTTTTCAATAAATTATTTTAGCTATTTAAATTTTTGCATATGATATATGATTCAAATTTGCCACTACAATGTGTTATTGAAACCTCACCAAATGTATTAATTTTTGTTCATTATTTTAGTTGGGACGAAACTCATTTTGGCAAAATGGCCAGCTGGTATATCAACAGAACTTTCTTCTTTGATGTCCACCCGCCACTTGGAAAGGTAAAGAAGTATATTGTTGCAAGCAAAACCATATCTGATACCATTTAATTCCTCCCATCACAGTACTTTACCACGGCTGCATATTTATTTTGTCATGCAAATAGTTGATTTCAAAAAGACTTCATCTGATTTTTTTTTGCATGTTTTCAGATGTTGATAGCCTTTTCCGGTAAGCTAACAGGATACAATGGAACATTTCCATTTGAGAAACCCGGTGACAAATATGACGGAACTAAATATGAAGGAATGAGAATCGTAAGTTCCTTTTTTAAGAATCGATCAAAAACATTTTATTTTATTTATTTTTCAGTGATCCCTACCATGTTTATAAGGTAAAACAAACTTAACAATAAACATCACAACTCTCAGAGTGGCAGTGTCCATTTGTTAATCCATTTACATATTATACTTAAGCATTGTGAAGGGAATCAAAGCCACAACCTCCAAACTCAAAATCAAATGTGTAGACCACCATGCTACGGAATCTAAAGTAGTTTAGCAAAGATTACAGTTCCGATGATGTCTCAGGAGTATATAATATGATGAACAAAGTAATTGGGGACGACTTCAGAAGATATGGCACGATCAAGTGAATCAAATAAGTAAAACCAGTGGCGGCTCGTGACTTTTTAGTGTGCTAGAGTGCTAAGATTGAAAAAAACGTCATGATTGATGTTGTTGTGGCCGAAATTGAATTTTAAAAAATACAAATATAAATATATATTGTATGAAGATTTTCAAGATTTTTCAGTTTGGGGGGGTCATTGACCCACCAAAACTGAAAAATCTTCATACAAAATATGTATTTTTTCAAATTAAATAAAAATCATTTTCGTCTATAACAACATCAAAAACGTCGTATTTTTCAATCTCAGCACTCTAGCAACCTAAAAAGTCACGAGCCGCCCCTGAGTAAAACTCTCTTATAAGACTCTTCAAGGTATGGGAAAACCCTATAATAGATTCAACTAGATAATGAATCTTAACGGGGTTATTCTGTCAAGTCAAGTCAGGTAATGTTAAGAGTCAGCATAATACAGTGTGTAAATGTGAATGAAGCAAGGAGTGTGTGCCAAAACAGAGTTATATGGCATTACATCCTATCTGTCTACCCTTGTGGAGAAATGTTTGTAAATTAGTTGCATTTATAAGTAAATAATATTACATATTTAATTTACTTTTTTTTTTTCGTTTGTAGTTCTGTTCGGTACTGGGGGCAGGTATAGTACCTTTCATTTTCCTCACTTCCTGGGAAATGACTCACTCTCTAACTGCAGCAGGACTTGGGACATTATTTATCTTATGTGGTAAGAATTTATTTCATTGACCCTAATTACGTGTGACTCATTACCATATTATTTGACACAAAAAAAATTTGCAATACTCGTGACTTGTATTTGCTATTACTTGTAACTAGTCATAGTACATTTGTATTAACTATTGTAGATGTTATTATTTTTCAGATGTTGGATTTCTAACTCTAAACAGATATATATTGTTGGACCCACTTCTCCTTTTCTTCATGACTGGCGCAATGCTAGGAATGGTTAAGGTAATTATATATTTTATTTGTGTGTCATATAAAATACCATGACATAGGAAACACTGCAACACAAGAAAATTCCACAGTGGAATCTTTTTTTCACTCAAATCAATTCATTTGTGTAACATTTATGTAATCAAAAAAATAATTTCAAATGTTTTTTTAAAGCTGACAACCTTCGTGATCGAGCAGTTAAGGTCCTGAGCTATGAATCTTAAGGTCACGGGTTCGAGGCCTAGCGTGCGCAAATAAATAAAATAAAATTACATGCGTTATTTCACACCTTCTTTAAATAAAATAATATATTTGCGGCATGTTCCAGAATGGTAGCTACTTTAAGTAACACCTGGTGATAGAACAGAAGCCGTGTTTAGTGAGCAGATTTGAATAGCCATGTACTTTCAACCTTCCTCTTCCCCATCTCCTTCCCCTTCCCACTCTTTTCAGCCTCACAACATACATTGGGGATGCCATATTTCCACTGGCTCAGAACAGTTGAGAGTGCATAGTTTGAACTCCTGTGTAGTAATCACATAAAAATAAAATTATTAGCAATTAACTTCTTTAAATCAGTATTAATTATTTACAATTGTTGTTCTCAATCTAAATTAGCAACTGTTTAGCTTTGATTTGACCTAAATTTAGCTCAAATTCATCACTTTACTTTGTCCAATGCAATTAGCTTATGGAAAAACACCTCAGTTATGGAATCCATTTGTCAGGGTTAAAGTAGGCTAACCAGAGCATGTTTGGACTCCCAAAATGATGTTAACATAATTTTGATTCAAATAATCACAAATTATAATAAATATCCACTATTCCCCACCTGTAACACAATAACAATGTTAATGTCTTAGGTAACTGCCTACACGCATAGAAGGGAGCCACCATTCTCGCGTAATTTCCTCGTGTGGCAAACATTCCTGGGCTCGATGCTGGCGTGCACCACCTCTGTGAAGTTTGTGGGTCTGTTCCTTGTCGTGTTCGCTGGCTTGAGGACCATCGCCGACCTCTGGGATATCCTGGGCGACCTTAGCAAACCCATTGTGAGTTTCCATTTTTTTAACGTTAGATTTCTTCTATATATGCATCATCGGTTAACAGCGAAAAGTGGCTAACTGCAATGTCAGCATTGTGAGATAACAAATTAAATCTATTCACAAATAATATAACGAAAAAAAAAAAATTATAAAGATAAAACAATTTTTTTATTATTTTACTTGATCATATATTTTTTTATTAGTTGGTAAATTGCCCATCCCACTAGGCATAAGTCTGTGTTGGGATGGCAATTTGCAAAAGTGATTTTTTTAGCTACATAGTAACATGTTAATATCGAAAATATAGTACATACATAATAAAAATAAAAATAATATAAGTAAATGACAAATTTGAAGATATAGAATCTACGTAATAAGAACTGAATTAAACTTGGTTTTTAAGGTGAGTAATGATATTGCTTTTAAAGGAGATTTAGTTTGTATTTTTCTGATTGTGCTGGGCAGAGAATTTTTAAAAAAATGTCCGTAAGCGGTTTAATAGGCTGGGATATTAAAGAATTTTATGTGTGACTGCCTTAAGGTTCTAGAAATTTTCCTTTCTTCAAACATATGGACATTATTAAATTGGTGCAATAGGATATTTTTAGAGTATAGTTGTTTCAAGTTTAGGATGTCTAGCTCCTTAAAAACAAATTCAGTGATATAAAAGAAAAACTTTGTCTTGATTTTCCTTTGAACTTATTTTTCTTTAAAGTATGTATATCTTACACTGTAGTTAGCTGATAATATTTTTGTCAACCACTTTTCACAATTAACAGATGAAGTGTAAATGCTTTCAAGTTACATTGTTTTTAACTACACAATAATATCATTTTCATAGCCCCATTTTTATGAAAAATGGCCTCAAAGAGACTTTCTAATCAAATGCTTACCTTATCCATACAATCTAACCTACACATAATAATAGTATTATATCTTACACCTACTCACAACTTTAAAAAACTGTTTAATTAATCACTTCGAATTGCAGCTACAAAACTGTCTATCGGAAATAATTATTATTTTGTGTATTTCACATTTAATTAATACAAAATAATATATACTATGTTTTTGGCATGTTGCAGAGTGGTAGATACTCTCAGCATTGCCCTGATGAAAGACCACCATTCAGAATCAAAACTTTGCTTGAAATGGCTTTAGCCGTGTATGGTGACCAGATCTGAATAACAATGTCCTTTCCAACCTTGCTCTTCACCATATTTTTTCCCCACTTCCTTTAGATTCACAACATACCCCAATCAGGGATGCACTTGCTCCGGACAGTTAGGAGCAGTTTGAATTCTTGTGCGGTATTCACATGCAATTTTAAAAAGAAAGCTTCTCTCAATCTTCCTCTCTTATTTTCCCCCCTCTTTATGCTCTTTCTACAGCCTCACGAAGTTTCTCAATATTTGGAATTCCGTAGTCCCACCAGCTCTAGGCAATTGGAACTTTTGTGTAATCTTCACATAAAAATGAAAATATCTATTATATTTTTTGTGCATTAATTTCTCTCTTTATTTGCAGATGGAAACATTGAAACACTTGATGTCTAGAATAATAACTCTTATTCTCTGGCCAATTTGCTTATATGTCTTTTTCTTTTGGATACATTTAACAGTTTTGAACAGAAGGTAAGCAATTCTCTTATTTACAACAAAAGTTAATAATTTTTATGTTCATATTAATCTTCCCATCATATCCACGATGTAACGATAGTCTATCGTGCTTTTTTAAGTCTTCTATATCTAATTATCAGAATAAGCAAACACTTTGTGGATTGACATATGTAATTAATTAAATAAAAACACACGTTTTTTTAATTCACTTTATTTTTGTAAAAGTCTACTAGTTTCGATTCTGCTGAATCTTCATCGGGACTTAAAAATATACTAATGAAATAAGAGGAATGTGCATTTATATATTAATATATATAATCGTGAAAATGGGGAGATTTACATATAATATATACATATATGCAAGTATATGCATCGAAACTGGTAGACTTATACAAAAATAAAGTTGATTAAAACAATGTGTGTTTTTATTTAATTAATTCTTCTATATCTCTTTAAATACTTCTAACATCATTACAATATTTCAGATATTCCTGAAACACAAGTTTTTGCATTAATTACAAATATATTTTAAATTTTAATGTTTCTTTTTATAAATATACGGAAGTTTCAATTTCAGCTGCCACAGCAAAATTCTATATTTATTCTGAATTGAAATAAAATGCAATACTTTATGTCATTTCAACTTCATTAACCTACATTCAACATGATATCTCTTTCTAACTTATTATTTGTAAAGCAATGTTTCAATTTGCTTTGGGGTAGGTCTATTTATTTCTCCCAGCGATCATCAAGATTTGGACTCCTCCACAAATGCTCTCTAGATTTTCTAGCTCATGTTAATTCTGTATGATTCATTTTCTCGCTTAGATCCAAAGATTTTTCAAAGTACTTGAAATCAGTGATGTACCATAATTACCTCTTATTCTCTCCAAGCCCTCTGATTTGTTTTAGCCAAGAGTTGAAATAATACTGACTGCCATTATTTTTTTATGCATATTGGTACCTACTTATTACCGGTTTATTTTTCAACTTCCGTAGCTAATAGAACAATGGATTTGCATTCATTCAAGGCCATGTAAAATTTATTAAAAAAATGTTCTTTACCATGCTTCACCAAGCATAACTACAATAATGTGTATGGAGTGATTTTAATTGCTGTTCGACTTAACACACAATAAACAATGATTATTAAAATACACGTCTTATCGCCTTACATATCAATGAAAAAAAAACACCACCCATTTTAGAGGTTCTTACTTTTATGTGATATTTTCTTTTATATTATTTTTTTCTTCTATTTTTAAATTGTACCAAATAAAAGAAGAGAGGTTGCTTTTTTTTGACTGATAAAAAATGGTGGGAAAAATAGTTAGATGGAAATCGATTATGTGAACTGTGAAGTTTGGTCTGAAACTAATGCAATGTAGGTAATAAGCTTAATAATGTGCTGAGGAAATGATTTAATAATTGTAATTTCAGTCAAATGAATGGTAGAGATGTGTTGCATTATTATGTTGATTAAAATAATTGTTTACTGGAAACATGTAACAATCTTAACTATAAAGCATCTAAAATCTGTTTGAGTCTAGTGTCATGAAATTTTGCACATTTTTTTACGTTTGTAATTTCCAGATACAATGCAACTAATTTCAATTGCAATTTCAGTACCACCATGAGCTATGGAATACTTGGAAGTATTAATTTAATTGTAAAAATTAAAACAAAACACCATATTGTTGCTCTACATTTTTCAATAAGATAAAAAAAAACATGAATATCGAGGAAGCCGCGTAATGAGCACAAGTATATTATATGTTTGAAATGATTGATTTGCGGCCGAGTGGTATAAAGCATCAGGTTTACATCCAAGCGTCCGGGGTTCATTTTTTTTCAAGCTAAGTCTACCATCACTGCAAGTAACATTGTGAGTGGTTATAATTCAAATACATATTATCAGGTTATTTGTAACCGGGGAATTTTCATCTTTATTTTTTGAAGAATGAAATAAAGTAAAGTGACTGCAAAAGCTGTGCAAGGAGAGACTGGGCCTGCAATAGACGGAGGCCGCTGAAGGGACTCTTGGAGGTGCCTTATCGAAATGATAGGTCCCTGACCCTATTAGAACAAGGGGAAGAAGATTATGATGATGAAATGAAGTATACTTTAGATATTTGTCATTATTTTCAGTGGTAATGGCGATGGATTCTATTCATCTGGCTTCCAGTCTCAGCTGATAGGCAACTCCTTGCACAATGCCTCGCTGCCCCGCCATGTGGCTTACGGAGCCATTGTCACCTTGAAGAACCACAAAACCGGCGGTGGCTACCTCCACTCTCATCACCATCTGTATCCCGAAAATGTTGGAGCAAGGCAGCAGCAGGTATATTAACATATTCATCAGCTTCAAAACACTGGTGCTGCTTCTTGTTTTCCATCTATTTATTCTCTCTCAGTAGTAAATAGCGGTGATGAAATAAGGCAAGTATTTTTATTTATTGATTTACTTATTTATGGACTATTGTTCAATTATAACATAACATTCAACTATAATATAACACAGAATGAGAAACAATAGAAATGATCGAAAAAGTTTATTTGCTTAAAGACTGACAAAAACCACGTAGACTTGCACAAAAAAAATGTAAGGTGACTTGAGACAAGTTTTAACATTCTGAACAATGGAGAATCATATCCATACCTAGTATAGTGTTGATTGAGGAAAAGCATTTCTGAGTATATGGGAAAGCATAGGCGCCCGCAGAAAATTTTCTAGGGGGGGGCAAAATATTTTTAGTAAGGGACCGAACGCTTGACGCTCACGTCACACCAGTGCGAAAAGATAATATGATTATTTACCTGTGACATCTGATAGTTCGATAATGTCTCCGAAGGGCGATACATCTATCACCCAGCAAACAATCCAGCAGAAATTGACATTTAATATGTTAATATATAAACTAAAAGTTTAACAGAGTAACCAGTCTGGAGGCTCCTGTGACAGGGTGAAACCAGTCCCGTCAAAAATAAAGAAACAGAAAAACGTTTTACAGTAACTTTTTGAATCTTAAGTTTTCTCAGCAGTTTTCACCAGAGCTATATAATAATGTGTTTTGTGGTTCAGATAACAACATACACGCACAAAGACGACAACAATAAGTGGCTGGTGAAGCCGTACAACAAGGAGAAGGTGGAGGAGGTGTCCCTGCTGCGGCACGGGGACCTGGTGAGACTGGAGCACGTGGGCACCGGCAGGAACCTGCACGCACACCGAGAACACGCTCCCATCACCAAGAAACACCTGCAGGTCACGGGCTATGGAGAGGTTGGTTGTCTTTTCATATGTTTATTATTTTCAAAATATACAAATATCTATCTTCTTCTCATATTTTCTTCTATCAAAGATTGAATATCATAAGTGTAATCTTCACCTCGTAGGCTGCTCCACACTAGAGTCCTAGACTAAAGCCATCACGTTTCGTTCCTGAATGGTGATCTTTCACCGAGGCGATACTAAGAGTACCACTCTGGAATGTGCTGCAAATATACTTCATATTTAAAAAAAATATTATTAGTAATTAAATATATATATGTGTTAAATAACTATAACACATATATTTAATTTTATTTATGTATTTGCATATGGCAGGTTTTGAACCCTTGACTTCTGAATCCAAAGCCAAGGATCTTAACCACTCAGCCACAGACGTCATCTGGTTATGCAATTCAACCTTTTCAGATAGCCTTCTAGATCATAGAATCAATATAATTTTTTTAAACATTCCAGAAGGGAATAGGTGATGCTAACGACGTGTGGCGTGTTCACCTAAAGGGGGGTGTCGACGGTGACTTGGTGCTTACGGTCACCAGCCGCCTGCAACTGGTGCACTATTTGCAGGCGTGCGCACTCACCTCTTCCGGCCGCCAGTTACCACGCTGGGCCTACGAGCAGCAAGAGGTCAGCTGCAACCCTAACGTGCGAGATAAGTTCGCACTGTGGAACTTTGAGGATAACCAGTTTGATAAATGTGAATAAATTTTTTTAATTGTCTTCTCGATGTGAAATTTTATTTTGATATGAGTTTTACGATGACGAGGAATGCCATTGTAAGATGCAATATTTGAACCATAACAAATGAGGACATACAAAGGGGGACCTAAAAGTAGTCAGAATTCTCATTTGGAGGGCTGGCCCTAGCGTTGTGACCGCTCCGTGAGAACTACTTCGTGGAACTACTTCCTTTTGCGGCAGTTCCAACTTCATTCATTTTTATTTGGTTAAGTCGGTAGTTCCGCTCACATTATCTATGGTCATTTATAGTTTACTTCGAAACTTCAATTTTATCGCACCATCCGCAGTTCAATTGTTCTTTACTTTAATTTTAGTTCTTCGTTCGTTTGCAAGATTATAGTATCGCACCATCCACAGTTCGACGTGTTTTAGTATGTTTTATTTGTTCATGATTTTATACGGGACTATTGTTGTAATATTTTTTGTTGACACTAGTTTTTTCGAGTGTTGTTTTGATCATAATATAACATTTAATTTATACATTTCCCTCCTAGATTGCGCTAGTATAGTTCGCAACCCGACTATGGCCGCTTCTAACGGGCTCATATAAAGCTTGGGCTGACACAAATTCAGAATTTCAGCGGTACTTTAATTGAAGGGTTCACTGTAAAAGGTTCATTTTAAAGAACTAGCAGTTCCTGAAGCGTTCACAAAACTTTGAAGTTTTTCTCAACGCTAGCTGGCCCTTTCTAGTACACACTTACACCTAATAAGTTAGAATTCCAATTTATCAAATTTTAGCAAAAAAAAAGATATCCAAATGTTTTTTTACAATTATGTTTTTTTATATTCTCTGGGATGTAAATTCAGTCTTCAAATTATTGCTAATCTGGAAAAATTAGGACAAACCTGGTGTTGGTCTATTTTTATGACAATTTCAACTCTAAAAAGTTTTATTTTTTTTTAGAAATTACTTTTTACTATTTTTTTCAATTTTATCTTCATCTGAGAACATTTGAATTTTTTATTATTCGATACATATTATTTTTTTTTCATTCTTTAACAGTACCAAAAGTAAGCTTTGATGTCTACGCTCCGTCGTTCATTGAAAGATTTCTGGAATCACACGCTGTCATGTTTCAAGGAAATGCCGGCCTAAAACCTAAGGAAGGAGAAATTACCTCTCAACCCTGGCAATGGCCAATCAACTATAGGGTATGAAAAACTACATTTTTTAATCATTAATCACCCTATCCCCACCATAGGGTTTGAAAAATCTGCACAATTCATTCTATAATTACACTTGCCCGACAATGGACTCCAGTGTACAAGAGAATTCAAATTTTGCAAAATAGAGATACCGGAGGCATCTTGTCGAAGCAATAGGTTCACAACCCGAATAAGAATAGATGAAAGTGATGTCAATATTGATTTTGGCTGCTCTAAGTCTAAAACTACTTGTCTTAATGCCAGGTTGAAACAGCAGCGGAATATCTCGGCCGAGTGAGGAAAGCGCCCACTCTGCTGGGGGAATAGAATGTCATTATATTCCCTGTCTCACCCGTTTACTCTACTGGTGTCGTCAATCTGGTATAAAAGCTGGAATTTACCAGGTGTACCAATTGTGCAGGATAATTTTTTGTATTTTCTTTTGTAGGGGCAGTTTTTTTCCGGCAGTGGACACCGAATTTACCTATTGGGAAACCCAATAATTTGGTGGTTTAATCTGCTTTTCCTATTCCTCTATGTCATTATTTTCATCACAAATTCAATCAGACATCAGCGAGGATGCGCAACCGACCCCAATACGGAAAGTAAGTTTGAATTATCTTTATATGTATACACATTCATTACATATGTTATAAAGTAATTTCAATAATATGTGAAAAACTATTAAATATATTGTCATTTATTATCAATAGGATACAATACATATACAATTGATACAAATTTATTTCTGTTTCTTTGTATTGCTTTACACGTTATGTCAAGACATGGCCAAACAATTCTAGTTTTCAAAGTACCTACATCTTATTTTGCAGGCAGTCAAAGCAGGTTGATGAATGCAGCACTTTGGCTAGGAGTGGGCTGGAGTTTGCATTACATTCCTTTCTGGGCCATGGGAAGAGTTTTATATTTTCATCACTATTTTCCAGCACTGATTTTCAGCTCCATGCTTACAGGTAAAATAAATTTTAATAATAGATTAATGCTATGTATAAGGTTAAATATCTGTCTGTTTGTTAGTTGTACAATCCTACTCCCTTTGACCGTTGCATACCAAATTTATTATTCCATAGAACCCTGCATAAAATATGGGCACTAAGAAAAAATTGTTGCAGGATTATGAAAGTAAAACAGGTTCTATAACGCACACTGAATGTAAAACCATTGTGATCATTGCGAAAAGCGAAACTTTCTGGTTTCAGTGTAAAACTCTACTCTGCCTCTATAAAAAATATGTTCTAGATGGTGTATAAAAATGACAAGCGATAATTCAACTTTCATAATGATTAAAAGTAGCTAAAATTCACAGACCAGAACAGAAAGAACATGCCAATTGATATATACAGTTGTTTAATTTATAAAAGCATTTACCATGGCATCACACTCAATGTCCTATAGTTTACTTGAACCAGTATTTTCAAGAAGCAGTATTTATTATATTGACTTGAAAATAAGTAGAAAATATCAGTGTCTGATAAAATGTCTTTGTATTTGGTGCATTTTCTTGAATATATCAATGTTGTGTGTTGCATGGTTGGAATATGAAGCACTAAAGCATGAGCGTATATATCTAATGCTGTTTGACATTTGCAGGTGTATTGGTCGACTACCTGCTGCTCAGCATTCAGAGCTACCTCAGTCCCGAGCTGGGTAAATCCATCAGCCAGTTTGTGGTGGGGGTGGTGTTTGCCTCCACCGTGTACAGCTTCTACCTGTTCGCCCCCTTGGCTTATGGAATGGAGGGGCCCATGGGAACCGAAACCAATTCCACCATGCACAAATTAAAATGGCTGGACACTTGGGAATTCTGATGTTATCTCATAGTCATTTTTTTCTTCCCCTTAATCTGAAAATTCAGAACTAAAATACCACGAAATTAACATTTTCGTAATCTTGAGATCCTTCACTCATCAGTCTCTCATGCAGTCAGTGATTTCGTTAAATTTCTCAGGTTTCCAACAAAAAGTGCTTCCATTTCATACCACATTCAGTCAAATTTATCTGTGGCCATTAGGGCTATATAAAAATGGCCATGTCACAATTTTTTTTGTTCATTATAAATTAACAACTGTATTCATTCATGTTACAGATTTTTCAGCTTAAAAAAACCTACATTTTAAAGATAAAAATTTCACAAATTGATTTATTTGGATGACAAAAGATTACTCTCCTGAACTTTCCTTGTTACACGGTGTTAACTATGTCATTGTCTTTTCTATGATACATCAAAGTTTGCAGATCAGCGCTGTGAGGTGTTTAACACAGTAAGACCCAACAATATGCTACTTTTTAACTTAAATTTATCTTTTCTCAAAAATATTTCATTACCACCCACAGAATTCATAAACACATTGCTGAAAAGGGAAAGTTTATTTACGAAGATATTATTTGACAGCAATTTTGAACATAGAGGTTCCAGAAACCCGACAGCATTGCCACATGTAGTGAAACATTCTTACAAGGTTCTGCAAGGGACTGGAAAAAAAACATAACTTCTTAACTATGAAAACCTCTTATGTGTGTGTTTCACTATGGTGACGTGTATTCCGAATCCATAAACATTTTTTCAAAGTAACAAACTCACACATTGAGCCGTCATCTTATCACAACAATTTTATTTCAAGCGAGTCGAATACCTTTGCCAATGTACAAAATAATTACCGTCAGCATATTTACTCTTCTCGTAATGTAAGCATTATATTATTTTTTCTTCTAGTGCTTTTTCTTATCGGACAAACTTCACACTGTAGACTATAGCTCGGAACAACTCAGCGTACTAGTAATGTAATTTTCGAAACCATGAGGTGCAACGTCTTCCTCTACCACGTCTCTGATCAATTTTGTACGCTCTTCAAGAGAGAGAACTCTGGCAAAATGATTGTGGGATCCACAATTAGTTATTATTTCCTTTTTAAGTGCTAAGTTTTCCACTGGGTGACATAATGCATTTTTATAACACAAGTATTATGATTGTTTGAAGAATCATGTGTGTAAGTACTTAAATAAATTTAATGTGAATTATTTTTATTAGATATACATAGTTAAGATGAGTGTTTATTTTCATTATTTATTGTTTGAATAAAATATTAAACAATATAAATTTCGACTTGATTATTGAGAAATCAAAACAAGTTTTCACACGGTGGATACATTTCAGAAAATACCACGTATAAACTAACATGTGATTCTTCATGGCAGTACAACTAAAAAAGTCATTTATTAATAAAATTCCAATATTTTAGGGTACTTTTTAGGTAAAATGTTTTAAAAATGCTTATGAATTATTTATTTTACATAATATATGTACATATATGGAAAAAAGCAATGGAATTTAGAAAAAAGTTTTTTTGTTAATTTTGCTTGTTCTCATCGTGTAGAATCACCTCCCAAAGTTATTGCACATCACCCCCGGACACTTGGTATAATTAGGAGTACATGATACTAAATTAACGTTGTATCAAAATTGTAATATCAAAAACAGATTTACATAATATGTGTATTGAAGGTGCCTTGAACAACATATTTATTTCTTATTCTCAGAATATTGTAACAAATCACTTATTAAAAACTTTATAGATTGGTACATAGGTTTTATAGTATTATAAATCCACTGACTGATAATTTATTGTCTATTTTTATGTGTCACAAAATCTATTCTCTGTCCATTTTTATAGTGAAAAAAGTTTGGTACCTATTAGTTTCACACCTACCAGGCTCAGACTGAACATTGGAATTTTCATCTCAATAAGCAGGCACAGCTGTCATAATTTATTCGTAAACGCAATCATTTACATTCATAATTAAAATCAAATAAAACAATGTTCATTACTGTGGCTTGGATACACCACATTATCAGCCTACATTTTACTATCCAGTCATAACTGCAAATATACTTGAATTTTTTCACAACGGTCAGACCTATAAATGGTAGGCGTGAAGCTGATAAAAACCATATATTTTAGTTGTTTATTTAAGAAGATTTTATACAAGGTTATTTATTTAGTGTTTGAAAAATAAATTTTTAAAAAACTTTTAAATCTAATATTGATTATTATTTATTGAAAATTGAAAAATATTCAAAACATAAAAATACCAACACAGAACACCCCTGCTGCCACTGCGATGTTTATTTTGAATGAAAATAGCTTAGCCTTCATTCTGCAATGGAAAGATAACAGCCGATGATGTTGATATTATAATAAACCTTCTAAAGTGCATAACATTCAGTTCCCTTAGAGCAGTCAACTTTCACTTTAATGTCACTTTATCTTTAATAAGAAGGGCAATTTTCCAATTAGGTATGTGACTGCCATACAATGGTAATGCCCTCACCATTTTAACACTTCACAGACCAGCTTGAATAAATAATTGATTTACAGTTGAGTCTTCGCGATGTAATGCTAAAATTAATCATCAAATGGCTAAAAAAAAACTTAAGATAAGTTATTTGGATTGCCAAACCTTGTCACTCTTCATCCATGAGTTAAATAAATGAACTATTAGACTAGAGAGGTAAGTTCGTAGATCTGTTATTTAAAATTCAGACACATTTTCCTTAAGAATAAATAGTTATTATTAATATATATTTTTTAAATTTAATATTTACCTGATTTTGATTAGATTCTTTTAGTATTCATGGCCTTAAAGGGTTAAATACCCAGCTGCCCACATTGTGTTGAATACTTTACAATCATTGTGGATTGTACAGCAGCAGAACAGCTATGTTTTGTTATCATGAGTGATGTTTAGTGTTTATCCATATAAAATAAAATTTCTAACCTATGAGGTCAAAATATCGAAGATAATATCATTAAAAAATAAGTCATTCATGGTTCGAGAAACTATTTTAAACCATTAAAACATTTATCAGTGTTAGAATTGCTGCTTTGAGTAAGTTATTTAGTTTTGTATTAATTTATTTCATAATGATTTTTTAGGAAAAGGTGTTTTCTAATATTGTGTGCTTGTCAACATATATAAAATTTAGGTTAATTACTAATAAATTAAAATAACTAATAACATTATAATTTTTTCCTAGTGGGAATGATTTATGTTTTACCCTAATGAGTATTACAATATTTTACACGTTCGTACGTATTTTATAAAAATATATATCTCAGATAGTATTTTTTCTAAAAATAATGATTATTTTGATTACCTACTAAACATTTTGAAATTGGAAAAATAATCTCATATGAGGAATAATATTTTTGATGCTAGCCACATTATTATATGAATTTGACGTTTTGCATACAAAATGAAAACATTTCAAATAAGCGGAAATCGATTATACTACAATGACCAAATTGATCAGGCGAGGCAGTCTTTTAAGTGTATACAAAGTGTGTACACTGTGTTATTATAGAAGTGTGTGAATTAAAAAAGTATTTTGTCACTAGTAAATTTCATTTTTCTGCGTAATTTTTCTTGCGTGGGCACACTAATCGAAATATTTCTCGTATTTCAGACTATGTAATAAATCTGTAGCGAAAAATTGTCAAGATGTTTTGTAAAGGCGTGCTTTTGCAATTGATGGTCATCATTGAAATATATGGAAGGTCGATGAACCATGACAATAGCTGGGTTCCCAAATTAACCAAAAAAGACTTGGATGGTTACTCTCTAGTGTCTCGAATTCCGCTGACTAGGCTATTCAAATTTAACTTCTACAGAGATGTCTCGATCCTGTTCTATCCGATGCCGGAAGATGTAGTGGAAGCCAAGTTCACCTTCAAAGCACATGAAGAAAAAATGAATTATATAGGTAACAATTATATATTTTTTAATGTGTACATATGCACGTCATATTAACAGTCTCATTATTTTTATTGTGCAACAGACTACCAAAAGTTCCTATAAAAAACGAGTTATGCGTATTGTTCCTTCAGTTTTCTAAATACCTCATTCAATTAGAGCATTTTTATTTATTTGATTACTATGTTAAATTAATTGTTTAAAACATTAGTAAAAAGTATACAAATGTAGATGAAGCATATACACAATATAACTAAGTATATGGGTAACTGAATAAATGTTTGTCTCCTATTTGAACTTGGTCAATTTTTCCAGGTGGAAAGTGTGTGGCTCAGAATATCGACATACATTTAAAAAGCCGTGGCTTCCCAGTAGTGAGCCCCACAAACACCTCATTTCCTGAAGACTTTATCGGGACCAGTGTGAGAAATAAAGTGATTTCGTTGAAAATAAAATCTGATGAAAGCAATAATTCAATCACACTGAATAATCCGACTCCTGGAGATTGGTTTGGGATTGCTTTCGTCAGTTGGAGTGACCCTCTTTCGGACAAGATCGAACAGCAGGGTAAGTAATACATGCATGAACCTTGTACAGATTTGCGGTAGTAAAATCCTTTTTTCAGTGTTGTGCCTTCAATTAAATTAAAAAACACAAACCTTTTTTCTCCCCCGAAAAGTTGTGATTTATCACTTGCGCTCTTTTGTCTTGAAACAATTGATATTATGTATTTTCAAATTTAATTTAGTCCTAACATTGACTTGAAATAAATAATACCCTCCTTTGATTTGATTGCCTGCAAGCTAGTAAAAACATAATTACATATATATGTCTCGCATGTGCTTAACCGTATTTTAGAATTAAAATTATTTTTTTCATTGCAGGTATTGCCGCAGTATGTGATACAGTATTGTATACAGATATGAGAATAAGTAAAATAAATGTGTCCATTATGGCATGTGATGAGAAAGTAAATATAAACCTATTAAACCATATGTCTCATACCAAAGATGTTTACAAATGTTATATTAATAATGGTGACAACAATGATTTTTTATTGAATTTATCTGTGATATCGCAATGTGATTCATGCCTCTGGGCCATACTGAAAATTCAGGGGAGATCTCTACCAGCGGATGACGAAAACCTGTTCATCTGTGCTGTTAATTTGAAACAGAAAAAAAATGACATTAATATTAAATTTTCCCCCTATCCCAATGAGTGGCATTATTTAGAAGTTTCCTACGGAAGTGGCGATACGTTGAACAGTCAAGCGTCCAATATAACTTTGTGTTCAGCAAATGAAAAGCTTCAAGAACACAAACAATCAACGGATTTAGGAAACCCCTCAGTGTTTGAATTAGTGAGAGATACCAAGTCGGAGTACTTTACTTACGAGTATAATCTACCGCCTAACACAGATGAGTACTCTCCAACATTGTTAAATTTAACCTCAGGAAATGTGACATATTTGAAATTCAATATATTTCCCGTTCAAGATATTGGCGGAACACTCAGCTTGGGCGCAACTCTTAAGATGGATTTGAAGTATTACATGGGATATAAACGGGAAAAAACAAATATGTCTGAATATTATTTCACAGAAAAAGATCCTTTTTATAAGGTTGTTGTTTGCGTCGGGTTAGATAAAGCTCTCATACCGCTAATCAATGAAACTTGCTTAATAAACGGTAAACTGAAACCGGCTACTATTGTAATAAACAGTACAGATTCTGACTCTGTATCGGACATTGTTCATATTCCATACCCGGAGATTGGGTCTTGGTACGTGACCATGGCAATATTTTGTGATAAGGAAAGCGTTTGTCCGTGTAAAACCGAGCTTGAAAAGAATGAGACTACATACCTGGTGAAGACGGGAGAAAGTGCTCTGAGTGGCACTGATCTAAGACTTGGATCTGATAAATGTAACGCCAGCGTTGTCTTCTCTGTATCATCAGCCCCATGTCTCGGTGGGAAATGTGGATTAAACGGAGCTTGCAACTTTTACATGTCTGGTGGATTTATTTATTCTTCATGTAGGTGTAAAGGTGGATACGCAGGTAATTTAAATTTATGTATTTATATGTTCACTAATAAAACTTTCATAATTTTTTGTAGAGGGTGGCTAAAAACAACTCTCCACAACAACGTTCGGCAACAAACAGATTTTTATTTTTAAAAGAAAGACAAACATTCCCGGGTTACAAATAACCTGAAAATATTTGAAAAACTCTTACTGCCATCATAATAAGCGGAAGATGTTGCATGTACAATGATGGAGGACTTAGCTAGCAGGAAACCGACGCGTTTGTCCACTCAGCTACTAACCGGTCAATTACATGAACGTATTAGGTACCTATCATGCAGATCTACATAGCCAGCGGTTTCATGTCGCGTGCCTTTCACGCGGATAAGCGTGATCGAATTTCAACGTGTTCAAATATGTAGTTTTTCTAATAAATACTTTTTTAAATGAGGAAAATAATGTTGGCCAAATTGACTTCTCGTGCTGACCGCAAATGCAAGATGATTTTCGAAATCAAAGCAAACAAAATGTTTTTAATGTAAGATTTTATGAAAATGTTTGGCCATGTATATTTCTCTTCAAATAATTAGTAAATTTTTGTTTCAGGATGGGATTGTTCAGACACTTCCCACGTTACGTCAGCCAGAGAAATACTGACATCGGTACTTTTCCTAACCCTAAGCAACCTCATATTCCTCCCATCAATCTATTTTGCTATCCGTAGAAAATATTACACTGAAGCTTTGGTCTACTTCTTCACCATGTTCTTCTCAACATTCTACCATGCCTGTGACGTTGGGGACTCGAACTACAGCATGTGCATAGCCAGGATGGGGGTCTTGCAATACTGTGATTTCTTCTGTGGTCTCCTGTCATTCTGGGTGACACTTGTCGCGATGGCTTCCTTGGATACAAGGATAGTGTCTTTGCTGCATATGTTCGGGGCGGTGATGATTGCTTTCGGTACGGAAATGGACAAGCAGGCTCTCTTGGTGTTCTTAATCCCCGTCCTCGTGGGAGTATGCGTGGTTTTAACTGCCTGGGTGTTCAGATGCAGGCAGACGAAGAAGATGTTCCCGGCAAGGGTTTATTTAGTCTTCTACCTCCCTGCAGGCCTGATCTTGGCTTCAGTCGGTCTGATATGCTATGCTTTCCTTCAGACTAACGCCAACTATCATGTTGTTCATTCCATTTGGCACATGATTATTGCCCTCAGCGTTCTGTGCCTGCTGCCAAACAGAGAGTACTTCATGCCAAAGAGCTAGTATTCAAACTCCGCCATTACAGCCAATGAGAACTTAACACCCGAGACGTGTTCCGTATCTCATGAATGTAACCATCGCGGGGCATAATAGAGTATTAATTTCTTTCGAGGTTTTTTACGATCTTATAACTGCATTTGTAATAATTATTGAATCTATATATTGATCAAGGAAAGATCAATTACAATTATATACTTAGCATGACATTCTACACTGTTTGAACATGGGGTGGTCAGAGGATAAGTGGCATAAAACTGTAGAAATCAAAAAAGTGATTGTTTTTATAATTAAAATTTATAACTTTTCATACTCATTGTCCAGCGACCAGTCCGATTTGCTCAAATTGATTTTTTTGTTTTTGTGGTCGCTTCATTACTCTTTCCGATCGCTAACTTCATTTGAGGTTTATTTGTGAGTTAGCCACTTTGCACTGATTGCCTCATGTAACATTGTGTGATATAAATATTAAATATATGATAATATTATGTTTAATTCTCAAATAATTCACAATTATTTGTTGTAGAAATTAGACTCTTGAAACAAGGCAAACAATAGATGTTGATTTTATAAGATACGTTACTCATAATGATTACTAATAGGTACTATAGAAATAAGTTTAGTCAGTTACCTGGCCACTAATTAAGAATTAGTACAATCCTTCAATGCTTAGCCAATAAAAATACATAATAATTGTCGACATATATGTCACACATGTGAATACTCAACTATAATAAGATATGTATTAACATTAAGATTATCTTGTACTACTAGCATGGTGTCTGGAAACTCGTATTGTACTAATTTCCTGGTGAAAACACAAGTTTCCGGACAATGTGCGCACTATATTTATATGTAATGTGTTATCAATACATATTTACTCTAAAGTCCTATTCACAAGGTAGTAATATCTACAGTGCTGTGAGACCATGGCTGCCCTAGGTGATTTTTTTGCTACAAACATTTTGACGACCTCCGTGGCAGAGGAGTTGGCTCCTTGGCCGGAGGTTGCGGGCTCAAAGCCCAGCATAGGCAAATGATTATTTTTTTGAATAATGTAGATTACTACACATATAAAATTTGAAAAACATAATATGTAATATTTGCACCTTGTTCCAGAATGAAAGATGACCCTGATGAAAGACCACCATTCTGAATATAAATGTTGCTTGAAATGACTTTAGCTATGTTTACTGACCAAATCTAATTAGCCAGGTATTTTGTTGCCTTCTTTCTCCTTGCCGTCTCACACTTTCTTCGGGCTTGTCATTTCCCTATGAGGATGACATAGTTTCACTGGTTCCAGGCAGTTAGAACTCTTATGAATAAATAAAAATTAAAAGCACCCTGTTATTTTTTGGTCCAAATGTATATATATATAATATATTTTGAGTGTGCACAGAGCATGTTTGAATCACAAATCAGAGTGCTAAAATGGTCAATTTCTTTGTCTGTTTGCTTTCAAACTTAAATGATTTTTAAATGCATTTAAAGTGTATGAAATCAATTGTGACTATAATAATATATTCGGGACATTCCATTAATGACTTGAAACTTGTTTGTACTTGTCTAGCTCATTCGATACATGCCACTCACTGTCTGGACGGATCTATTAAAACCGAATAACTAAAGCCTTAACATTTTTATGACTCCCAAGTTCACACTTCTTTCAACCATGCAAAATCGCCTTGATGAAAATGACATTGTGCTAAAAACTCTCTTAGTGAACAAGCCTTACTGATCTTCTGTTATTACAGGTCTACCATCTCGTTTTAAAAAATAATAATCTGCATTTTAGTAGAATAATATTGAAATTTAAATAATAGGTCGTTTTTTATTGTTTAAGTACCTAATAATAGATATACATAATTATAATACAAGATGGCCAAAAGTTTTGTCTACCTCTCCAACCACTTGCACGTCATATATTCTCTTTTATACTCTTTCTTCCGTCCAGCCGTTCCACGTGTCCAGATAAGGAGCATTGATAAATAAATTTAATACATATATAAGAAGTTTGTGAGTTGTGACAAAATTCTCTCTGTGGATGCATCTTTTTTAAGGTGTGCACTCACTTCAAAGTTTGATACGAGACTGCTATTGCTTAAAGAAATGCTTTTGAAGAACAAGAGGCCACCATTTTGCTAACAAATACAGTTATTTGAGTTAATTTTTGGCCTCCTTGTATTATATCCTACTTTTTCCATTCCATAATGATATAATGTGAAATAAAACAATGTTAATACTATTAACCAAAGATTAATGAAAAAGCTTTTTATTAAATCTGATGATTCATTCCCTGACCAACTATTTATTGTCTGCGGGCGTAGAGAATGTTTATTTGATAGAAAATATATAATTTTTTCTGTCAATCAATTAATCACACATGCTAAATAGTATTATCAATTACGACCCCTTAGAATAACAAGGTTCTATCTGACACAGCAAAGTCATATGATAATGTGCTCCAGAGAAAAATAATTTTGAGTTCATTATCGCATGACATTTCTGTGTTAGAAGAAACCTTGTTATTCTAAAAAGTAGAATATAGTCAAAATATTGATTATGTGCAGGCCGGCTAACAGTTTAATTTATGTTAAGCTGTCTTTATTGTATATTAATATGCTTCATACAGTTTGACATGGTTAACTTCACATTCGGTGGCGTTGCCAGTGTAGATTTTGTAAATCTATGGATTTAAAAATAAATGTTTTTTCATTATTTCCTCGTTTGGCTGCCTGAAAAGTTAGCTGTGTCAAGCTTACTTAATTTATTATTTTACAGTTAACAACAAACTTTGAATTATTTTTTATTATCATCATGACTAATTTCAGAATTTATTCCTGTAAATTTACATATAATGTAGGTACTTTACATGGATCTAATCAAATTTAATATTATGTAAAAACATGCTTTCCTAAAATTGACCTAACGGCAATGCATTTTTTTGTTTGTTCATTTAAACTTTGTTTCTTTATAGATCCCTAGTCCTGAAAACTGTTCTTAATTCGCCTAGTTTTCGTAAATCTCTTTGTAAAAACTGTTATTAATTTGAGTGTGCATCATATTTCTGCAGTGTCCCACAACATCTTATATTGTTAAGTAACCTTACATGTGTAACACTTATCTCAAAATATATTAACTCTCCTTTAACCGTAAGAAGCTACCAAATAGCCCCGTTTTTAATAACAACTAAAATTTTAATACTAAAAAATGTCTTATCTTGTAAATAAATACATGGTGGTACTTAACCCAATTACCCCACATAAAAATGCATGTTTTTTGTTGTTGAAGATTCTCTGTTGAAATCCATAAACACATAATATGCTAGGTGATATTTCATATACATAAATGATACTAATTCTAGCTCATTACAAAGTTATCCATTTTGAGACCAATAGACTTTCACCAAAAATAAAGTGTTCTATACAAAAATGTATATTTAATAACGATCCACTGCAATGTTACTATTCTCACATTTCGCACCAGTAATCAATTCCTATATTCGTTATCGAATATTGAAAACAAATGTTTTGTTACTCTGTAAGGATAGATTTTCATAAAAGGTTTAATAAAGTTTTGAACAAAATATTTTTGTGCTCCTTTGAAATCATAATTTTGCTATTTTATATAGATCGTCAGTTTTCTCCAAGAATTATTTATTAACTAACATGATTGAAAAATATTATATTTACCAGTTACCAAGAGATTTCCCGTGGTGAAATCAAGTGTACATTTAACTCCATTTTTACCTAAGGAATACGTTCCACAGAATACCATATAGTACAGTTCATTATAGAAGAATGACAGATAGTTTTCATTCTATAATAATCACTACATGATGTCAAAAAATAAAACACATTGTTTATTCCTACCCTATTATTCTTTCATACCCACCCACACAGACTGAGTAGTGTGTGCACGGGGGTGGGAGAATTCTACGAACTGATATTACCATTAGGCTTTGTTGACCGTGTTATATCAAAATCGTGTAAAAACAGATTTCACTACAGTTTATTTGGTACTAACATCTTTTTTCGTATACTTCTATTTCGCATTACAAGCTGGACACTTAACCAGGCATTAAAACTGGAGATGGAATAGGCGCATCCTCGAAATTCGGGGACTGATAGGGTGACCAGAGGTGATTCTTCGTCAAATGAAAAAATATATGCAGTTGTCTGTCACTGACGTCAACAAAATCTACTCTGGAAATCGTACTGCATTTACTATATATATATAAAATTTAAATTATAGTGTACACTGTGTGATATAGATGTACTCACCCAATTGTGGATTTGGAAAGAGTTGTTAAAAAATAAAATTCATTAGTAATACTTACTTGTTTGTGAAAATAATCTCACTCAATTGAAATTTTAATTTGTGTATACTCATAAAATGTGGTAATTATATTGAAATGACTTGATATTGTTATATTAATTTGTTTATTGCAATGTTAAGAATGCTTACTAACTAAACCTTTACATTAGTAACAATGTGTTGTAAATAATATACATGCAAATGATATCACAAATTATATATTAATTTCTCTTCATAACGTCATCTTCCATCCTCTGAATTAAATTAAATTAAATTGGAAGAGGTTATTTTATAAATGATGTAAGGTAAAAGCTGTAAGAATAAGAATAAAATAAGTTTTCTCTGCTTTAGTAAAAATAATTTGAAAATTGGCATTATCGTCGAGTGATTATTAGGAAAAAAAAAATTATGATTATGTCCACCGCTACGTATTTTACCGCACCATAAGGCTAGGTTTACACCACGACCATTCGATCCAATATTTTTGCATATACGATTTTCTTCAATAGGGGACAACAGTTCACACAAGCCAGTCGGATCAATAATTCATAATTACCGTGTTCTCGAAACTTGACTCTCGAAATAATGGGATATTTATTAATAAAAAAATTGTTTTGCAACTTCATTAGTAAGTATTATATTTATATATACATATATATATATATATATATATATATATATATATATATATATATATATATATATACATATATATATATATGTATATATAAATATAATACACTTATATATATAAATATAATACACTTATATATATAAATATAATACATATATATATATATATATATATATATATATATATATATATATATATATATATGTATTATATTTATATATATATATGTATGTATATATATATATATATATATATATATATATATATATATATATATATATATATATATGTATTATATTTATATATATAAGTGTATTATATTTATATATATAAGTGTATTATATTTATATATACATATATATATATATATATATATATACATATATATATATATATATATATATATATATATATATATATATATATATATATATATATCTTATAGACTTATCCCAAAAATTATTTAGTTCTTCAACTAATGATATAAATAGTTCAGTTGAGATTGGGAAATTGGCAATTTTGACACTTCTTGCCGCTACAATAGTCCAAACACTGTTTAAAACATATTTATAAATATACTTATAGTTTTGGATTTATCAAATTTAATGGATGATTTCAAAAATTCTGTAACTTAATATAAATTTAATTAATTTGAAATTATAAAAAAAATATATGGAGTTCTACAAACTAAAGACAAAAACTTCAAATAAGCACTGCTTGTGGTCTGCGGGAGTGTCGTGTGAACACAGCAACTTAAGAAAAAATGCTACTGCATTCTGTATTCCATAATGTTCATTCTATATTCTCAAATTTCAGTGACAAGTTCGTTACATATGGAGGAGATTTTTTTTCTTATATACGGGATTTTACCAAATAGACTCAGTGTGAACAACTATATATAATATCCATTGCCACTGTTGTGTACGATAAAATCTCGGATAGGGTATTTGATAAAAAAAAAAACCGTGTGAACGTAGCCTTAGAGTTTTTACGCCTACTTATTGTTATTAGCGAAAAAGGGACAAGTGTATGTGTCTTTTTACATTCTTGTTAGATTTTGAATATCTGAATAGTTTTAACAGTGTGTTTTTTATATTCATTAGTTCGAAAAAAACCGAAAATTTTCTTTTTTTTTTTAATATCGCTGAAATTTTCTTTTCTGAAGTCGAATAACAAGTCTGAAGCATGCTGTATGCAAGCAATGCATCTGTGTGAGTACTGTGTTAGACTCAACATTCACTGTGATACCTATACAAATAAGTCCAAAAAAAGCATCAATAACAAAGAAGATAGACCCTTTACTTTTAATGCGGTGTGAATGTTACACGTGGCATAATGTCGGGATAGCGAAAAAACTTGATTTATAACCACAGCTTACGCGCCCAATTTATTGACCTACGTCCGGCTTAACTGAACAAACACTGAACCAGCGCGTAAAAATTTAATAAGTAAGGCGGACAGTATTTTGAAATTAATAAATTTCGCTGCAAAAAGCAAATTATAATATTTGATTTATTATCTGTGGCAAGAACGAAAATCGTTATTGAAATAAAGGAGTCGAATTTATTACCACTAACTTAACTAATTTTAATCTTCTCATTGATTAAAAAGGATATTGAACATTAATAATTATTTATTGCTAATTTCTTGTGATAATTTCATAATATTAAAGATAACTTGCTTTAGTTGTTTGCCCTCAACTAAAATAATGTTGCACAAAGATGTTCTACATAAATATTCATCTACATTGTGTGAAGAATTTGTGTAAATATTTTTTTTAAATGTAGAGATTAATTTCAAGATTCATATAATTTTTCGTTGAAAATCTTTTTGAAAAGTAGATAAATTTTGATAACATTTCCATAACAGAATGTTCCTAGTACCTATGTACATTAAATTTAACCATTCATACATAAAGAAATAAATCGATAACAATGTTATCTCAAACCTCCGGGACCGTACATTAATTCTCTTTCTAATTGTGCAGCCGTTAAGGTTCCATCGATACTTTCACAGTTTTTATTGAACACACTGTACGCGGAAACCTCATCGTTTTTCTTCGGTCCTGTTCTAGTGTTATAATAAATGCCTAGAAGGGCCGATACAATCAGGTAGATTATTCCAAATTCAATTTGAATGAAGAAAAGGAACACAACAACCCATAAAACAAATGACATCACAACAAGGGATGTTCGGGAAAAGCAGGCGTATAAGGAATTGGTTTCATTCCCAATGTCTTCCGATTCATTGTCAGATGACAGAATAGGACTCGGTGCTCTTTCTAGGGTTTCATCTGAGATTGGCAGCAACTAAATATCGGTTAGAGAAGAACAATAAAATTAGATTCAATGTAAGTAACAGAAGTAAATTTAAAACATTGTTGTTAAATACTTACAGGGGTGCTGTCATCTGACATGTCAAAAGTATTCATTTTGGGAGTCGCATTAAATGTCACCAATTGGTTAATCTTATCTTTTGCCACCTGAATCAGAGCTTCTTTGCGTTTTCTTGCTCTGTATTCTAAAAGTTTTGATTCCATTACATATAATGGTAATTTTAAGGCGATGGTATGAGTATAAATATTGTTTTTAAGGCACGTCACATCAGGTTTTCGGGATGACAGCAGATCGAAATCGAACTGTCAAAACAGTCGACGCACGTCTTTAGGGTTGTCGAATATCGATATAAAACGATTAAAATTACTTGCAAAAAAGATTATCACTCTTGGCGATTTAAAAAAATTGTTAATAGAAACTCGGGCATCTTTTTTAAATCTCAGTTGTCAAGAAAGGGTGAAGACATATAAAAGTGCAGAGATTTCAAAAAATTTCAATAATAATACTTTTCTGCAAAGTACTCTCAAAAGTGTTTTATTTAATTAGATTGGTTTCAAAACTCTGTTACACATTTTAATTTGCATTGAAAATGTATTGAATAAATTGTGTTATTGAATGCAACTTAGTCAAACATATATAAATTCAATAAAGTGTTACATAATTTACAGGAAAGCAATAAACTATATTCAATTGTTATTTTAATTGAAGTACAAACATGCCCCTTTTATATGATAAAATTGCCAATAAGGAAATAATCTTTAACGAATTTTCAGCGATTTAAAAAAATCTTTTTGCATTTGAAACAAATCATTGTAAAATTACTGTCTTATTTTTTCGTGACCAAATATATAATAAATATTAAATAAATCTTTGTGAATATGAATTAAGTCATGTATAAATATTTTTTCTCTCTCCGACTATCGATTTTAGGTCTATGGTGATTAAATGCCGATTTGTTTTCATTTGAGGTCATCCCTAGTAAACGCTGAAATGTCAATATTTGTTGACATTTTTGTTTGGGAAATATAAAAAAAAAACTAATGGCTAAATGGAATCATCCAAACATTTCTGCAACACTTCCTCATAAAATGTGATAGCTGTGACTGCCACTCCTTATTCCACATTGTACGCACCATATTTTCTACAATGGACCACACATCAGATCTGTCTCACTACAGCGAATCGTCAAACAATTCCAATCAAAACAATTACATTACAATCATACCTGTGGAGTATCCGAGAAGAGGATTTTCTGGCCAACCTCCAGATTATCAGTTCAAGTACGCAAGATATTTCTTTGTAGAAAAATATTTTTTGTATCCCCTCTTTAGTTTCCATAAAACCTTCTGTTTAAATTTATTCCTTTATTTACACCTGCTTTTTGACAGTTAAATCATCACAGTTCATTATCAATTATATAAACTGTTAGAATTTGATAACAAGTTCTAGCGAAAGCAAATCAGAAACATTGAAAATTATTCAGCAATATTTCTTTATGCTCTGAATGCTGTTTTTGATGACCTACGAGCTTTTATAACATTACTAGTTTAGCTATTTAAATAAGTGAGATGAATTACTCTTTACCTTTGTGCAATCATCTTCTCATTTTTTATATTATGCTTGTAGTAAGGACGAGATCAAATCTTATATTTTAAAGTTGAAAAGCCACAAATATAGGGCCACCGATTGAAGTATTGAAACATTGTGGTAACGTAAAAAGATTCCTATATGTGCCCTCCTTCCCGCTTTTCTATTTTTTTAGAAAATTTAATTATTAGTAAAATGTGGGAAAATAAGTCTGCCCATTATAATATGTTGTTTAAAGGGATCTATAGATGAGATAATTTTTCTGGACTAATACTGAAAATTTATTCAGTTCTTAACTCATCATTTTTTTCCCCTTGTACTATTCGGGTTGGGAATCCATCGCTTTGACGAGGTATCTTCAGGCGTCCCTGGCCTGTGCTACTTCTGTTGCCTCTGTCCATTGCAGGCCTTATATTTAGGCCTGATGTAAGCGTAATGAACAAGATTGAGAAAGGAGCGTTTTGATAGTTTTGACATATGTGACGAATAAACGTAGAAAGAACCACGAGGGAATGTATAATATATCAAAGTGAGTGGTAGAAAAAGTCAGGGACAGGCGAGAAAGACGTGGCACAATTAAGATAATCAAACGCTTGAATTGGGTCATGTCAAGAGTCAGAATAACAGAAGAGTATGAATGGGACTATATATCAATCTTGCAAGGAGCATGTGCTAAGTGGCTAAGATAAAATCGTGTGGTGAGTCATCTTCTCTGCCTACCTCTCCTGTGGAATGGTCAATGTGATGGTTAGTTAGTTTATAATTTCAGTGACTACCGTTCACGGGAAGAGTACTACGGGCAGGCAGGGGGCTTGCAGGCAGACGGGGGAGCGCACCTGTACTCTGTATCGCGACCACTGCCACCGGCACCCCCCTACAGCCCGCTGGGGCGCCACGACGACTGGGGCAGCCAGAGGCAGCTGCCGGCTGACGGCAAGGTGAACAGCCTTGAGTCGCTAGAGAAGCAGAGTGCTGCCGGTGAGTTGATTCTAATATTTAAAAACAAAATAATTAATGATTAAATATGTCCTCTATTTTATCGAGACTCAGAAGTACTCTTCTTAATGAAATATATCTTAAGTCTCATGGAATCTTACTATGCGGGCATCCCTACCCTGGAAACGCATCCATAAATAGCCCCGTCCGGTATGATGAATGTGTCAAAATAGAATACGAAAAACCAACCAAATCCTCCAGAAGGATCAGCCATTCCCACAATTCAAAAAAATTCAATGGACCATTTTCCTGCATATTTATGTTTGCTATTTTATTGTGTGGCAGAAAGGGTGAAAGCGTAACAGTAGTTCTTGCATATTTACTAAGCTTAGTATATTTTTAAAGTATTATTATTGACATCACTACAGTAACTTATAAGTAATTATTATTTATCAAGTAACTTATCGATTATTCTGATTAACGGTTTTTCACCAAGGCGTTTTTTCGATGGAACGACGTCTTGATTATTTATTTGCATGACTGGGCATAATCAAACAAGCCAATCCAGCTTAGTGAATCTTGTTATTGATGACTATTCAAACAATTGATATAGCTCGTGGTTCTACCTTGTCTGCCAGACACTGTTTTCTAGAATTAATCTAAAGCAGGGGTGTCAAATCTACAAGTCAAACTCAATCCTATGAAGTGACAATTTTTTTTTTCAAAGTTTATCAGCGGGCCTGAATTCTATATTTTTTTATATGAATACCGCACAAGAGTCTCAACTGCTCCCAACCGTCTAGAGCCAGTGAAACTATGGCATCCCCAAATAGGGTATGTTGTGAGGCTGAAAGTAGTGAGGAGGGGAAGGAGATAGGGAAGAGGAAGGTTGGGAAGTACCTAGCTATTCAGATCTGGTTACCAAACACGGCTAATAAAGCCATTTCAAGCAACGTTTCGATTCTGAATGGTGTTCTTTCACCAGGGCGATACTTAGAGTATCCACCACTCTGGAACGTGCCGCAAATATACTTTTTATTATTTTTCTATGAATTAAATGTGTTATGACACATATTAATTAAATAAAAGTTATTGGCGCACGCCGGGTTTGAACCCGTGACCTTTGGATTCGTAGTAGAGCGTTTTACCACTCGACTATGGAGGCCGTCAAAATTATTATTAAACAACATTATGATATCAAATATCTTTTATTTAATTTTAAAGTTTACATCCAAAGTAATGCTGTTAAAAAACAACACATTATTTCGAATTTAAGCTGTTCACACGAATATCAACTTTAAATACGACCAGCGTGGTTTTTCACCCTGAGATAGCTAAGAATTTAATTTTTTTTTAATAAATAATTGAAAAATCAATTGCATTTTTTCCTTTTTGGGAAATTGTTCAAGTTTTTGCTCTTTTGAACGTGTTAGTACATTTGCGTGGAGATCATTTTTTTTCATGAAGTTTCAGATTCAAATTATTGAAATGTTCCGTCATATCTACCAACAATACCCATTGAGTCACTAGCCATCGCTATCTTCCGTCGTTTTCTCCTTTTGATTCATAAAAGTGGCAGTATGTTCACGAAAAAAATAAAAAAAACGAGTAATATTTCATTGAGGCTTCAGGTCGTATCTAAAAGTCTTTGAAGATACACATGGCCCACAAGGCCGTATTTTTGACATGGCTGCTTTAAAAATTTATCTTAGGACCTTCCACTCGATAAAAAAAAATTGTGATTATTGTTTGAATGATCGTCAATCCTTGAAAAGGGAAGAATCATTGTATCACTAGTTTATGTAGCAAATGGACTACATATATACTTTCAGATATTTTTTTATGGCGATATTTTCGAGAAAGAAAACATTACCTAAAAATAGCTATTATTTGTAAATCTTAGGATTTTGCATATTTATGTGGCAACCAATATTATTTTTATATTTGTCTGTCTTCCCTGGGCTCGTGCTAATTGGTACAGTCAATATTTGCCTGTTTCAAACAGCTTTTTGCAAATCTCGTTTTATTAGCATAAGTATGTTTTGCAACTATGTACATCTCATCTATAATTTTTTTTCTATCTAAGTTCACCGTTATTTTAAATGAATTCTGTAGATAGGATAGAAGTGGAAGATCATGGGTAAGATAAAAAAACAAAGGCTTCTGATCATAATATATTTTTGTTATTTTTTATTCTGTAACAATTTGCTCTCCATCATTGCACAAGCAACATTTTGAGCTTATAATAATTGAATGAGGAGGAATTCAAATAGTGTCAAGTTATTCGTAACGTGGGAATGTTGTTTTTTTTAATAAAAAAAAATAATAAAAAAAATTCTCTCAAAATACACTGAAGCGTCAGAAAATGCAGTTGAAAATAATATGTTGCTCTCATAATTTTTTTCCTGTCTATCCTTTCTTTATTCTATGTATTATACCCACTGAACTGACATCGGTTGATTAATCTGTTCACCCACTGATCTAAGGTCAGTTTACTAATCCGCCAACCCTCTGAACTGATATCAGGTGACTAATCCGCCCATCCACTGAACTGATATCAGTTGATTGTTCCACACACCCACTGAACTGGGATCAGTTGAATAATCTTCCCACCAACAGAGCTGATGTCAGTTGACTAATTCAACCAACCACTGAACTGGGATCTGTTGACTTATCCGCCTAACCCCTGAACTGGGATCCATTGATTTATCCGTGAATAAATCATTGAAATCTGAAAATTATGCTAGGTGATGATAGGCGAATGAATACACATATTAGCGCGGCATCCATCAAATGATGTGATAAGCACCTCGGCCGTGATATTAAATAGAACTTGATGAAGTACTGTATACATAATTATATTTTCAGATACTCCAATAGATCATACAAATTGGTTTGTGTTCTACTAGATACAATCAATATTCTCGTTATGTAATTAAATCATTGCAGACAGTAGACAAATGATTAATATTTGCTGTGATTCATTTATCTTATGATTTTTATTTATATGTACTTCTTTTTATATAAAACGGAGATACTAGTTAGGTGGGCAATGTAAAAAATAAAATACTAAATGTCCAGGTTTTTTACTTAAAAACTAAGAGCTATTTCCTATTAGTCTGTGACAATAATTTTGATAGAACCATGGTCGTCTTCAGCCTGTAGGAGATAACATTCGTTAGACCTGCTTTATTTTATTCCCCATCCATGTCAATTTCCATCAACCGATTCCATCAGATCCTCTCACAATAAGTGAAGGGTAGTGTTAGGCAAAATCGAGATTGACATTATGAAATTTACAGCCGGTAACGATTTGAACTATTTTATTAAAAAAGTTGTATTTGGTACAGATTTAAAGAACTATGTGAACAATGCGCAACTTCCAAAAAGAGGCTGAATGGAGTGAAGAGAAGTAGAAGATGGGGAAGAGGAAGGTTGGGAAGTACCTGGATATTTAGATCTGGTCACCAAACACGGTGGCTAATGCCATTTAGATTCTGAATGGTGGTCTTTTACCAAGGCAATACTGGAAGCATCTTTCACCCAAAAAACTCATCTGAAAAGCATAACAGTTATGTTAAAAATAATGATCTGTTCATTGGTAATATTCTAACAATTTATAGATATAATAATTATTTCACAAACTGCAATAAACAGCAACCATAGACATAATTATAATAACATAAACAATCTGCAATAATTACTGCCTCAATACAGGCTCGCCTAGTGAGACCAGCTATGATAAGCCTAAACTAATAACTAATTTATACAAAAATTAACTTTTTTTATAAATGAAGTGAATATGCATAATAGCCTTCACATGTTTTTAATTACTATGTATATATGATGCAATATAATATATATTGTATCGTTCTCTAGATCAAATGTATTATTATTATTGTTGCAAACTGCATTTCAATGAAGATATATTATTATAGTTACTGATTAATAATTATTCATCAATAACAATATGATCAATCAATGACAATAGTAATTATTAATTAATAACAATATTATTAGTTATTGATTAATATATTTTTTAATATTAATACCGCACAAGAGTCTCAAGTGCTCCCAACTGTCTAGAGCCAGTGAGACTATGGCATCCCCAAATAGGGTATGTTGTGAGGTTAAAGGTAGTGGGGAGGGGAAGGAGATTGGGAAGAGGAAGGTTGGGAAGTACCTGGCTATTCAGATCTGGTCACCAAACACGGCAAAAGCCATTTCAAACAACGTTTCGATTCTGAATGGTGGTCTTTCACCAGGGCGATACTTAGAGTATCTACCACTCTGGAACGTGCCACAAATATACTTTTTATTATTTTTGTATGAATTAAATGTGTGATGACGCATATTAATTAAATAAAAGTTATTGGCGCACGCCAGGTTTGAACCCGCGACCTTTGGATTCGTAGTCGAGCGTCTTACCACTCGGCCATGGAGGCCGTCAAAAAAAAAAAAATATATATATATATTGTATCGTTTTCTAGATCAAATGTATTATTATCATTATTGCAAATTGCATTTCAATGAAGATATATTATTATAGTTACTGATTAATAATTATTCATCAATAACAATATGATCAATCAATGACAATAGTAATTATTAATCAATAACAATATTATTAGTTATTGATAAATAATAATTATTATTAGTTATTGATAAATAATAATTATTATTAGTTATTGATAAACAATAATTATTATTAGTTATTGATAAATAATAATTATTATTATACCATTAAAATGTGAAAATAAAAATAAAATGGCGCCAATCCTTGAATTGTAATGATGTCAGATGTGACAAAAGTTTTAACCACCACAACCTTGTTGAAGAGGTTTGTACTCGTATTAAAAAAAATCAGCCACATCTGTAATAATTGTCTTGAAGTAAAGAAAAATGGTATTTTTAAGAAAAGTTTTCACCCGGTTTAGGGCTCAAATTGTTAAGAGAATTGTGTTTCTCCCTGCAAATAAATCAATTAAACGGCAAACTGTCGACGAATAAGTTGGTAATTTTAACTACATTAATTCCATTAGATGATTCTGTACTAAATTATACGAACATGATCATTGGATTTATATAAATGGAGCAGGTAATTGGGTCAATTATTTTTATATTTTAACACATAGGTTCTCAACGTGGGCGATAACGCCCCCTTGTGGGCGTTTGAGACTTTCAGGGGGGCAGTAGAAGATACTAGATAATATTTCTCAATGTAATTAAGTATGCGTTTTTATTGTTCTTATTGAAACATTCTTCTTTAAACACATAAATAGGATAGGAGTCATATCCCATCTTACGACTATATAATATTACAGTGTAATTACACATTTAAATATAATCGTTGCAGTAGTAGTAAAAAAAAATGAGCGGGGGGGAGCTCTAGAAAAAAAAATCTAAAAGTGGGCGACAGGCAAAATAAAGTTGAGAACCTATTTTTCAACACAATAGATTGCTTTGTACATCAATTTTTATTTGATAATCTATTTTTTTTTTAAATTTTCTATTGAAGTTTGACGAGTGCCAGATAAATTTTGTTACGGGCCGCCAGTTTGAGATCACTGCCTTAGAATGTATTTACTTGCATTATACATTTTAAAATTAAATTAGTTTTCATACCTAGTCTCAAATATTTTTAATAATAAATAATACAAAATTATGATTTAAGCTATATTTGTATCACTCAAATAATGAAAACACCCAGATACAACACAAACATCATATTTTATCATAAAAACTTGCAAATGTAGTTTGATATTCGAACACAAGATATTTGCACTAGCCAAACCTGTAAATTAATATTTTAATCACAGCTAATGGAAGTTTTTCAATAAAAAAATTCTTGTAATATAAATAAATGTTTGTTCACTTGAGTATTAAAATATATTATAAACTTTTAAAAATATTTTGCATGCTTAAAACGTTATGTAAAATAAATAATCTCATTTTGTAGGAAATTACCTAAAAGCTATATTGTTTCTCCATATTTCCAATTTATCCCCTGTAACTTATACTTTTTCAATTTGAATACTGTACATGAGTCCCAATTGCCCAGAATTAGTGGGACTATGGTATCCCAAATTAGGGTGTGTTGTTTGTTTGAAGGGAGCGGGGTGGAGAAGAGAAAGGTTAAGAAGTACCTGGATATTCAGATCTGGTCAATAAACACAGCTAAAATCATTTCAAGCAACGTTCCGTTTCTGAATGGTGACCTTTCCCAGAACAATACTGAGAGTATCTACCACTCAGTTTCGTTAGTCGTTTATGAGAACGAGAAAACGGTTACAATCTCAGAGCATTAATATACCAGGACGGATAGCTTTGCGGGACAGTGTAGTCAGGATTGTTGTTTTTTTTCCTGACTTGGGCGTGGCTAGGGTTTTTGTGGACACACTTTTTTACATCCATTCATAGCACATGTCAACATAATGTTTTGTTTATTTGTAAAACCATTTTTTCGCTGTATTGTTATCAACAAAAATATAGGATACAACCTCAAAAATCGTAAAGTTATGTCGCATAACAAAACGTAGACGCGGCAGACGAAAAACATGCTTACATACCTAAAAGTGGTGCGATATTATGTGACAACTAGTCTTGTCTCTTTTCTCTCTCACGGTTTACGACGTAAAAACCCAGAGAAAGTGATTTTTCGTACATTTGTATATTTCGGGTAAAAATATTTAGCTCTCTCTCTATATAAAGGGTCCGCCAAATAACTTTTTTTTTTGAAAATGCTATAAAAAAAAAACTACTGAATATTTTCTCAAATTTCTTTTTTTATTTATAAGTACAATCCTTCCGGTTAATAATGGAAAATAATTTCATTCAAATGGCTGCCTCGGCTGGCCATGCAGTAGCCTACACGATCGGTCCAATTTTTAAGCACATTATCGATTGTGTGCAGCTGTATTTCACCAATGGCTTCACGAATATTGTCCTTTAAAGCGTCAATTGTCTCTGGCTTGTCGGCGTAACATTTATCTTTGAGGGCACCCCACAAATAATAGTCCAACGGTGTCAAATCGCAGCTCCGAGGTGGCCAAACGACATCAGCTCTGCGGCTGATAATGCGATCTTCAAAAACAGGGCGCAAAACATCGAGTGTAGCTTCGGCTGTGTGGCACGTAGCGCCGTCCTGTTGAAACCAAATGTTGCCAATATCCTCCTCTTCAATTTTTGTGAACAAAATTCGTTCAACATGGCCCGATAACGATCGCCATTGACTGTAACGGCCACTCCTTGCTCATTTTCAAAGAAAAATGGCCCAATTATGCCTCTGGACCAAAATCCGCACCAAACAGTGACTCGTTTTGGGTGTACCGGCTTTTCAATGTATGCGTGCGGGTTTTCTGTGCCCCAAATACGACAATTTTGCTTGTTTACATACCCGCCAAGATCAAAATGAGCTTCATCCGAAAAGATGATTTTTTTGGCAAAATCGGCATCTTCTGTAAGTCGATCGCAGGCCCACTCAGCGAAGCGAAAACGCATTGGATGGTCAGTTGGCTTCAACTCCTGAACCAATTGGACTTTGTATGGCGTCATACCAAGGTCTTTATGCAAAATTCGTCTCAATGATGTCTCCGAAATGTTCAATTGTTGAGAACGACGGTGAATTGATGTTGATGGCGCTTCACGCACACTTTCTGCCACAGCATCGATATTCTCGGGTGTACGCACTGTTTTTGGCTTTTCACGCTTTGGTTTATCGATGAGGATGCCAGTTTCTTTCACTTTTTTCACAAGATAACGAACATACGGAGCTGACGGTGCTTCTCTTCTTCCAAAAACCGTACGCAATTTTCGCACACATTCTGCAACATTACCATGATTTTCAAAGTAATGTCGCAATATTTCCCAGCGTTGTTCAAGCGTATACACAACCATATTCGCTCAGCGGAAGGATAAAACTAATTATCTGTCAAATCAGTAGCGTTGTGACAGTTTTGAAAGAACTGTTTCAAAGAAGTACTTCTTTTGACAGCAGTCCCAACTTCATTCATTTTTCATTGAACAAATACTTCAATTGAAGTTGGTTAAGTTGGTACTTCCGATTGAACAATCTATGGCATCTACTTCGAACTTCAATTTTTCATTCGTTCGAAAGACTGAAATATTGCATCATCCACAGTTCAATTGTTCATTCCCTTCTTCCTTCGATTTTAGTTCGAAGAATGAATGAAGCAATGAAGTATCTTTTTAGTTATCCGTTCCCTCGCACGTACTCGTGACATTTGCTTATGATTTCTTTGCTTGTTTTGTCTATACGACACTAGTTTTTCCGAGTGTTTTTTGGTGATTTTGAATTGTGAACGAATTATTTTGTTGAACTTTTATAATATCTCAGCTTACAAACATACCTTTCAATCTCTACCTAAAATTATGACTGACCGTTCAACGAGAAAGAAAAAGTGAAATATGGGTTTATTTTAAGGAAGTTGAGGTTTACCAGGCCAAATGCAACTTTTGTTCTGAAGTTATATCCATAAAGGGGGGAAATGCCTTTAATATGAATCGTCATTTGCGCAATATTCAGCCTATTGCTAACCAAACTGTCAAACTGAGTACTGTACAGTAAGAATATTCAAATCGTATCTCAAGCCCTGAAAGAAGTTTATATCGCTCTTACAGAAACTGGAAATTTTGCTAGTACTTCATTTGCTTTTTGCAAGTTCCTTGTGCATACTCATTGTAAATCATCCCTTTTAAGTCATGCTACACTTAACAATTCAAACCTTGAATACTTTTAAGATTCAAACGATTTTGACAGCTGCATCCGTAAACCATAGAAGAGAAACCAATAATAGACAATTCATCATTGTTTTTCTACAAGCTATAATTTTTGCCATAGAATAATGCACATACATACATCAATTATGTGGTTGGGAGAGCTGCCCCGAAAATATTATTATTTAACCCCCCCCCTCCCCCTCGACGAGGAATGCTGTGATTAATATGTTACTTCAATTGAAGGGTTCATCGTGAAGGGTTCATTTTGAAGAAGCATCAATTCGTGAAGCATTCACAAATCTGTGAAGCTTTTCCCATCGCTACAAATCAGACATGAGCTAAGTGTTACCATTCACGAAATAAGCACTAGTTGAAAAAAAAAAAGTTATTTGGCGGACCCTATATATTCTTACTCCAAGGTGTTTTAGTGAATTTATAACGTGGAAATGTAATTTACGGTTGTGTTAAAATTGTGGTATTTTTTCTTTTGCAATACATTTTCTTTATTGAATTTCTGAAGCCGTTGTGCCACCACGCGTATATCACCGGATTCAGCAAACTGTTTACGAACCCGAGGATGGCCAGCGGGCTGGCGATTGCGAACTGCAGCCTCTGGCAAGTGCGCGGCGTTGTCTGAAAATCACAGAAGACGAACACTACGCACGCTATCAAGTACGGCATCCACGTGCATATGAAACTTCCCGTTACTAATAATACCATTTTTATCGCTTTCCACTTCGTTGGAGCGTTACGTTGGCTGTTGACATTGCTGTTGGGACTAATCTTTAGACTGTCGGGACTATTCTTTAGACTGTTGGGACTAATCTTTAGACTGTTGCCGATTTTTTTCAGTATCGAAGCGATGGTCGACGATTCTTCGACGTTGTTTGCAAGCGCTTGAGGATTGGCCATCGTCGGAACGACCCGTCCGTCGATCGCTTCTGATATTGTAATTATTTCTGAGCTCTTTGTCACTCTGCCTCCTCTGAACATCCTCAACTTCGTGGAGTCGTATTTGCCCATCCTGTTGGGGTCTGCTTTCCGAAGTTGCATGACCTTCCTGATGGCGCTGTAGAGGATGGTGCTGTATAGGGCGGTCACCACCAGTATCGGGACCATGCCCGCTATGCAGGTGAGGATGATCAGCTTGGGCGGGGCGACTGCTGTGAACCAGCACATCTTTCCGTTCATGGAGTTTCCGGACCAGCCCATCAGCGGCAAGAAACCTATGAACCCACCTGTGAAATAAACAAATCATTAGATACTGCGAACCTGGCTCCCTGAATAAGTTTGTTTAGATAATTCTTACTTAGCGGTAATTTTTTTATTTATATTTTTTTTATATGAATACCGCACAAGAGTCTCAACTGCTCCCAACCGTCTAGAGCCAGTGATACTATGGCATCCCCAAATAGGGTATGTTGTAAAGCTGAATGTACTGGGGAGGGGAAGGAGATTGGGAAGAGGAAGGTTGGGAAGTACCTGGCTATTCAGATCTGGTCACCAAACACGGCTAAAGCCATTTCAAGCAACGTTTCGATTCTGAATGGTGGTTTTTCACCAGGGCGATACTTAGAGTATCTAACACTCTGGAACGTGCCGCAAATATACTTTTTATTATTTTTATATGAATTAAATGTGTTATGACACATATTAATTAAATAAAAGTTATTGGCGCACGCCGGCTTTGAACCCGCGACCTTTGGATTCGTAGTTGAGCGTCTTACCACTCGACTATGGAGGTCGTCAAAATACTAAAAATACTCTCAGTATCGCCCTGGTGAAAGAACAGCATTCAGAGTACTTGAAATTACATTAACCGTGTTTGGTGACCAGATCTGAATAGTTGGGTACTTCCCAACCTTCCTCTTCCATATTCCTTTCTTCTTCCCCATTTCTTTCTCCTCCCCACTTCCTTTAGTCTCACAACACAAATCCTAATTGGACGTAATTATGTAGAAAGCGTTCAACTCCAAAAAGATGAAACTGAGAAAAAGGCGTTTAAAAATATGACGATAAAAAAGTATTAATATGCATAATCGGCATTTGTTAAGTGAACATCAGTGTTTTTTTCTTTATGAGCATTATTATAAATAGGTAGTTTTTAATCTATCAATGGGATTATTTCAAAACTTGAATTTTTTTATATTATCCTACATTTTATAATGTTTTTAAACTTCAACATAAGTCAAATATCTGCAATGTGGGTTAGTAAAAAAAAATGTACCAAAAATCTATTGCATTTGGAGCCTGAATGTTTTCAGCAGATATAAATCTCGTATTTATCTATAGGAAAACATGTAAAACTCGATTTTGGAAAATTGTGGGTTGGACGCTTTCTGCATAACTGCGTTCGATTGGGGATGCCATAGTCCCACTGGCTTTGGGTAGTTGTACTCCTGTTTGGTGTTCACGTAAAAAAAAGCCTGATATTAGGAAACTACATCCTAGTTGTGTATTTATAATATTGAGTTTGAAGTCGAAAATCTGTTTGTTTTTCTCAGCAAAAACTCTTGATCGGTGAACTCTGGCGTCATGAAATTTGCACAGCTTTTTCCGGCTAGCACTATTTTCAGCGTGCAACGTTATTTCAAATTTAAAAAAAATCTTTAAACGAAAGACAAACATTCCCGGGTCACGAACAACCTGACAATATTTGGAAAACTCCTACTGCCATCATGATAAGTGGAAAATGTTGCTTGTGCAATGATGGAAGACTTAGCTAGTAGAGGAATTGAACCCACGACGCCTGGGTCTACTAACCGGTCAAAATTATGAGCTGTGAAGTTTTCAAATACCCATGAAACTGTAAAAAAATAATACAAGGTGCCATATTTTTCAATTGGGCATTTTGAATTCAAATCGAAATAAACTTAATACATATATGTATTTCATATAATACAAATACGAAAAAAACAACTGTCACCACACAATTTTTTTTTTACATATTATTTTGTTTTTATCCTCCTAGTAAATAAACAACGATAGGTACTTGTGAATTAATTAGATTGAAGGTAATTGATGACTTACCAAACAGCCAGGTTGCCAATATCATTACCCTGACCCTCGTTATGTACACAAGTCTATGGTACTTCATCCCGTGGAGAATGTACAAAAAGCGATCAACAGCAATTAGCGTCACGCTATACAGAGATGCTAGTGTACTCGACATAATGGCTCCTGAAAATAAATAACAATATTTTTTTGTGAAGTGTAGTTTTTGTAGATTTACTAAAACTTACTTATTTCTCAGAGTAAGGATATAGTAAGGATACCTTAGAGTTTATAGAGTGGTACCTATCCAAGGCAGTGTAGTCAGTTTTTGATTATTTTTACCTGACTCGGCGGACCTGGGCGTGGCTTAGACCAAGGCTAGGGTATTTATACATCCATTCATATTACATATTGACATATTTTTTTTGTTTATTCGTAAAACCACTTTTTCACAGTACTGATATCAACAAAAATATAGCATGTAACCTAAACTATCGTTTAGTTGTGTCAAGTTTAGTTGCATAATAAAAAATGTGGGCCGAGTCCCGTGGTTACCCAGGAGCCCAAGATCATTGGGACAGTACATAGAAGCGGAGTATTATAATTGTTGACTCTTTCTCTCTCATGGTGTACGATGTAAAAACCCGGAGAAAGTGATTTATCGCAAGTTTGTATCGGTTGGGTAAAAATAATAAGCTCTCTCTCCATACATTGTTTCTCCAAGTTGAATACCTACGGAATTATTCAGGGAAAATGAATTAATTACCGATTTTTATTATTTCTTCAGGAGGAACATTTTTAAACCATATTTTGGCATTGATAGTGCATATTTGTATTTTTATAGTGCATGTAATCCTTTTTTTTCTTCTTTTTTTTTTAGAAAGACAAACATTCCCTGGTTACAAATAATCTGACTATATTTGAAAAACTCCTACTACCATCATAATAAGCGGAAAATTTTGCTTGTGCAATGATAGACGACTTAGCCAGCAGAGGAATTGAACCCACGACGCCCGGGTGGGAATCCGACGCGTTTGTCCACTCAGCTACCGACCGGTCAAGCCTATGTCTACACTTCCCCTTTCAGGGGTCCTTGCACGAAACGTCGATATAGATTTTATCGAAAATGTCGGTAATTTGGAATCGTTCTAGAGGCCGACTGCAGATCGCCAACGAACAAACGACAGTTCACATCGACTGAATTAAGCATTTATAGTCCATGTGAGTTGTTGTTCGTTCGTTGGCGATCTGCAGTCGGGCTCGGGAACGATTCCAAATTACCGACATTGTCGATGAAATCTATACGAATGTTTCGTGCTAGGGCCCCACATTAATCCACCGCTGCATTGTGCGAGTGAGAAAGTGATAAATGCCTCTCAACCCTTCTAACTCTCCTATTTGGTTGACATAGAACAAGTACTCCCACCCCGGAAAATCTCATACCAATGTTAGATTTAGCATCCCAAACGTAAGCGAGATCATCCCTTATTTCGTTGGCCTGTGTAATTTTTCAAATTTACA
The DNA here is from genome assembly GCA_022651775.1 of Drusus annulatus. Classification (NCBI taxonomy): domain Eukaryota; kingdom Metazoa; phylum Arthropoda; class Insecta; order Trichoptera; family Limnephilidae; genus Drusus; species Drusus annulatus. The sequence goes on along the minus strand of JAGWCC010000099.1, from coordinate 1,672,619 downwards.
ACCCAATGTTCCATAAGTTCTTCACTTAGCCTCTTCTTCGTGTGTTTTTGTTTTAGAAAATCCAAAAATACTACATTGTTGAAAATTCACTTGATTGCGTGTCATGAAGTGTTACTTTCAGTCACACATTTTGTTAATTATACGAATTACGGGGCATTCATCATTGCGTCATTCGAGCTAATATGTGTTATCATACGGAAAAAAGGGTTTAAAGGATTCATTAAAAAAAACATTTAAAACTCTGACGTATAGTTTTGTTGGTGGCCCTTTGAGCCCCCCTCTTCTTACTTGGTTGAAGGAGACAAAATCAACTCTCAGACTAACCCAAGTGGAAGCAGCAGGTGGCGTGGGTCCTCAGCGACATGGACTCTGGCATGGCGGCCCCGCTGACCACCGTGATGCCTGTGATAAGGTCCGCCAGGGCTACGTTGCCCAGCAGCAGGTAGGTGCAGCGGGGTTCGAGACCTAGATTCGCAACGAATATATGTTAGGAATATTGGACACATTTTCGTCATTACCTAACCACAATGACAAATTCCAATGAAAATTTTGATGTATTAGGAATATTGAACACATTTTCGTCATTACCTAGCCATAAGGAGGAATTCCAATGAAAAGGTTGATGATACATTAGGAATATTGAACATAATTTCGTCATTACCTAGCCACAATGAGGAATTCCAATGAAAAGGTTGGTGATGATATATCTGGAATATTGAACACATTTTCGACATTACCCAGCCACAATGAAGAATTTCAATGGATAGGTTGATGATAATATACGAGGTTAATATGAAAAGGTTGGTGATGATGGATAAGGAATATTGAAGACATTTTCGTCATTACCTAGTCACAATGAGGAATTCCAATTAAAAGGTTGATGATATATTAGGAATATTTAACACAATTTCGTCATTACCTAGCCACAGTGAGGAATTCCCATGAAAAGGTTGGTGATGATATATCTGGAATATTGAACACATTTTCGACATTACCCAGCCACAATGAAGAATTTCAATGGAAAGGTTGATGATGATATTTAAAGAATATTAAAGACATTTTCGTCATTACCTAGCCACAATGAGGAATTCCAATGAAAAGGTTGATGATATATTAGGAATATTGAACACATTTTCGTCACTACCTGTCCACAATGACGAATTCCAATAAAAAGGCTGATGACTTTAAACATAATACATATCGACTGTGTTTAGGTCAACGGCGTTATTCCATTTTTTGTTTTTTGCAAGCAAACGTAGGCCGTTAGATTCTTGGCCCATAATATGTAGTATGTATGCAGCACATTCCGCAGTGGTAAATACTTTCAGTATCGCCCTGATGAAAGATCACCATTCAGAATCGAAACAAGATGGTTCTAGCCGTATTCGGTGACCAGATCTGAATAGCTAGATACTTCCTAACCTTCATCTTTCCTATCTCCTTCCCCTCCCCAACTCCTCCAGTCTCACAACATACCCCGATTGGGGATGTCATATATTACCAACAAGAAATGTCGACTTGTACATGCCGTCGCTGGTAAGAATATTAACTAAAACGGTACGTTCCACGTGGTACGCACCGTCCCCTTTCCGCGACATTGGACAGTAGGGGGCGGAGCGGGGGACCAGTCGTTAGTGAACTGAACTTAGTTTAATTACTCGTCGTTTAAATTAAAAATTCAACATACGTTAACAAGCATGTTGTACATATTTCTAAGAAAATAAAGTTTGATCTGTTCAGTGTATTTTTGAAAAGCTTCTATAGTTCGTGTCGGTTTTTTAATAATTTTCTAGGTGTACAACTTAACATTCTTATTCTCAATTTTAGTTATAGGCCTTAGCTACTAAATAGTTTCTTCTTATTGACGAAGGCGTTCGTAACCATATCAATTTGAACCCTTATGTCTGAAGATGGATCGTATTTATTTTTAAACCATTTTTATTTTAATTGCGATCGTTTGTTATTTTGTTCTTATAACAAATTCAATTGAAATCTTCATGTTCAAACATGCTCAGTTCCTGGTTCCGGATGAACGTACGATTTATTTTCATCGCCAACAAATTAAAATACTTGGACACTTAAATAAAACGGATTGTTATGTATTTTTAATATGTTTGCTGTGTTTTGACCAATACATTCTCCACGTTGTTATTGCTGTAACTTCGCACATTTCCAATTGTTATTTTCTATGAATATATATTTATGTTAATTGTAAAGGTGGGGCTGCGGACAGTCACCTGAAGAGAACTCATTGTGATTTGCACTTCTGGAAATTAATTATTACGGACGAGATGGTCCCCGCCGACCACTTTAATATATGAAGTGTGGAGGTAAATTATGTGGGTCCCATGTTTTTTTGGTATGCATTTCAATCTATTTAATAAAAACTAAACCATATCCAAGAATGATGGTATTTTTACTGAAAGTTTTAATAACTTTTTACTTTTTTTGACCGGTCGATAACTGAGTGGACAAACGCGTCCACTCAACTATCACCCAGGCGCCGTGGGTACAATTTCTCTGCTGGCTAAGTCCTCCATCATTACACAAGCAACATTTTTCGCTTATTATGATGATAGCAGGAGTTTTTCAAATATTTTCGGGTTATTCGTAACCCGGGAATGTTTGTCTCTCTTTGTAAAATATAATAATAATACTAATCTGTTGATAAAATGCAGACCATTCATTAATTATTTTATTGGTTTATTATGCTTTGAATATAATATGAAATATAATTCCTGACTAGCTTTACGTAATGTCCCTCGCAGGGATTCCCGTTGCTGAGGAACACATTTTAGATAAATTAGAAATTCAATGATATGCTTACAAGATAATAGTTTTTTTAATATGTATTTATATTGTTTTCAAGTTACGTTGCCTTTATTTTTTGTTATTAATTATTTTCTAACAATACTCACCAAATATATATATATATATATATATATATATATATATTAATGAAATTTTGAGGTTGTGTCTAAATTGCATATATTTTCATTTTTAATTATTTCGAAAACGTGTTTACTGGTGGAGTTTTCCAATATTTTTTTGATATTTGATTTAAAAGTTACATAATTTTTTTCCAATTTAATTTTCAACGGGAGAGCATTAAAAAAATTGATACCTTGATAAGAGTAATGGTAGTGGTACCTTGATAGTGTGAGGCACTCGTTTTAAAATTAGGGATTTCTATGTTGCCAATTGATCTTGGTCGGACACTAATTTTGGTGGAAATTGTTGAATTGAAATGGTCTTTGTGGGTTTGTAACAACGCATTATTTTTGAAAATATTATTTAAACTAAGGACTTATGGAATATCAATAAAGTTTAATCAGACTCACCTCTCTCATATACATATTTTTTGGATAATTTGTATAGCGCCGTTTTTTGTGAAAAATCACCTCATATATATATATATATACATATATAATTATATTACATAAATGGTTTTAGATATTTATAATATGTTCATTTTCGGAATGTTGACGTAGCCCCTGTCCGCCCGGGCGCGACCCTGTGTTATATCATTAAAAATATATACCTTAGTGGGGAAAACCCGATCAAAATATAAACATTAATTGAAAATAACATTCGAAGGACTTCAATATACCTACTGCCTACAGTAGCTTTTATTCATGAGAATTGTAAACTTGACCTTCCGGTTCATAATAAAAAGGTACCTTGCTTGTTTATATAAAATATTTACATAATTTTAGTGTTTTTAGTTTTTGAGGATCGTCAAAACTAAAGATCGTTCAGTTGAAAAAAAAAATTATTGACATTTTTATTTACTTTTTATACCAACCGTCTAGAGCAGAGGTTCTCAAACTTTTTTGTCCCGTAGACCACTTGTCGATTTTTTCTGTTTTGTATAAACCCCCCGCTTTCCTAGTATTGATTTTTATAGCGTTGGGAAAAACTTCAAAGTTTTGTGAACGCTTCAGGAACTGCTAGTTCTTTGAAATGAACCCTTCGCGGTGAACACTTCAATTGTAGTCGAACTCGTCAAAAAATAGTACTAGTCGGCAGAGATCCCAAATCGAAAAGTGCTATCAAATCAACAAAAATTCCTCTCCGAAAAAAAGCACTAGTCGGTAGAGATTTGAAATCGAAAAGTACTAGCAAATCGGCAAAATATCTTCCACAAAAATTATTATTATTAATATAATTAGGGAATTAAAGTCCATTATAAGATAGTATTACGTAAGTACCTACATAGGTACTATCTGTGAGGTGGATTATTACATTTGCGGGAAGCCAACATTTTGGTGACGGCCTGCCTAAATGGAATCCACTCCCGTGAACCCCCATTTACGTCTCATGCACCCCCAATTTTTTTTTCCATCGACGTGGACCCCTTGTAGGTCGGAATTGACCCCTGGGGGTCGATATAGACCACTTTGGGAATGACTGGTCTAGAGCCAGTGGGACTACGGCATCTCTAATTGGGTAATGTTGTGAGGCTGAAGGTAGCGGGGATCGGAAGGAGATGGGGAAGGGGAAGGTTTGGAAGTAGCTAAGTCTTTCACCAAGGCGACTCTTAGAGTATCTACCACTCTGAATCGTACCGCATATGTACTATATATTATTTTATATGAATTAAATGTGAAATAACATATATTAATTAAATACAAATTACTTGCGCACGATGGGATTTTAACCCGCGACCTCTGGATTGGTAGTCGAGCGTCTCAGCTACTCGACCACGGAGGCCGTCAATTTTGCACCACCCAATAAAACTTATCATTTAATGACACGATCGCCAGATTTGACTGTACAATATTATATCAAATGAAAATCTATTTAACATTTATCTATTTGCGTTGCGAGAGAATCAAACTCCAGCCTCCCTTTGAAAACTGAATGCGTAGGCCCTACGATATAAAGGGCAACATATGTAATATCTATATACTGGAAATTAATTATAACGTAGCTTTTTAAATTAATTTAAAACGTAGAATTTTGTAATTGTCGATATCGGCTCTTACACTATGACGGATTTTACATGCTCTTCAGCCTTTGAGAAAGTACAATTATGAACTTTTTAAAATATATAATTTTCTTATTTTTATCTTATTCGTGTCAGGTACTCATAGCTTCTCCGAGGCGTCCCTGCCCTGTGTTCCCTTAGCAGCCTCCGTTCATTGCAGTCTCTTTGCATAGCATTTGGAGATGCTTTCCCTAGCCTTTTCTGGGGTGGCCCACTAGACGTCCTCCCTCTGGAATTGCCGCCAGTATTTTATGCGGAAGTCGAGATCTTTTATCATACCTCAATTACTATCCCTGATCATATCCATCAGCTTTCGTTTTCGGACTACTGGGTATTAATAATTTTAATAACAAACAGAAAACTTCATTGTTAACAATGGCCTACAACCTGTTGTTGAATGTACGTATCATCAACTCAGAAATTATAGAAAAAATCGTGTTATCTTCTTGATCAATTTATGAGGGCGCATTATCATTTGTTGTTCCGATATGCAGAAATAATCTACCATCAGTAATGCCTTAGATATAATATGATCGTGCTGTTGATTGATGTTGATCCCTGATACCTATCGATGTTTTTCACCAGAGCATTTACTTATACAACAAACGGACATAAAATTGGCGAAATTTTTCTAAACTATTTTGAAAAAAAAATGTCAGGTCATTCTAACTCCGCAGAGAAACCTATAAATACCTGAAAGACCGTGAAAAAATATGTAAAAAGTACATGTTAGAATTAAACCCAATTAAATCCATGTGTAAAAAACCTGAGAAATTACTTACTATCAAACTGACTACTCACATGTGTAAACTTTTTACATGAAATTTATAAATTTCATGTAAATTAAATAAACTACTGGTCAGCAAAATTTATAGCGTTCAACTGTTGCTAGGGTGTTTTTATGCTGTTTGGATCATTCGATTAAAACGTCATCTCCTTGAGTAATCGCTTGTACTCAAATATACTCGACTCTGATTATCAAGACAAACTTTGCTGTTCATTTCGAGGACTAACTTGGATAAACAAAATTTGAAAACCTGTCTAAAAGCTTTTATGAGTTAAAAACATACTTTTTTTATATTTAATTTCAATATACCTACTTAATGGGACGTAGCTAATTCATTGAAAATTATACATTAAATTAAAATATATTCCGGTTTCGAAATAGCGTCTTCGATTTTTTTTTATTTTTCCCGAATAAAAAAACGTGATATGATTTACTAGCATTTTCAAACCTGGATGGATGATATATATATATATTTTTCAATTTTTTCCCATTCAAGAAAATTAATAAAATCTTTTCGTGACAAAGGCATTTTTTTGATACGCCACTAAATGTACTAACCTTACTGTGTTATTTTTTTGTTTATCTTAGGTCAGTATAAACAAAAATAACAACTCCACAGCATATGTACTAGATATATGCCATACCCTATAATTTAAAAAACACTTCATTCAATTTAATTAGGTATTTTAGTCCTCAATGCATAATTAAAAAAATATATATTCTAATAAAAGCCAGATTTTTATTTTTTCAGGTTTTTTAATTTTATTTAAACAATAATAATTATTATTATTTTATTTTTTTTTAAACAATTTTTAGTTAAAAGCTCTGCGACGTAATTATTTTTACGCGTGACAGCTGTTTCGCCTTCTGAAGGCATTATCGACCAATTTGATAATGCCCTCATAAATATGTATCTGATAAAGGCGAAACAGTTGTCACGCGTAAAATAATTACATGGCAGAGCTTTTAACTAAAAATTGTTTAAAAAAAAAAATAATAAAAATAATTATTGTTTAAATAAAATAAAAAAACCTAAAAATTAAAATGGAGTTCTACAAAATAAACTTTAAAACCATAAAAAAAGCCAGATTTTTATTTCATGTTTTGCCACTACTATGAAGCCCTACGTCGAACCAGGTAAACATAAGTTTGAATGGGTCATGTTTATTAAAACTATCAATTTAAAGAATAAAGATTCTACCTTTCTTGAGAAGTAGTCCGCTAGAGACCACCACCAGCATGTTGGTGACTATGACCAGGAGTCCAAATGAGGGTATGAGGACATCGTACATGACCAGCTGGGCCCGCATGCTCTGCGTGTCGTTCCTCGAGGGGGCCGCTCCATTCGAGATGGTGAAGAGATCGAACTTTTCCGTCGTGGCTTCCAAAACTCTCATAATAAACTCACTCACATTGTGGCCTGACATTTCGAACTGATTAAATCGATACGAATTAAAACAATCACTGATAAAAACAACCCTTAATTGAATTCCACCAATAACAGTTTCTTTGGAAATTTCTCAAATATTATTTGTTTTTTTTTTATCATATCTGCTTTTGGTGCAATTAAATAAGCTTTATTTGCCTTACACAAAATGTTATCTTTACATTCTGTTACATCTAATGTCATATTTTTTTAACTGAACGAAATAATTTTCAGAAATTTGTTTCATTAATAATCGATCACTCTTATTATTAACGTCAACGAAGTCACATTTCAATATGTAATCTTCTTCCAACTCGTTCGCATTGATTGTCACCGATTTTAAATTCCATAATATTATATTATTTGTGTACGAATCGAGCATGCCAAGGAATCAAAGTTCAACTATGTTTGTATCGGCTGTATTGAATTCTTGTTTGTTAAATTATAGTCGACGACCAAAGCCTAATGCTATTCAACAAGTAATGACACAGTTGTGTGATTTTTAGTCGAAAATGGACATTTTACTGTATCTCCCGAGGCTTCTTATTAAATATATACTGTGTACGTTTATTTATTTAGTTGTCATCTCGCTAAGGCAGGGATCTTCCAACAAGTTCGGATAAATAACAATTAATAATCATTATTTAAAAATACAAGTCCGTTTGTTTCATTTCTTATTAATTGGTTGGGTGGATTTGTTGATTAAATTAATTACTTTGACCGATGATGCAAATGAAGTTGTAGCGACGATTGTTCTTTTAAGTCAATTTTGTCCAGCCAGTTCATTTCTATCATTAAATAGAATGTCGTGATGCGATTAACATAGGTGAGCCGGAGGGGAAGGTGAAAAGTAGCAGGAAGTTTGGGAAAACCTAGCTTTTCAGATGATTATATAATATATTATACCTTTTTCAATTCTATTCAAATACCTTATAAGTCTATCCATTGTAGATATTACTCCTCGATTCTTCGGAGTTTACCATTTTGATTGACTTGGAAGATGTAAAGGTAATTATACTATAACAAATTATGTAATGTTGATCTATCATATTTGCTTCGGTCCGGCTCAAGGTCCAAACCTTTTGTGTGTCATATTTTTCATTGCCTGTTGGATTGAATTTTTTAAATGCAAGAATTTGGGAGCTTTAGCCAGAATGGGAATGTTTCACACTTTGCGTCTATAGTGTTTCGTGTAATATTTATCAAAACTTGTCTATTATCTGTTGGCGAAGAGTAACATAGGCATATACTCGTATAGTCAGCTAGAAATGCGTTTATTTATTTATGTAAAAATATTTTATATTCAGTGGAAACTTCACTGGCTAATCCAAAATTCAATTACGACAACATTTTTAAACTGTTTTCCTGACCAATAAAAACACTCTTATTGCTTCATATTTCTACTTGTGGTATTTTAAAAATATAAATAAACAGACATTATATGACTTATACCGATTCCTTTAACTAGGTAGATTTTTTAATAGTGTTATGGCCGCGGTTAATTCAGTCCATGTTTTCTCTATAACACTCTCAATAACTAACCGGTTCCAGTTTCAGTTCTTTTCGTTTTCAGAATATCGCTAGCAACCCCCCCCTTCCCCTCCCATGATATTTTATTTTTGACCAGGAACCGGTTGCAGTTCTCACGAATTGAAGTGTTCACCGTGAAGAGTTCATTTTTAAGAACTAATAGTTCGTGAAGCGTTCACAAAACTTTGAAGTTTTTCTCATCGCTAACTGACACAAAGAACACGCCCGTAAAGGTCTGTTATAACAACTCTCCTGGGCCTAATAATTAGATTTCCATACCAGTACGCTCCTGTAATGTAGTGCTCACTATTGAATAGGATGAACGGGTATTGGAGAATATCGTAACCAAATTTAATTACTTTATTGAATGTAAAATATTGAAAAACACGTCAATAGTATTTAAGGCTGATTCACACCAACGTCCGGTTCCGCTCAGTGCCGATATTGTTCCGCAAGAGAGCTTATTGATATGGTATGACTATCGATCAAGGAGTATGTGCTAAGACAAATTTGTGTGGCAGTATATCCTTCTGCCCACCCTTGTGATATTCAACTAGTTATTTAGTCAAATAATTATTTTGAAGTGTAAAAATACTTACAACGCAGTTTTTTTTTTAAACCATTTGTTTATCACTAAATAATATTTTTAATAATTAATCATTAATAAAAATATTATTTAGTGGGCAAAAATAGTTTTTGCCACAAAAATTTGCGATGTTACATTTTTTCAATTCAAAATCGATTATTCATACCATATCAATAAACTCTCTTGCGGAACAATATCGGCACTGAGCGGAACCGGACGTTGGTGTGAATCAGCCTTTACTCTGCTATTGAGATTTACCTATTGCTGTGATAACATTGTTTCTTCTCACAAGTTAAAACATGCTTGCTGGGTAACTACTCTGCTGGGTGAGTACTTACCTACCTTTAGGAATGGGAAAGGCAATATTTCATCACTGTTCTTATGCATACTTGCTAATATTCTAAATATTACTAGTCATGTTTGCACACGTCACGTGCCAAGCATGGTCAATTTTTTTTTTGATCACCGATGATTGTGCATTTTCGCGTACTCGTATATGGCTTTTCTTCAAAATCGTTAATGTATTTTTATTAGCAATACTATGTGAAAAAAAATACTCGAATTTGACACATTTTGCATTTGTACATGTTTGCCAAGGTCCAGGGTCAATTGGACGTATTTATGCAAAAATCGTCTTGAAAATATGATGATACAAAAGCATTATTATATATAAATCAAACGTTAATGAATCCCGACATATTCTTTGGTAGAAAATTGAAAGCTGTTTTAATGTTAAAAAAAAACAACTTAGTGTTTATATTTAGTGTACTTTTTTTATAATTTCTCTGTGTAACACCATTTTCATTTAACTATTTATTTTTCTTCCTTCTAAATTCTTTAAAATATTTTTTTAAGGATATTTTTATCTGCTGCTACCTCTATTTAGACACTGTACTTTTTATTTTTCTCCGTATAACCCAATCTTTAACTATTTTTTTTTCCTTTAAATGTGTCTAAAAATTATCTGCTTAGATTTATTTATCAGCTATTTAATATGTCAATCCGTGAGAAATAGTTGGGATACAGGTGGATTCTCCAGTGAATGTATACGAGGCCTGTTCAAAAGAAAAGGTGAATTTTGAATTTTCGCGGGCTGTGTACATTCGATTATCGTTTTTTTTTTGTTATGTTGGCACACATATGTTTATCATTTGTTAGCATTATCAGCCATTTTGAATTAGTGGTTTGTTTTTGACAACTGAAAAGGTTAGTCACGTTTTTGTGTGTTCTTCGATTTTTTACTTTTGAAAAAAATGAATATACACGAATTACTGAGTGTATTAGTGTTTTTTTTTCTTTATAAGAATTATTATAAATAGGTAATTTATAATCCATCAATGTATGTACTGTAAATATTTATATACGAGATATATAATTTATCCTATGTAACCATAAATTTAATGTTTTTAAATTTAAGTCAAATATCTATAAAAAAATAAAAATAATAAAATCTACAATGTGCGTTAGTAAAAAAATGAATTACCAAAAACCTATTGCATTTGGAGCTTGGATGTTTTCAGCAGATATAAATCACTATTTATCTATAGGGAAACATGTAAAACTCGATTTTGGCAAATTGTGGGTTGGACGCTTTCTGCATAACTACGTCCAATTGGAGTTGAAAAAAAACTCTAAACTCCTAGTCGGAATATTTTTATTTATTTTTACAACAACAAAAAATGTGTATACCCTTATATAGCTGAAAACAGCGGTAAAAGCGGTGTATAAAAGTTTGGAGTTAAAAACCGGTATTTGCAACAATATTTTTCTCATAATTAATAAATAAAACACATAAATTTTGTTTATAACCACTTCATTATTTAATATAACGTCTACCGGTTTCGAAAGTACCCTTTCATCGTCAGGACAATATTAATTTTGCTTTGTTGGCTGTACTCGCCGATATTACATATTCGTAAAAAGCATTTACTTTGTGGCTTGCCATATTTATTAATAAAACATATAAATGTTGTTTATAACCACTTTATTATTTAATATAACGTCTACCGGTTTCGAAAGTACCCTTTCATCGTCAGGACAATATTAATTTTGCTTTGTTGGCTGTACTCGCCGATATTACATATTCGTAAAAGCATTTACTTTGTGGCTTGCCATATTTATAAATAAAACACATAAATTTTGTTTATAACCACTTTATTATTTAATATAACGTCTACCGGTTTCGAAAGTACCCTTTCATCGTCAGGACAATATTAATTTTGCTTTGTTGGCTGTACTCGCCGATATTACATATTGTCCTGACGATGAAAGGGTACTTTCGAAACCGGTAGACGTTATATTAAATAATAAAGAGGTTATAAACAAAATTTATATGTTTTATTTATAAATATGGCAAGCCACAAAATATTTTTCTCGTTTTGTTTTCATAATACACACCTATAATTTGATGATTATTATTTTGGCTCGAGTAGAAAACTATTACTGTGGAGCGCCATACACTGAATCCTGTCTTTGAAAAAACATTTCTTTGTATAAATAATATGCCGATGTAAAAATATTTTCCAAAGAGTGTCGTGTTATGTTAGTTTGATAACAGTAAAAGTTCTAGATATGTTTTGAACGATGACGTTTATTATTTTTTGTAAATGCAACATTAAAATGCTGTAATTCATCTCATCAACACACATATTATTACAATTCTAAAAAATATGGCACAAGAAGACAAAAGAAAAACATCACGCAGCACTGGGCAACCTCAGGCCAAGTCATTTAACACGATGCAATTGTCACCAAGCGGTTTTAGATTATTATTATCTCCAAATAATTTCCTTTGTGAGTACGTACGATTTTGAACTTTTCAAAATTGGAACCGACGAATGTGTTCAGAAAATTATCAAATACAAAAATAATATTTTCAAATCCCTAACTACCTATAATGCATCTTAGCAGCATAGACATAAAATACAAAACACGTCATATTCATACAAATCTTACGAAAATAATTAATAACTACTTAATAAAAGTAGTTACTTACTATTAACTATGAATAATTTGCTTTATGAGTACGTACGTCCGTACGAGTGTGCACTTTTCAATTTTGGAACCGATGTTAATTGAAACTATAAAAATATTTTTTTTCAAATCCCTACCTGCCTACTAAACAAAGGTAAAGTAGTTGGATCCCGTGATTTTTCACAGGTAACAACTAGTTGTATTATACTAGTTCACTAATTTAATAAAATAATCATTAAATTACGCTATAGAATATCACAAAATCTTAAGATAAATATCTTCAGTACAAAGTAAATCTCTAAATAAGAAGACTTACCACTAAATTGATATTATTTCTTTGGTACTGGCTTATCGCGGAAGGCTCCCGTATTTTGAACAAATGGTAAACCTGATTAGTTTTTTTGTTTTATTTCGAATCAGAATTTGTTTGCGGTTTAAATGTACGAGAAGAAGTTGTCTGACTGATTCTCGATGAGTTGTGAGGTTTCTTAGAATCGCCAAGAGCTTGATTTCTCGAGTTACGTTTTCTGCAGCATAGCTTCTTGATGGACTTTCTGAATCCATTGTGCCACCAAGCGTATATGAGCGGGTTCAACAAACTGTTGAGAAATCCCAAGATGGCAAGCGGACTAGCGATGGCGAACTTAAGGCGCTGACATCTCTGCGGGGTGGTTTGGAAGTCGCAGAAGACGTAGATACTACAAGCCACGAAGTAAGGCAGCCAAGTGCAGACGAAACTTCCCGTCGTGAAGAATACCACTTTGATCGCCTTCCATTTGGTAGGATTCCCTGGCTTCTTGTTGTCTTCTAGGACGTACTCTCTTTTGCCTTGCCCCCTTCCTATTTTCCTGATTCGGCCAACCATTTTTCTCCACCTTGAAGGTTCCGGCTGCGCGTGCACGTATATGACTTCTTTGAATGTGACAACATCCTCGCTATCAATTTCTTCGTTTCCTTTGTTACCTTCTTCCACTGCCGCTGACACAGTTTTCATTGCTGGTTTGACAGTCGAGTTGTGCGATTTGCTCACTGTGCCACCCCTGAACATCCGCAGGTTTGAACTGTTGTGCCCTTCAGCAGCCGCATTGTCTTCTCCTATCTTTTTTAATTGAACTACCTTCTTGATAGCCTTGTAAAGGATGATGGAGTAAAGGACGATTACCAGCAGTACTGGGATAAATCCTACAACCGTGGTGAAGATGACGAGGTGTTTGGGAGCCAGTATGATGAACCAGCACACTCGTCCATTGTCTGTGTCACCCGCCCAGCCCATCAATGGCAGAAATCCTACCACAAGTCCTGCAAAAAGCAACGCAATCATTTCAATGGCTTTCTTTGATGCCAACTTGTTTTCCAATCACATAAGGAATAGTTCTTAATATTGAAATCCTATAATACAGTATGGTTTGTTAGTATCTACTATTGTACAAAAAATTTGGATCATCTTTGTTTTCTTTGCAATCTTGACAGCTTCCCACATATCGAATACATTTAATTAGTCCACTAAACTTATACATTTGTGAATACGACTTTAATGCTGTAAAAGCAAAGATTATAATTATTTTTTTAAATGTAAGTGTGATAGTTTTTAGTTAATTTCTAACTTTGTAAACCACCATCGACGTGATGTTTCTCAAAAATAGTCCTGTAGAAAAGTACTATTAGGTATTAGGAGTTCCAAGTGCCCAAAGAAAGTCGAATTGTGGTATCTGGTATCCTCAATATCGTGGAATGGGAAGATGGAGGAGAAAGGATACATCACAGTCACGAGAATCCGGCTATTCAAATCTAACCAGTAAACATGTCTATATCCAAATCAAGCAATGCTTCAAATGTGGATGGTGGTCTTCCACCAGGGTGGATCTAAAGCATATTCTACTCTAACTACTAAAACTAACTGCATATTAAAAATACCTGGAAATTATAATACAGAACTAGTTAGTGGCTGAGTGATACAAAGCCTCGAGTTCCCACACAGGCATCGCAAGTTCATTACACGAGCAAAATTTTTCATTTTTATTGAAGGAGAATTTAAATATTGCAAGGTCATTCGTAACTCTGGAATGTTTGACATATTTAATGAAAATAAAATAATAACTATAATATAATAAAATAATAAGACCACAGATTTAATTTATTTTTTTGTAACCGACCGGTTTCACTTAGCTTAAGCATCATCAGGGTACAAAATTAAACAAATATACAAAGTCTGTGGTTATTTATATCTGTGTTTTTTTAAAGTTTTATCTATTTTATTTTAGTTACTTTGTCCATTGAAGTTTATAAGTAGCTAATTATTTCATTTTCTTTTGACTTTATAATATTTTAACTCATATACTACTTATTATTTTGATTTATATGCATTAAAATAGTTTTTCCCGGCTATTTTGAATTTATTGATTGCCATAATTTACATACCTCTGTATGTACGAGAATATATCTGGTAAACACAATATAAAATAAAACAAGAGAACAGTAAGAAAACAAAAGAATAAAATTTAAATTATAACAAAGAAACAGAGAAATAGGCACATAATATGAAATGAAAGAGGCAAAACGTCAACTGAGAAGGTGATTAAAGAATAATGATAAATTTTATGAATGTAAAATCTGTATTCTTATACAAAGTTATTATTTCATTTTCATTAAATATGATGACAAACCACAAAGTTATTGCTTTCTACGAATTTTTTTGTTTTTATTCTTAAAAAAAAAGTTCCAATGCGATCTAAGCCTTATAATATATTCGTAAGGTAATAATTTGAGGAATGGATTTGAGTTCCAGTTTAATTTACAAAGAAAGACGAGAAATCACAATATAATCTCACCTAGTAGCCAGGTGGCGGCAATCATGCACCGTGCTCTGGTGGGGTAAACCCATTGATGGTACTTCAGGCCGTACAGAATATACAGGAATCGGTCCACGGCGATAAGACCCACACTGTAGATAGACGCTAGTGTACTGGATACTATCATTCCTGAAACAATGCATACAATCATCACGATTCTATAATTGAATCACACTTCAAATATGTTGATCTTTGTCTTAGGTCGAAGTCTTTGAAATCCTGTCACATTCGACTTTTTTTACATTTCCACGGTCTCCGTTACCGTCGATTTCCACAGCAATTTTGTGGAAGGTGGAAAATTCGCTGGTTGATTAGTTTCACCTAAATATTATACAGCATTTATTTCTCTATCTGTTTATTTCCCGAATGAAATAGAATTTTAACAAGTTGAAATCATAAACTAAAAATCAAAAAATGCAAATGTTTTTTAACGTACCCAGTTGCAAAGAGCAGATGTTGTGAGTCCTGCTGGTCTTCGGAAAAGACTGTCCGAAGATGACTGCAACTCCTGTCACCAAATCGGCCATGGCCACGTTGCCCAGGAGCAGGTAAGTGCACCTTGGCTGTTGACCTGTAACCAACACATTCCCTGTATTTTCACACTTCAGTGGGTAATACCCATGGAATATCCACCAAGATTTCCTTTTTGCTTTCCTGCTATACAAATTAGAATCAATCCTATGATACTAGTTGCGATGCAATGCTTTCACATAACGTTGGTAGACAGCTAAAACCTTAGTGCAATAATATACACGAGAGAACGCTGCTGTAATCAGTTTTGATGAGCTTTGCCGGACTCGGCTATACCTGGGCGTGGCTAGGTTATTTATACATAGAGTATTTATACATTCATAACCTAAAAACCGTTGAGTTATGTCAATTTATGTCCGAATATCAAAACGTGGGCGGAGTCAACGGAGACGCGGGACACGAAGAACACTCTTACAATACTTTAAAGCGGTGTGATAATTTGTGAAATTTTTTTTTTGTCTCTTTCTTTCTCATTTAAACCTGGAGAAAGTGATTTAACCCAAGTTTGTATAGGTCGGGTAAAAATAATTAGCTCTCTCTCCCATATATTGTTACTCCAAGGCTATAAACCCACATACTTTGGTACCCATCGGATCACGTAAACATTTTAAATGAGGAGCTCTAGTCAAATTTGTTTTCAATATTCACCGTCGTATTTAAATACTCGTTTTTTCGTTTGTTTTGTTTTAAAGGGTAAAAGCCTTGAAAACGGGACCGATTCAAAGTGCTTAGAGCCTCATACGATTTTGAATCAGACGACGTCGCTATTGTTTTTCACATCTCCCCACATTGCTTCGCGATGGCTTTGCCAACGGAGTGAAATAACGTGAGTGGCGTTTTTAACTGTTGGTTTTTAAAATAATTTTTCAAAATTGTAAGATTAAGGCTGATTTACACCAACGTCCGGTTCCGTTCAGTGCCGATATTGTTCCGCTAGAGAGCTTATTGATATGGTATGAATATCAATCAAGGAGTATGTGCCAAGACAAAGTTGTATGGCAGTATATCCTTCTACCCACCCTTGTGATATTTAACTACTTAGTTAGTTAAATAATTATTTTAATTGTAAAAATACTAACATCGCAGATTTTTTTATCAAAAACCATTTTTTTATCACTAAATAATATTTTTATTAATTATTAATTATTAAAAATATTATGTAGTGATAAAAAAATGGTTTTAAAAAAAAAAATCTGCGTTGTAAGTATTTTTACACTTCAAAATAATTATTTAACTAAATAAGTAGTTAAATATCACAAGGGTGGGCAGAAGGATATACTGCCACACAAATTTGTCTTGGCACATACTCCTTGATTGATATTCATACCATATCAATAAGTTCTCTTGCGGAACAATATCGGCACCGAGCGGAACCGGACGTTGGTGTAAATCAGCCTTTAACCATATTGCCGCCGGATAGGCAAAAGGGCTGAAGCGCTATTTTGGGAAGCTTAAACCAGAGCACTTTAAAGTTTTTTTTTGTTTCACAATTAAATTCATAAGTTTTCAGTAGGTACCTGATTGACATGGAAAAAAGTTAACTCGATGCTCTCACTGAGTTACTTGCGACAAAAGCTAAAAAAATCCCAAACTTGTGTCGCTTGAGTCAAGCTTTCTCCCAAATGGTAATAATATTTTAGATGGCTGAATGGCCACAAAAGTCTTCAGAATCAAACGAGAGTCAGAACATTCGATGCAGAAAAGCAAACTGATCAAAACTGCATATTTAACTCATTTTTGACCAAGTGTCGCTTAAGCCTTTTTGCCATTCAACTACGATATATAATATAACTTATATGTTCAGAATCGACGTTTGTTGTTCGATCCGAATATTATATATTATGTTAAAGTCAAAATGTTTTTCACTGTGGTTCCTTATTGCAAAGTTTGTACCTATACAATATTTAATTTTATAACAATGATTCTAAACGTAAATAATATAATGATGTTTTATTCACTGGGCGCTGATGCCCCTATGGCTAAGCTTATCTGGTTATCTTTTAGTAGGTTATATCATTGTTTCTGAACCTTGGGGTCGCGATCAGGTATAGGAGAAGTCACAATCTTATAAAAAAAAACATCACGAATACGAAAAATTCTCTTTTCAAGTAATGAATTTCATGTTATACTATAGTGTTACCTACTTTCAAATAAAATAAGTTTCTTTTAGTCGTAATCAGACATGATTAAGTCTTTGAAACATTAAATTCGACGAGATTATTCTCACCCCAAGAGGAGATTTTCTCGAGGTAATCGTCCATTCTCTGCTTCAAAGCCCGCCAAAGCGGCATTCTTGAGTGCTGACCCTTAAAGGGCTCGTCACACTAAAAGGTGAGAAACGACAAGTTAGGTTGCCTAGGTTAGGTTGGGTAAATATACTCGTATGACAAACTTCAATCCCTCACCTTTCTTCAACAAGAGTCCGCTGGATATGACGACCGCCGCGTTGGTCACTATGATCAGCGCCCCCAGCAGCGGGATGAGGACGTCGTAGGCCATCAGCTGGGCCTTCATGGCGGTGGTCTCGTTCCCCTGCGGCAGCAGCTGCCTGTTGCCGAAGGTCGTGGCGATGACGCCATCTTCCGTTGTCGTGTCGAATTCGTCGAAACCCAGCTCCGTTGTCCAGTCGAGTAGTGAGGCCATTTCGTACTCGCCGAACTATCTGCAATGACAAAGTACGGGTTAAATCTAGTATTTCTAAAGGTAGCGACATATTTGGATCTCGGATCTAGGCGGGCGGCGGTCAGAGACAACAGTGGGGCTTTGAAAGGCAGTAAGGTGAGGGGTAATAAGAATACCTTAAAATAATTAGGACGGCAATTTTTAAAAAAAATTACTTATTTGACTTTGCAGATATTTAGTTATGTATTTCCGCAATAATCATATTTTTTTTTGGTTTTTTTTTTAAGTAAGACAAACATTCCCGGGTTACGAATAACCTGACAGTATTTGAAAAACTCCTACCGCCATCATAAAAAGCGGAAGACGTTGCTTGTGCAATGATGGAGGACTTAGCCAGCAGAGGAATTGAACGCACGACGCCCGGGTGGGAATCCGACGCGTTCTCCACTCAGCTACCGACCGGTCATCGATGTATTGTTTTTTTTTTTATCTCAGGCCAATAATACACCAGGAGGGAGCGCTATTGTAGTCAGTATTGATGATTTTTGCCTGACTGGGGCGTGGCTAGGGCTAGGTCTAGGGTATTTATACATCCATTTAAAGCACATGTCGACATAATGGTTTTATTTCTTTGTATAACCACTTTTTCACAGTATTGTTATAAACAAAAAAATGTAGGATATAACATTAAAAAAACCGTTGAGTTCTGTCCTGTTATGTCGCATAGCAAAACGTAGTGGGCGGAGTCGCCGAAGATGCGGGAGACGGAGAACATGCTTACATATCTAAAAGCGGAGCTATATTGTGTGAGAACTCTTTCTCTCTCACGGTTTACGACGTAAAAACCCGGATATCGTAAATTTGTATAGGTCGGGTAAAAATGTTTGACTCTTATGTTATGTTTCAATGTGCTTTATTTTACAAGTAAACGTGAAAAATGGATTTATTACAACTGATCGATTTTTAAGGCGACAGGCTTGACAAATAGTGCACTTTCAACTTATGCGGGATTTCAGTTCAGCGCGCAGTGACAGGAATATAATATGTATTAATTGATAATAAAATTGTACGATCCATTGAAATGAGTTTTTGGCATGGAAAGAGCTGGAGAAAAATGATTTTGAAAAAGGAGCGGTGAGACAAATAAGTTTTTTAAACTCTGGGTTTCTTAATCAAGCTGTAATGGTGTGTCATATTAATTTGAATAACGTAGATATTGGTCCTTCAGCGAAACTTCCAACTGAGGCTTACCAAGGAACATGGACAATTAGCAATATGTTGTACAAATCTAATTTTTGTAATTGATATTCGAATTTATGGTTTTATAAACACTTAACCGGATATAACTTATATCCATTTATTTATATTTGACCGGACCGGTTTCATCTTGTAACATTCTAGTCTGAAGATGTCCGTTACAATGTGAAACTGGCCCAGTCAAAAATAAGTGGAAATAAGTTATAGAGGGGTTTTTATTCATAAATCCATATTGTATAAATCCGGTAAGAAAAGCGAATTATCACGTTTCTTGGAAAACCTCTTCGGCAAATATCGATGAAGTGGATAAACCTCGAAGTAACAATATATGTAGAGAGAGCTTATTATTTTTACCCAACCGATACAAATTTGGGATAAATCACCTGCTCGTACGGGTTTTTACGTTGTACTCCATGAGAAAGAAAGAGACAACAGCAATTTTTCCCAGATTATCGCACCGTTTTAAAGTACTGTAAGGATTTTTTTCGTGTCCCGCGTCTCCGTTGACTCCGCCCACACGTTTTCATATGCGACGTAAATGGACATAAGTCAACGGTTTTTTAGGTTATATGATATATGTTTGTTTATAACAATACTGTGAAAAGTGGTTATACGAATAAACACAAACATAATGTTGACATGTGCTATGAATGGATGTATAAATACCCTAGCCCTAGGCCTGGCCACGCCCAGGTCTAGCCGAGTCCGGCGAAACTCATCAAAATTAACTACAGCAGCGCTCTTTCTTGTATATTATTGCTCTGAGGTTAGAAAGTTCTTCGTGTCCCGCGTCTCCGTTGACTCCGCCCAACTACGCGATACGCGAAATAAATGAACATAACTCGACGGTTTATTAGGTTACATGCTATATTTTTGTTTAAAAAAATACTGTGAAAAAGTGGTTATATGAATAAACAAAAACATTATGTCGACATGTGCTATGAATGGATGTATAAATACCCTAGCCCTAGTCCTAGCCACGCCTAGGTCTAGCCGAGTCCGGCAAACCTCATAAAAAACTGCTCTCTCTTGTATATTATTGCTCTGAGGGATAAACGAATACCCAAGTCGTTATGTAAACAATTTTATAAAAACACATTTAAGAATTCAGCATAGTTGAATTCTTCCGTGGAGAGACCCGCCTTCGTTTTAATGCAGCGTAAATATATTGAGTCATCTTTGGAAATTATTTTTTTCATTAATCAAGTATTCGTCAGTATCATCACCATTCGCACTTACAAACAATATAATTCAGATACATACAAAGAACTGGCTCTGTAAATTGCAGATTATGAACTAGAGTCAATCCCATAGAATATTAATCAAAGTAATCTAAAAGGCTAAACAAATTACATCAGATCAAATAAATCATTTTTATTTTATTGACGTTACGAGATCACTCCAAAATCAGCATTATTAAAAAAAATAACAGTATTACATATCAGGATATGGAATAAAATATTATTCGATTAATCAAAAATTATTATTTTTTACGACTTAGGTACTTTGTTCAGTTTATTTGCGAATCCTTGTGACAATTGCTGTGCACTCGAGGTGAACTGTCAAAAAACAGCGCTCTATAAATGCAATGTTATTATTATTATATATCTAACGTACAATCTCTAACATCTATATTCCATTAGAATATTGACTCCCATAAGATTCCTCTTCCTTACTTATAGATTTATAAATATAGATTTTTCTAAAGGGCTTACTATATAGATTTTTCTAAAATATTTTAATAAAAATGTACTCTCGTGTCCTTTGCTTGAACGTTTATAATTATAAACCACTTTTAGTAAATCCCTTTAAATAAATTTAAAGCTGTGGAGATAATTACATTTCATCTAAGTTTACTATTGTGCTCTCGAATATTATATTTATTTTAAACTTTCTATCAAGCTTGAAGCGTAAAGTCTTCTTGAAACATTGAATCAAGAATTGAAACGAGTGCTCTATGTTTATAAGTCATATAGCAAATATATATCGTCGCCGGAAAGGCAAAATGGCTCAAGCACCATTTTGGGAAGTTTACGTTTTTAGTTTAGTAGAACACTTTAAAGTTTTTTTTTTTCACAATAAAGTTCATAAATCATCAGTACCTGGTTGGATTTTGAAAAAAAAAGTTAACCCAGGTGACTCAATACTTTTGGTTGAGTTACCTGAAGCGACAAAAAGCTAAAAAAGTTCCAAACTTGTGTCAAGCCTTCTCCCAAATGGTAAATATAGTAACACAAAAGTCTTGAAAATCAAACGAGAGTCAGCATTGGATGCAGAAAAAAAGAAACTGAACAAAACTGCACATTTAACTCATTATCGATTAAAGTGTCGCTTAAAGCCCTTTTGCCTTTCCAGCGACGATATGTTAAGTGATTCCAAGAAGCGTTAATCGTTTGGGGGAATTCCTTATTGGTTTTGTCGCGTTGAGTAAGTAAAAACGTTATCCGGTGTTGGTGACCGCACCAATACGGAAACCAAATACGTGTTGTATGTATTTTTTCAACGTTACCTTGACTTTTATATCTCTAAGCACAGACGAACTATAGTTCCTATAGGAAAGTCATCAACTATAGCAAATCCTTCGGTTCTGCCCGAGGCATTTGGAGAACGCTGTGGGGTGAAAAGTTTGGAAGTTCCCGGCTATTCAAATCGCCTCACTAAACATAGCTAAATCAATTTCAAGTAGTGTTTCGATTCTGAACGGTTGTCTCTCACCTGGGAGATATTAAGATAATCTTTAATTATAGAACAAGTTGCTAGTGTACTGTATACTTAACATTTTTTTAAATAATACGCGTAAAATAGTCTGTATGAATAAAATAATACTTTATTTGCTCAGTTCGGGTTTCAAACCTGCGACCTCTGGGTCTTGAGCGAAAACTTACCGTTCCGCCTCAGAGGCAGTTTAAATAATGCGTGCACAAAACTATTAACATGACGTAATTACAGGCGGCAAAGCCATACCCTGATGAAGCTTTATCTCGTTCATATAAGCCCAAGTGAGAAATAATGGGATATTTCAAGCCTTTTAATATTATTGAGTGATTTCGCACTTTTTTATATCCACCTAATCTTTTACCAATCCGAATGAATACGCGCAAATCGACGGCCTTCCGGGGCTCAGTTACAATCGAGATTGATGTACTCGAATGGGCTCTGAACACGTGATTTTGTTTTTATGTAATACCGCTCAACAGCTCAAGCTGTCCGGAGCAAATAAAACTACGAATTCACCCTGTGGGGAGTGTTGTGAGGCTGTAGCAAGTAGAGTGAAAATAGAGGGGGGAGGTCGGGATATGCCTGGCTTCTCAAATCTGATTATTAAACGAATGTCGCTAAAGCTATTTCAAGAAACGTTTCGATTCAAAATGGTGGTTGAATCTTCCACTCCGGATCGAGAAGCAATTTATAATTCTATGTATATAGTCTCTATATGCAACAGCGAATGTTGAGTCGAACACAGTACTCACACAGATGAATTACTTGCATATAACATGTTTCAAACTTGTTTTTCGACTTCAGTCAAGAAAATTCCAGTTTCAGTTTTTAACGTAAACTAATACATAAAAATAACGTAGTCTTTTTTTCTGCCAGAGGCATCCGCCTTTATTTGATGTAAGCAATATGCTAAATAAATACATATGCCGCGTGGTGGGGTCGGGGAATCTTTTATTGCATGTAAAAAGTTTTATTTGAAAGTAATGTTATCTAATATCGTCATGGTTCCCTGGTCGTTTATTCGTGTATTATTTTTCTTGAAAACGTTTTACATCTATACCTGAAAAAAACTCTCAAGTTTGAATATGATTAATACATAGTTTGTATGGGAAAGAGAAGTAGGTGTCACCCACAGATGAGATGGGCTAACGTCCTGAAGAGGACCACGAGTGTATTAATTACAGTCTTGAAGTAACAAAATGTGGAGGGAGAGCTAATTATTTTTACCTAACCTACACAAACTTGTGAAAAATCACTTTCTCCGGGCTTTTACGGCGTACACCATGAGAAAGAAAGAGACAGCAAATTTCTTGGACCGCTTCTATATACTGTCGCAATGATCTTAAGGTCCTGGTTCACTGGCGGGACTCCGCCCACATTTTTTATTATGCCACTAAACTTGACACAACTAAACGGTTTTTTAGGTTATATGCTATATTTTTGCTGATAAAAAATACTGTGAAAAAGTGGCTATACGAATAAACAAAAACTTTATGTCGACATGTGCTATGAATGGATGTATAAATACCGTAGCCTTAGTCTTAGCCACGCCCAGGTGCGCCGAGTCATGTTAAAATCATCAAAAACAAGTCCAAAACTGACTTCACTGCCTTGGATAGATACTACTCTACCAACTCTATGATTACAGTATAATAATTATGCTTTTGTGTGTGTTTATTTGAAAATATGATACAAGTTTTCGTCAATCAGCTTAATTTATCCACTTATATACCGAAGCAAACAATAATGTTAATAAAAAAAATATTAAGTACATAATTATCCTTATTCGTTTTTTATCTTAAAATATTTGTTCGATTGAGGAGAACATCCTCCGCAGTATAATAATTACAGGCGCACTTGATAATGTGTCCGGATGTACAATTAAAAAAAAACTTAATTTGAATATTTTCCACTTTTTAAATTTATTTTTTATTGTAAATACCACACAAGAGTCTCAACTGCTCCCAGCCGTCTAGAGCCAGTGGGACTAAGGCATCTCCAATTGGGGTTTGTTGTGAGGCTGAAGGTAGTGGGAGGGGAAGGGGATGGGCAAGAGAAAGGTTGAGAAGTACCTAGCTTTTCAGATCTGGTCACGTAACACGGCTAAAGCCATTTCAAGCAACGTTTTGATTCTTAATGGTGTACTTTCACTAGAGCCATAATTAAACAAATAAAAATAAATTATAGAGGAGAAAACACAGATACAGACACTAATAAATAAACAATATTTCACATAAAGTACAGAGAATTCGCCTGCATCCTAACTTTTTCTCACAGATTTTACTCAGAGTATCTACTACTTTAAAATCTATGTAATTTATTAGCAAATCCCTCGGTCTTTAGTGAATGTTTATATTTGGCAACCGCACATTATTCATTCTAATGACCCTCAAAAATGATAACTCTTTATGAGGTTTTTTTTACCACATTGTATTAGTTAATTTTAAAAACTTACCTTTAAAAGTAACAAGTCTTTCAAAAACTTATCAATCAACACAGACTTTTTTTTATTTTTCGTTCATTTTTCCCTGCTCCTAAACTAAATTGACGATGCACTTTCACGCTCGATTGATTATCGATTTGTTGAGGTAATTTTTGAGTATAATACCACGTGACGAATCCGTTTTGACCGAGTGCTCAAAGGGTAATAATAATTTGCTAGAAGCGATGATAAAATATATAAACATCAGACAGCGCTACGTATTACCCCAGACACGATAGCCCACAGAGCCTCCAAATGTGGTGCGCACGTTTAACAGATTATTGAGAATACAGGCATTATATTTATTTATTTATAAACTAAAGGACTGAAGTCCAGTTACAAAAAAATACAAATCACGAAATGGGAAAAAGTCCAACAGAGAAAGAACATCACATACATAATATTAAATGAAGCAATGACACAAATAGGACATACAATATACATGAGAAAGAACATTCAAATCAAAGCTAAAGTCAAGTTAAAGTTTTGGTAGAGTCGCAAAGAATGACAAAACTCATTTAGGCTGCTACCAAAAATTTCAAGACCACAGCTTAAGTTAACAAGTCTCGACATTCTGGACAGTGGAGAATGATACCCATTATTAGTAGAGTGAGGATTGAGGAATAGCAATTCATTGTTTCGGAGTATAAGGAATGTTTAAATGTTATATTAAACTAATATGGGTATAAAACTGTTAAACTAAACATGCTTAATTTAGTCGATGTGAACTGTCGTTTGTTCGTTGGCGATCTGCAGTCAGGCTCGGGAACGATTCCAAATCACAGACATTGTCGATAAAATCTGTATCGATGATTTGTTCTAAAGCCCCTGGGGGTGTAGTTAAAGTCGAGGTTCAGCAATATTTATATTTGTCCATAACTTCATATTTTGTTTTCCGCTATATCATTTGAATCGAAGGTTAAACATTGCAAACTCTTCAACCTACTATAAATACCTAATTTTATTTGTGAGTACGTACATACATACGTACAAGTGTAAGGTTTTCAAAATTGGAACTGACGGATGTGTTTAGAAAATTATCACATTCTAAAGATAACCTGCCTATGATGTATTTTAGCAGACATCATTCTATATTTAAAATGAGTGGATGAAAGCAACTAATATTTGTTCTTGTCAAGTCAAGTTACCTCCCGTGATTTTTTGACTTAGTTATTGGTTGCTTTAATCCACCCTATTCAAATATAGAATAATGTCTGCTAAAATAAATTATAGAAAATAAAGATTTAAAAAAAAATAAATAATAATTGGATATTTTCAATTAACATCGGTTCCAAATATGAAAAGTTTACACTTCTGTGTACGTACTTATATGTACGTACTCATATGTACGTGCTCATATGTACCTACGTACTCGCAAACGAAATTATTTATAGTTATTATTTAACGAAATTCCTTTAGGGGCGATGCTTGCGACACCTATACAGATTAGGCGAAAGAACTGATAAGGATATTTTCAGGGAACATTGCATCGTATTATTCTCTTTGTATTAGGTTTGTATATCTGACAGTATAAGTAGAAAGTTACAATTTCGTAGTGCACCTTCAAAACGTTGTCACCTTATTGAAATTAGTAGTGGATGGGACAAGATATTGGGTCCCAGCAAGACATGGTACGATCAAGTAAATCAAATGAGTAATTGAGCGGGACCATTTCAATATTCGGAATAATATACCGGAAGATCGTTGTGCTGTATGAAGGAAGCAACGAGTGTGCGGCTTTTGGGGTAAAAAAACTTTTTAATTGCAACTAAACGCATTCTTACTTTATTTATTGCAGGCAATGCGCGGCTGTTTAAATGTAAAACTAAAGTAAGGAACAAAATGCAAATTGTTCAGAAAACACAAAATGACTTTTTATATTTTAGACTCACGTTTTTTTTTGACCAACGACAGGAACTTTGGCAAGATATTTCGATATAAAATAATTTGATTGCATTATAATATTATCATTATAGCATTATAAATTCTATTCGAAGTAAAAACAATATTAATTTAAGTATATTATCTAATTATTCAGCTTAGATGTTCACTATATTGTAAGGAGTTTAGCAAATATAAATAAAAACCCAGAAATCAGTGGAAAAAATATATTTAGGTTAGGATGGCAGAGGTGCATTTTAGTTTTTTTGGCAATTTGTAGCTTAAATCATTTATCGCGCAACGATCTTCCGTGAATATGGCCGCTAGTAAAGAGTGTCGTTAAGGAAAACGCTTCTAAAAACAAACATCCGACATAAAAGCAGTAAAATAGTTGATTGATATTTTAAGTATCGCCCTGGTGAAAGACCACCATTCAGAATCGAAACGTTGCTTGAAATGGTGTTAGTCGTGTTTGGTAACCAGATTGGAATAGTCAAGTTCTTCCTTTTCATCTTCTTTCCCTCTTCACTACTTTCAGTCCTCCCACTACCTCCAGCCTCATAACATACCCTGATTGGGGATGCCATAATCCCACTGGCTCTGGACGATTGGAAGCAGTTGTGCGGTATTCGATTTAAAAAAAAGTTATATTACCTTTATAAAATCCATAGAAGAGCACTTACTTCTGGTTCGCAACTTGTCGGTGTTTTAATATTAATACATGAGACTTACTTGGTTTTAAAATTGTTTTTACAATATTTTTGCAAATAAATATGCCTCTTAATGTTAATTACAGAAAAAACATAGATTGTGAACAAGTAAGTAACAAAATGCGAAAAACCTTTTCAAAATCTCGTCACTGAACATTTATAAATAATTTATTTTGCAATCAAATGATATCCTATAAATGCGTGTATATACTACAATAGTCCAAATAGGTTCGGACAAAACCGTGCCTTTATCGAGGTAGAATAACACTGTTGACCATGTGTTATTAATGTTCCATCATCACCAAGTTACCAATTTCAGTTTTTTTTTTGTAAATTAGAAAAAAGTATATTCTATTGTTTCGTTTTTTCCAATGTATATAGCTTTCACCATACAATGGTGTTCTTGGCCATCGTTTCAATAGCTGCAGAAAGGGAAGGGGAATTTTGCTTTGATTAAATTAAAAATGTGAAAATTTCAAAGTATTTTGGAAAATCGAGTTGAGCTCAGACTTAAAAGAGATGGAATGTTGAATGGCGGAGAAGCAATTCTACATAACTCTTAATAGAAAATATGATATTTGTTAGAGATGGACAGTAACTAAATAAATGTTTAAAGTTTCCACTTTTAGACCCCAGTAAGTACAATCTGGCGAGTCAAGCACGTGCTTGAAAAAAAAAATTAAACGGAGGACAATCCAAGTTTCATTCAAACAAGTAATGATTTATTTTTTTAAACTGGGAATTGATGGAATGCCTCTTTGTTTCGGGCATGGTAGCTCCATTGTTATTTCGTCTTATCGTTGTTTTAATTTTATTTTTAGTTTTAAGTTTGACTTAAACATGTTTAGAAGCACAGTTTATTAGTCATCGTTCTTCGTAACTTTTTTTCTGTATAATTAACACAGAGAAGACCGGAAGTGCATGGTCGCGATAAGAAATCCCGATGGGGAACCACTTCTTCCCTTTATCCCGGACACTTCCGTCTGCGTGGACTCTAATTATTGTTATTAGTATTATAGTTTATTAGCTAAACGCAAATTAAGTCCCGCGCAATATACTCGTATATGCCAGTACGTGCTATGTCCACTAAATGTATCCGGTTATTCTTTGTTATTTTACTATTTATCTTATTACACGATGAATAGAGCTACCTATTAGAGAGTGTTGTTATAGAGTTGCGGCTGATAAAACTGAGCGAACGTTGCGTTAAGTACAAATGTTTTTAAATTTTTTTTTTATATGAATACCGCACAAGAGTCTCAACTGCTCTCAACCGTCTAGAAACAGTGAGACTATGGCATCCCCAAATAGGGTATGTTGTGAGGCTGAAGGTA
This sequence comes from Drusus annulatus, assembly GCA_022651775.1. Taxonomy (NCBI): domain Eukaryota; kingdom Metazoa; phylum Arthropoda; class Insecta; order Trichoptera; family Limnephilidae; genus Drusus; species Drusus annulatus. The sequence continues at coordinate 1,643,943 of JAGWCC010000099.1, read as the reverse complement.
CTGGGAAGGGGAAGAAGATTGGGAAGAGGAAGATTGGGAAGTACCTGGCTATTCAGATCTGATCACCAAACACGGTTAAAGCCATTTCAAGCAACGATTCAATTCGAATGGTGGTTCACCAGGGCGATTAGAGTATCTACCAAACGGCCGCAAATATACTTTTTATTATTTTTATATGAATTAAATGTGTTATGACACATATTAATTGAATAAAAGTTATTGGCGCACGCCGGGTTTGAACCCGCGACCTTTGGATTAGTAGTCCAGCGTCTTACCACCCGACTATGGAGGCCGTTAAATGTGCCCTTAGTTGAAGATCTGGTGAAGGATTACTCGAATACCATTTCAGCATATCGTCGCCGGAAAACCAAAAGGGCTAAAGGGTTATTTCAAAAGGGTGGAAGCTTACACCGGAGCACTTTAAAGTTTTTTTTTTTACAATAAAATTCATAAGGCTTCAGTACCTGGTTGAATTTTAAAAAAAAGTTAACTCAGGTACACTCTCACCGAGTTACCTGAAGCGACAAAAAGCTAAAAAAAATTCCAAACTTGTAAAGCTTGAGTCAAGCCTTCTCCCAAATGGAAAATATATTTTAGATAGCTGGAGGCCTACAAGCCTTCAGAATCAAACGAGAGTCAGAGCTTTCGATGCAGAATAATTTGTAAATAACATAAAAACCAAAAGTAACATATTAAATATTTCAATATGTCTATTAAAATAGTCTTCTACTGAGTGTGAGTGCATATTATTTATATTTAAATACCTAAACTTTTTGTTTGTGTATTGTTTTTTTGTTTAATATATTATCTCAATCTCAATCATGCTCAATCGACGTTAAGTAATGAAAATTGACAATGTTAAATATGATTTTTTTTTTGCCTACTCACTTATCAATAGTGCCCATATATTACTATGTATGATATTAAACTGACTTTCGTTATGTACGTAAATTCCTTTTAAGTTTTCTTGTTTACATTTTGTTAATTTACAATGAAATGTGGCTGCTATACGTGATCTATTTATTTAATAATTATTTTTACTAGTGTTTCGTCTTACCCTGCAATTCATGTTTTCCCTTAAAATAGCACCAAATTGCATCTTTTTTTACTAAGTGGCTTTTTTGTCCTAGTTTCATTCCGGAACCCTTACGAAACTTCATTAGGGTTTCCAATTAGTCCTAAGTAATTGGTCTATTACTGAAGTTATATTACATTTATCAAATTTCATAGCCGCTATCCGGCGGGTAAATAATAGTTAAAAAACGATTACACTAATCGGCCATTATGTTCGTCACTGTATCTCGATTCCGACGTAGGTATGTCGTAAAAAATATATATTTGGATATGTGAAAGCTCTAAAAGCTCGTAGTTTTTAGTTCAAAGCTCCAAAAAGTTTCGAGCTTATAGCTTTAAAGCTTTTTTCTTTTTTTTACCATTGACGTCAGTCGATATTGAACGACTATTTTCATTTAAAATATGATTTGTATTTCTTAAACACAATATTATACTAATCTAAAATAGGTGTTTTATGTGTTTCCTTTCTTATATATATATTTAATATTTTACCCTTGGAGAAACAATGTATGGAGAGAGAGCTAATTATCTTTACCCAACCTGTACAAACTTGCGATAAATCATTTTCTCCGGGTTTTCACGTCGTACACCATGAGAGAGAAAGATACAACAAAATACACACACCGCTTTTAAGTACTGTAAGGACGATCTTGGTCTCCCGCGTCTCCAGTGACTCCGCCCACATGTTTTCATATGCGACTAAACTCGACACAACTAAACGGTTTTTTAGGTTATATGCTATATTTTTGTTGATAAAAATACAGTGAAAAGGTGATTATACGAATAAACTAAAACATTATGTCCACATATGCTATGACTGGATGTATAAATACCCAAGCCTTTGTCCTAGCCACGCTCAGGTCTGCCGAGTCTGGTAAAAATCATCAAAAACTGACTACACTGCCTTGGATAGGTACCACTCTATCTACTCTAAGATTATACCCTTCTGTTCGAATCTGATTCCGTCGGCAAATCCGGGTCCTACTTGTAAGCAAGCTCCAACTAATACTACGAATATAATATTTTACAATGTAGTACCAATCAACCAGATATAACTAACTTTACTAGTAGGTAGATTTAATTAAATTTGCCTTATGAAGGAATTCAACTTTATAATCTTGAAGTAACAATATATGGAGGGATCGCTAATTTGTTTTACCCAACCCATCCGAAATTGTAATAAATCACTTTTTCCGAGTTTTTACATCGTACACCATGAGAGAGAAAGAGACAACAAATTTCTTGGACCGCTTCTATATACTGTTGCAATGATCTTAAGCTGGCTATCTTCGCTGGTTAACGGCGGGACTCCGCCCACATTTTTTATAATGCCACTAAACTTGACACAACTAAAAGGTTTTTTAGGTTAGATGCTATATTTTTGTTGATAAAAATACTGTGAAAAAGTGGCTATACGAATACACAAAAACATTATGTCGATTTGTGATATGAATGGATGAATAAATACCGTAGCCTTAGTCTTAGCCACGCCCAGGTGCGCCAATTCATGTTAAAATCATCAAAAACAAGTCCAAAACTGACTTCACTGCCTTGGCTTGGGCTACCTCTAGTATACTCTAAGTTTATAATAATGCTAGTAGCTAGATCAGTGATTCCCAAAGTGGTCTATATCGACCCCCTGGGGTCAATTACGACCTGCAAGGGGTCCACGTCAATAAAATAAAAAATGGGGGTGCATGAGACGTAAATGGGGGTCCACGAAAGTGGATTCCATTTAGGCAGGCCGTCACCAAAATGTTGGCTTCCCTAAAATGTAATAATCCACCTCACAGATAGTACCTATGCAGGTACTTATGTAATACTCTCTTATAATAGACATTAATTCCCTAATTATTTTAATTATAATATTTTTTTGGTCGATTTGCTAGTACTTTTCGATTTCAAATCTCTACCGACTAGTGCTTTTTTTCGGAGGGTAAATTTTGTTGATTTGCTAGCACTTTTTTGGGGAGGTTATTTTGTCGATTTGTTAGTACTTTTCGATTTGAGATCTCTACCGACTAGTACTATTTTTTGACGAGTTTGACTTCAATTGAAGTGTTCATCGCGAAGGGTTTATTTCAAAGAACTAGCAGTTCCTGAAGCGTTCACAAAACTTTGAAGTTTTTCCCAACGCTAAAAAAAAACAATATTAGGAAAGCAGGGGGTCTACACAAAACAGAAAAAATCGGCAAGTGGTCTACGGGACAAAAAAGTTTGGGAACCTCTGAGCTAGATGAACTAAAGAATGGTTGTTACCCGTGAAAAATCACGGGATGTAACTTGACTTGCCAAGAAAAAATATTAGTTGCTCGAGCACCCATTTCAAATTTGGAATCACGCCTGGTAAAATACTTTATAGGTAGGTACTTTTTATCGCTTTTCTAGATTTGAAAAGATTCTTTTTTAATTTGAAAGTGTTCTGAACACATCCATCGGTTCCAATTTTAAAAAGTTCATACTCGCACGGATGTACGTACGTACTCATAAAGGTAATTATTTATATTTAATATGACCTACTATTTTGATTTCGTGATTTATACCACTCACATAATAATTGAAGGTTTTATAATTAGTACGCCATTTTCCTAATCAGCGTTCAGATATCCATATAAATTATTATCCATTATCACCAAAGGCTGGCGCTGTGGCAATCGTATTAAATGATTAGTATTTTGAGTGGTGTTTTCTATTACTGGTCGAGGATCAAACGTCGCCTTAATTAGACAATATCTACCTGCTATTTCGTCAGCAATAATCAATTAATAGATATCAATTAATTCTTTGGAATATTTTTATGTCAATAAAAATAACCCTTATCGTGAGGCGTAGTACTTTTATCATCGCCTTAACAGAAAATTATTATTAAATTAGAGTTAACTAACTAACTAACTAACTAACCATCACGCCGTTTCCCCGCAAGGGTAGGCAGAGAGGACGGACCGCCATACAACTCTGTCTTGGCACACACTTCTTGCTTCATTTACATTCATACATCGTCTCATACATACTCTTCTGTTATTCTGACTCTTCACACGACCCGATTCAAGTATTTGATTTACTTGATCGTGCCATGTCTTTCTCGGGCGTCCTCGACTTCTTCTTCCATTCACTTTCGCATCATATATTCTTTTCACACTCCTTTCTTCGTTCATTCGCTCTACGTGCCCAAACCATCTAAGCGTCCCTTCTTAATCCTATCCATTACGCTCACATCAGCCTTGCATTCTTTCCGGATATCCACATTTGTAATACGGTCATACATGGTTTTACCGCACATCCGTCTCAAAGATCTCATTTCCACAGCATTCAGTCTACTTTCATCCTTCCTCTGCCAGTTCCATGCCTCACTGCCATACATCAGGGTTGGTATAAGCACTCCATTGTGGACTGCTAGCTTCGCTTCTTTGGACAATTTCTTATTTGCCCCAACAGCGTTCAGTCCTCCATTAATGGAGTTTCCTGCATTCACCCTTCTTTCAATATCCTTATCAGCCTTTCCGTCTCTTGTAAACATACTCCCTAAATACACGAACTCATCCACTTGCTCCAAGTATTCATCATTCACAACTATATTGCACGCTGTTCTCGTACTCTCTCTTTCAAACACCATCACTTTGGACTTACCTACATTCATCATCAACTCATTTTGCATACATACTTCGTTCATCCTAGACACGAGAAACTGTAGATCTTCCATACTGTCAGCAATCAGCACCGCATCATCCGCATACAATAGGCAACATACTTTCACATTGTTCATTCAAATTAGAGTTAAATAGCTTTTATGCATTAATGAAACAATATCAATAATCTTCAACGTAAATATGAAACAGAAAAAATAACGGTCAAACTCGGAACGCCTACTCTATCCGAGAGTAACGCTTCTGCCAACTGAGCCACCGAGATCTTATAAGAAACTGGCATTTTTAATCGCTCTCATTCTTCATTTGAAAATTATTATTAACATTTTTTCAATTTTTCTTCCGATTTGGCTGCCATCTTTGTATGGTATACAAAGCTCTACCCGAGCACATATTATATACCTAGATGGTGTATTTGTAATAAGTCAAAGATCTCCCATAAATAAAAATGGATGGTTTATCGAAGTCTCAACTGCTCAGAACCAGTGGGTCTATGGTATCCCATTTTTGCGTGAAAGGTTGTGCCGAAGGTGTGTGAGTGTGTTTAGTTTATGTTTGTGTCTAGTTTGTGTTTTGTTTTTATTTATTTACATAAAATAAATAAATTATCATAAACTAAATATAAATATAATATTCGCCAACTATAATGTGTATTCATAAATGTAGTAATCGAAATTTCAACAGGATTCTGAGCCCACTTCGTATTTTAAGTTGGTGCTTATAATTTTTGTCCTATGATGAGGCCCTTAGTTTTGCGACAAGTTTTCGGGTTCTGATAATAACCAATAAACTGGGTCATGATGATAAAAACACTTTTTAAATAAATTATACAATATAAAGAAAATAATATTATATAAATTCCTATTTTTGTAGAAAGCAATAAATTATTTACTCTTTAACATTATATTTGTATGAACTACCAGCTTATTCATATATTTGTATTCTATCTCTTTAAGCTATAAAGTTTCCTTGTGGCAACATATTTATTATAAACTGATATAAGTTGACAATTGATTTCGGACATAAATATATAATATCAATATATTTGTGGTTCATGCGAAGTGACGGTTTTATTTCCAATACAACTTTATATCATATCCTTAAATTATTATTGTTTTTCCAATCACATATTAATATTTCTCCCTTCAGTTTACATTTTTCCTTAGTATGGTGACAAAACTACGATGAAATACGAGCATATCGGAAAATCGTATTCCATGATTATCCTAGAAGCGCTTTTTTTATATGCGATAAGGTTCTATTTTAGGTCAAAAGTTAGGTAGGTATTACCCATACAAATTAACTGTCTGATTGCCGTTTACCGCCAACGTTATATTCTAATTTCGTTTGTATTGTTTATTGACATTCGATTAGATAATCAAATAATGATCCTTATTAAATAGATTTGATTCATGGGATCCATATGGTGTTTTTACCAATGTCAGTGTTTATTCTTCTTCCTTTTGATTCGCTGCCTCATTTCTGAGGATCGTGACTCCAATTGTCCTGGACAACAAATCTTTTCTAGTCCTCGCGGTCCCGCACTGCGTGGAGAGACACGGACAACGTTATTTACTCTCGCAAAACGAAGGGGTTTGCCCGAGATTCACATTTGAATTAATTCTGATGAATTTGTAACAATAATATCAAATGTTTTCAAAGGATGCACTTGAAATGTACATAATTTATATTGTAGATTGATAAAAACTGTCCCTTACCATTCACGTTCTTACCGTAAAACTGTTTCCAAAATTCCTAAATCCATTTCAGAAATAACGTTAGTGACAAGAACTAGATTTTATTTTTATATGCGATTTTTTATTTTTTAATTTTATTTATACTTTATTTATTAACGCCTTGATGGGTTGTTACATAGTAATTTAACATAAGTAAGTGCATGAGTACAGTTTAAAAAGGATATACATGAAATAATACAGTAAAACGTAATATTTTGAATTAATAATATAGGAGCATATGCAATTACATAAGCATTAATATAATATAGTACTCTTACATTATAGAAGCAAAAGCTTGTGTATGGAAGGATTGGTTAGTTACTTCCCGAGAGATTCCTCTGAAAACATTTGAGATTATAGTAATATGCTCATTAGAATTAATTCCAATTTTTACCTCAGGCAGAGTTATATACGAAGCCTGCTACAGCAAACTCGACCCCATGCCCATCCTATACGCCTTGCGGAAAACATAATTTATTTTGTCCCGCCTTTCATGCCTTATGTTATTTTTTATTCAGTCCCCGCTTGACAGTGGGCTGATAAACACGCGGAATATATGCCTAACGTCAGTGTGATTTCTTAATTTATTTTCATGAACGCTTAGGAAAATCTTCTGTTTTTTTTTTTAAACATATTTTGATTTTTGCTAATAAATACAGGGTTTTTGTATATTTACCTGATTTTATGTAATACGTTCAATATAAAATAAACAAACGAAAATATTTTTGTTCTATCTTTAAGCCGATTTGATTTTGGGATCGCCCCTTACCGATTTATTTCTAGGGTACACAGGAACCCTTTTTTGGAAAATTCAAATGCAAAACAAAAATACATTGTTTTGCCTGCGGATTTAACTTTCACCAATCGGATTTGTTATTTACTAGGTGTTGAAATCTATTGAGAAATAAAAAAATAATGACTGTTCGATTACAGTGGAATATAAGGAATTATGAAAATTATTCAAGCAAATTTCAAAATTCCGGGCGACGGCGAGTAATTGAAGGTATAAATAAGTAAATATGTTATCACTACACCACCCTCGTGTTATCGCTTTGTATCTCAATCCACAACATTATACATATTAATACAAATAATCTTATCATTTTTTATTATAATTTATAATGATTAATTAAAAAATGCATTGTGGTTTTCCTCTGCAGGCCAAACCACATGCGAACTATCAATTTGTTTACTTATAATGTTAAAAAATACTTTCGCGCGATCGCCATTTAAAATGGCATAAAAGTACATTTTCTATTATTTTAAATTTTATTCGGGAAAACATACAGTTGTACAAAAAATATTGTAATAATGTAGCAATTAAATATTATAAATTTCGGCAGTGTTGCGTTAAGTTTCCGCTGTATTTTTTTATATATTTATTATTTCCCTTGCATATGGAATAGCTAAATTTTTCAAAATAAGGACCACTCATAATAATAATAATATATCTATGTTTAACGGCCTCGAGTAAGACGCTCGACCACGAATCCAGAGGTCGCGGGTTCCAATCAGGCGTGTGCAAATAACTTTTATTTAATTAATATGTTTCATAACACATTTAATTCATATAAAATTATATATAGTATATTTGCGGCACGTTCCAGAGTTGTAGATACTCTAAGTATCACCCTGGTGAAAGACCACCTTTCAGAATCGAAACGTTGCTTAAAATGGCTTTAGCCGCGTTTGGTGACCAGATCTGAATAGCCAGGTACTTCCCAACCTTCCTCTTCCCATCTCCTTCCCTTCCCTATTACCTTCAACCTCACAACATACCCCAATTAGGAATGCCATAGACACACTGGCTCCATATGATGGAGGCAGTTGGGACTCACTATAAAAATAAAAAATCTAATACATAGTTCTTTTTTAATGCATCTTTTTGTGAAATATATTATCACCTCAAGAGTTTTTTTACAATTTAAATTGAACTTGAAAGTGCAATTTAAATTTCAATAAAAGTAGTTAAATGAAAACCGTATGAAATAATCGGCAAAGATAGATATTTACAGATATCGCGGATTATTTAAAGTTTCGGGCTTGTGACTTTTGTAAGTTAAACTTTCAAAACGATAGAAAAAAAGACTCAGCACCTAGTTCCAAATTAACAAACTAATGCCAAAAGAAAATTTAAAGATTCTGATTTTAAATTAGTACCACGAGCTACCAATGCACATAAGGTTTTCGCAGTTTTGCGGTAACGACTTCCATTCCTGCATAATTAATCTTTGTATGGAAAACTACTTGATTTTATGTTTTTATTTATTTACGCCCGTTAAAGGCATTTTACACAAATATTATCATTTTTTTTTAATTTTTAAATTTTTTCAATAAACTCATAAACAGTGCAAAAAAAATTGTAAAAAAAATAATATTGAATAACAGGTACAAAAGTATTGTAAGTGAAAAGAAAAGATAATTTTTAATACCAGGTTCAAAAATATTGTGTAAGAAAAGAAGAGAAAATTTTGCGGCAGTTCACACTTCACACATTTCTCAGTTTGCGAAAACTTCAATTGAAATTCGACTACAAACACTAAAAATAACTACTTCACTTTGCGACAGTGCACACTCCACTGTGGGAATGTTTTGTAGTGTGGGTGAAAAACAAGAAACCGGTTCCAGTTATTTTCGTTATCAGAGTTTCGCTAGAAACCCCCCCCTCTCCCCCATGAAATTATTTTTTTGGTGAGGGACCTGTTGCAGTTCTTCAATTGAAGTGTTACTTCAATTGAAGTGTTCACCGTGAAGAGTTCATTTTAAAGAACTTATAGGTCGTGAAGCGTTCACAAAACTTAAGTTCCCATCGCTACTGTCCACCTCGCGCAGTTTTGTAGTTATGACTGTGGATAGTTGTGATTTTTCCGACAGTACTGAATCCAGCGTAGGCTATTTTATTCAATGCGGGCAATGTGGCCATGCTGCTTTGTAGTTTAAAAATGAGTTTTTAATTCGCTATTTGTCTATCGCTCATTGACAATTTAGGCCTTGAAGTGTCATCATATTCAATACCTATGTAGAATATTGTAATGTTTTTGACATTTTTGTCAACAATCTCAAGACTAGCACATTTCGGGTTTTCCAAAAAATAATGTCGTTTCTATAGAAAACACCGGTAGGCAGTACGTATAAGCATTGCGCCGCGCACAAACCAAATATGTAAATTAAAATCTCCACTAATTAGTGATCTTGCTGTGATGTCATTTTGCGAAGGATAGATTGGTGTGTTTAATTATTTTGTTGTGTTGATTATTGTTGCTTACTGTTTTCTCACTGAATCTAATTATCTCTATTTCTCCATTCATTATAGAACTGTCTTCGAGAACATGGATTTCAGAGATCTTTTTAGTCAGTGTTTTGTTTAAGGTATGTTAATTTCTCACCAAACAAATGTCTTTATTTTTTTAATCTAACTAACCATCACACTGTTTTCGTAGGGTTTATCGAGAGGATGAACCGCCTGGACCCTCATACTTATCAGATCTTGTTTCGCACACTCAACATTAGCAATGATGTACTTTTTTGCTGTCATTTTTTGGGCATATTAATCTCTTTGTATTTGCATAAAGAGTTAGGATAGTTGCGGTAAATAAGCCCTATAGAGTATGTATATAGAGTTCCATGTAATGTATGGAAGATGGAATTTTTTACAGTTATTTTTATGATCGAAATGACGCAGTTGCTAACTGACAACTGACGGCATAACAGGCATAGGTCGTCTTAGCAAAAAAAAACAGGTCTTGATATTTTGGCTAACCGAGGACCATGTCAAAATTACTCTTTTCTCACTTTTATCTATTTATGGATTACTTATATGGAGACATATTTATTGTTTAGTCATTAAGTTGGTTGCAAACTACCGTGGCAACAATGGCGAAATTAGTTGAGGCTGTCTTTTGATATAAAAAGATTCTTGGAGCTTTTGGACTCCGACATAATTCATCAGCCCATTTCATAATAATGCAAATTAAATATTTTGAAATCACTAAAATTCCGCCACGAATCTAATAATTTTTAATGCACCTTCTTCACTTAGCTAATAAGCTCTTAAAATTATGCAGAAATTCTCTTTTATTGTTGTTCTCATTATGAAAAATAGATGGATATCACTTTTTAGAGTCAGGAATTTGGACAATTTCAACTATTGACGGTTTTAAAATGAATTATCCTTACCGATAGCGGGGTGTTTACCCCACGGTCACACCTTTAATCTAATAAATAGAGCTTTATGATTAAAGTAAGTGCGGAGTTACGCAAGCCTTATTACTTATTACCTTGCATGTACCTACCCTTGATACAAGACAGATGGCTCTGTACAATCGTCCTACGTTTATAAATATTCAATAAATTCAGCTCTCTAGCAAATTTAAACTAAGCAGTATAATCCATGGATTACGGAAGATTAGATAACTACCCTGTATAATACTTTTATTGTATTAGTTTTAAGTATTTCCATACTTTTATTCATAAATATACATACTTATGGATAGTATGAAAATTCGAAATAGAGGGGTCTAAGAAAGCGTGTCGTAAAAGGACGTTGTCGGAGAATTTAAAAAAAAAAGTATCATATGAAATGCATAAATTATGAAATACTTTTTGTATTATATATTCGTATAATAATAATGTTTGAATAATTTATAAAGCACCGTTTTCGTGAAAAATCACCCAAGGGCGCTGTGTATACGAGTATATATGATATGTATGTATTTAGGCTAAATACGCGGGTGAACTTTGACAGCAAACAGAAAGATTTTACTTGATCCTTGACTCTGTCAATTTTGTGTGCTTTTTCTACCTCTCACCTCTGTTATGGTCATCTGTTTTTATTCTGTCCCCATCATCTAAATCATTTTTCTACAGGCGTGTCTTTCCTGCTCAGCCGCCATTGTCTAGTTCTACCGAGGCTGTACCTATGCAATGTTATTGTACACTGATATTAATTAAGTTTTTTTCTTCTCATCAGGTTCCAGCGCCAGCACGTGCTCCAACCAGGCCAGCAGCTCTGGCGGAAGTAGCTCCACCGCGAGGCTGGAGAACCCTGGTCCATCGTCCTCGAGCAGCGCGTCTTCTGCAGCTTCACCTCCACTATCTGGTAAATATTGCTCTAATCGCTTTTATAGATCTTGACCGATTTGCTATTTGAACACCCTATCAAGTTGTAAGCTGATTGTTTAGCTGTGTTGCACTTACTTTTTTTTTGACCCAGCGTTTCGAACAGTCCATCATGTCTATTAATGCCCATCTTCAGGGCAGATGCCCTTATGCTTTACAGTGTTTATGTTTTCCACATTTAATTTCTATGCATTAGTTTTTATCATAAATGGTGGGGGTCAAAGAAAGATGTCAAGATCTCTGAACCAATCTAGAGCCTGAGGCGTCGCCCTGTGAACCTTCACTAATTCCGCTGGGGAATTGGCGGAGCAGGCATTCGCCGACTATGTGCTTGGTAGTCTGCATAAGCACCACCAGCACTCTTTTAATCCCCACCTTTGTATTGTGTGGGTGGCTGTGGAAGTACCTTATTCTGTTGATGGAGAGTAAGATATTTGCTATCCTGCCTGTAGGTAGAGCAGTGAGTGAAGTGGCATTCACAAGTGGACCTGCGAACTACTAATGTGCCACTATTTGAGAGGCAGAAGACCTGCAGGTGTCCGGACCATGGGATCAATCAAAATATGTGCCATTGCTGGAGAGCAATAAAATTACTTCTTGAGAGTACCATTCGTTGAAACATCTGTAGGAAATAACCCATTTTTCTCCACCTCTGCTTCGACAGTACAAGTGTCCATGAACAACAGCTACGAATTTTAAAGAATGCTAGTTTTTGCACTGTTTCAGTACTTGCAAGATAAGAAGAGTTCAGTTTGACTTTTATTGAAAGAATTGTTATTAGCACAACATTCAAATAATATTGTTTCTCTCTGTCCAGCTGGTCATAACGTCCCCGAGCTGACGCCAGTGTGCGTCTACCTCATGTGTCCTGTAGCCCTGCAAATGGACATGGAGGATCCGGTGAACTGCACCGTCCAGTACATGCTGAGGAGCATCACCAACTGCGAGGAGATGGGCTTCAACCCGGCCAGCAAGGCCCTAGTGCCCAGCGTCTTCTCACTGTGGATGTCCAGTCCGCTATTGGGTAACCTAACATTATCTCACCTAAACACACCTGAAGTTTTCTATTGCAAGAATAAACTTTCCGAGTTACGGATAGCCTAACAATATTTTACATCTTCTGCTTTTAATTACATACTGACAGCGGTTATTGTAGCTTGTGCTACGGTGGACGACTTTGGATTACTCATCCATATTCTTATTTGTTGCTAAGATTGTAAAATAAAAGACAAATTACTTTTTGAACCTTGGACACTGACAACACCTGTTGGTAAATAGGACGTGTGTCCAATTGGACACGGAGTGAAGAGGTTAGAGGCTGAAATTTATAACTTGATTGAGTCCACTTCATTTGTATTACGATAAACACTTGGTGAAAGCTGTTAATTTAATTATTTTCCTGATACACTCGTATTTAACCTTGGATATGAAGTGTCATAAACATACACGCCATGATTCTCATCATTTTGCCCTCTTTTCAGTAGAACGTTAAAGAAAGTAGACAATATAATCGATATAGATAATATTGACAACAGTTAAAAGCGCTTGCCATGTCCAATAATGGCAATAACTGATTCCTTCAGAAACCCCTTTTCTAAAAAAGGATAAACTCTTCAATAACTTCTAATCCCCACCAACATTTCATTCTTAAATCGAAATTTCAAACATAAAACTTAATCTTTTGCGCCTTTGAATTAAAAAAATAATCTTTGACGTAAATCTGGGAATCAAGCTTAATACATCCAGCTTGATAATATTTTGAATTTGTAGAAAATTCAAGAGAACAACATTCTTTCTGATCATGATAAGCATACTTTTTATAACAATTAATTTTTAAAATTTATTTAGTGAATTCTGTATAATGAATGTTATTCATAATAGGTTTTCTTGCATTTATTTTTCAGAGCTTCAACTGAAATCTTACCACAAACCTTGGGATATGTGGAGCCACTGGAAGCAGCTGCTGAAGAAATACAGCCACGGCACCGTCCACCAGCAACTACGAGATGATCCCATCATTCAGTTCCAGCGGAACGTCTTCTACTCCAGACATGAAGAAGAAAAAATAAAGCAAGTATTAGTTCACTGTTACTCTTATAACATAAGTTTACAGACATCATGTAAACAGGTAGTAACAGGACTTAGCCGACAGACTATCACCAGCGATTTCTGAGCTTTTTTGGAGTAAAAATAGTAGATGTCATTTGGTCTCCTATAATTTTTTGTCAATAAAAAGGAAACCTTTTACTATTAAAAGCCTCCCCTTCCTACCCCTTACTGTCCGGCGCTGCAGAAACAGGACGATGGCTACCACAAGGGACAAATGTGTCAATTGTGTGGTAACAATATCTCAATGATGTCACAATGCTGTGAGACGCCTACAAAAACTGAATACCTCAGTAGAAACCATTATCCCCAACTTGATAATCCTTATAAATGTTTCATCCGTTCATTGAATTACCATATCTGTGTAGATGCTTCTTCGAATTTAAATTCAACCTAAAGAATCCTCCAAATGGGAAATAATGGCGATGATGAGTGAAGTTTTAATCATTTGTTTACTTCATATTAACGAGTCCACATGAGTCAGAGTTTAATTTGTCTTATCTTCCCTCTGAAAGGATGTACGAATCTTTGAAATGCACTTGATATTATTTGCTGTATTATTCTTTTTTTAATTAACCTTTTTAGATAGTGGTGCTCATCATCGCTATATTGATGTAAATAATAGGACTGTGTCAAGAATGCGCTGCAAAAAAGTTACCTATTTTTAGATACGCACTGTAAGTGTTTGTCTACCTTATTATACATATTTTTGACTTATATTTTTCGCCATTTTTAAACATTGTGATAAAAAATCGACAACATTTTGTGGTTGGTTTTTATTTCCATGCTATTCTAAGGACAATAAAATATTTACCATTAATTAAATTCCTTTCACTATCTTTAAAATATATTTCATGCATTAGAAACAAAATAAATATTTAAGAAATAAAACTGGCTCATGGAAAGGGTCAATAATGGCTCAAAAGTTTTTTGTTCTCCAAATTAACTTACCTAAATATTTTTCTTAATTCTTGTTGGGTATCTTGTTTTACTAAACTTTTACTTATCTTATAAATTTATTTCAGGGAAGGACGTATAATAGAGCTGCTGTACGAAGAGGCGAGGGAGCGAGTGATCAAGGGGCGCTATCCGTGCGGTAGCGCCAGGGCTGTGGCATTGGGGGCGCTACAGGCTCGGATACAGCTGGGGCCCTATGACCCCCTCGTGCACACTGCACACTTCTTCAGGTGATTAAAACTACATCTTTTAATGGTGTAAAGCTGCCAAAAGCTTTTTCTCGGGGATGTTTCGACTTCTCTACTCTCTTTGAATATGTATTAAATTGTTTGTCTTTACTGTCTATGCCATTCTTACATCACATATATAACATAGAGTCACCCCAGCGATTCAATAAATCATATTGTCATAATATAAAAGTCATTCTCATATTTTACACCCTAAGTATTATACAACTGAATGTTATTATGTATTTCCAACTGTCTGTATATTTATCAGAACCGAAAAGATGCAGTAAGGCGCCTCATAACAATGTACCAATTTTTTCTAAAACCCTTTTGCAACGGGTAAAATTTCTTCAATATTTTTAAATGAACTATGTGATGATTTTAGGTCAGGATAGTTATGTATTGCCTTAGAAGGTATTAAGGCAGGCATCCAAGCTAAGCGTTTGCTGCCGTTAGGTATTTTTGGTACTTATAGACAAACGCGGATCGCCGCTAGCCGGGCGCCTCGCTCGCTAACTTTGCTTGGGACGATGATGGATTTAAAAAAGGACGCAGCATTTCGTTCAAATACGAAATAAAAATACACTTGCTTTATAACATTTTAATTTATTCGCTGTATGAAAATAAATAGATACAGCTTGACCGACTTAACTTTGCAGGCGGCTAAAGTAGGAACAAGCGAACGAAAAAAGTTTTTTAAATGCATAAATTTAAATATCCATAAAGTCAACACTGGTGATGCCGCCGACTGCAAAGTAAAGTATGTCGTTCTGTAGGTATAATGTAGGGCTCTAATGAGAATAGGAAGGGATTTGAAGAGTAATACATATAATACAGTTTTGATATTAATTGATATACAGTACATTTTACAATTAAAAATATATTTATTTTAGTTAACCTCCGCATGCCTGATGCAATTATAGTAAGTGTTATGCCTGACCCGGCAATACAATTTTTTAATTTTTTTTATAAGTGTGCATTCATATATATTTTTTGCTTTTTTTAGTTTTTAAACATATGCTCTAATAAATATATATAAAACATTTCCGAAATTATAATTCTTTATTTAATATGAGCCCAAACATGAGCAAACACAAACTCGGTTTTGGATAGATAAATATAATGAAAGGTAAATTCCGGGTAAATCAACGGCGGCTGTAATGGTTCTTAAATGTGTATTGCCCGATCTACATGACATTACAGCGAAACTATTTCACTATTTACATCCATTCTATCCTTTTTCTCTTCAATCAAACTTTTTTTAAACTTCCGCTCGCACATTCTGCATTCAATGATCAGTTTTGAGTTCAGTCCTTTTCGAACTTCGAAAATAATTTCAAGACAGTTGAAATTACATCCGAATTGTGGGGCATGGTCACTTATACTCTGTAATTGCTGCACAAAATACATCAACTCCACAAGTCGTCGACCCTTGATTTTCGTTTCGGCTGGAACTTGGTTTTCCGTTGAATTTTCCACCAAAAATACATGTTCGTCCTGTGCAAAAACAAACGTTGACATCAAAAAAAAAATAAAAAAGTCACTATAGCAAGTATATGCATAAGGCTTATATATTTTAATATATACTTATGTGGGTTTTAAAAATTCCACAAATCAACTACTAATTTAATCTGTCTATTTACTAGAAAAATAACGTACGTGTTTGCCGATAGCTTCTGTGACTAAATTACGATAGTATTCAAGAATCCTTAATCTCGATTTTGAAACAAATCGGTAGGGAACTCAATAAATTCAAGATGGCTTCCGAAATTGCACGACATAATATTCAAGTTCAACGCACCAAAATTCCCTAATCCCGATTTTGAAGCGAATCGGTAGAAAACTCAAGAAATTCAAGATGGCCGCCGAAATTATGCATTTTGACATTAGATTCGAGTTCAGCGCACCTTCAATCTCCCTAATACCGAATTTAAACCTAATCGGTAGAAAACTCAAGAAATTCAAGATGGCCGCCGAAATTATGCATTTTGACATTAGATTCGAGTTCAGCGCACCTTTAAACTACCTAATCCCGATTGTGAAGCTAATCGGTTGAAAACTAAAAAAAATCAAGATGGCCGCCGAAATTATGCATTTTGACATTAGATTCGAGTTCAGCGCACCTTCAATCTCCCTAATACCGAATTTAAACCTAATCGGTAGAAAACTCAAGAAATTCAAGATTGCCTCGAAATTATGCATTTTGACATTAGATTCGAGTTCAGCGCACCTTTAAACTACCTAATCCCGATTGTGAAGCTAATCGGTTGAAAACTAAAAAAAATCAAGATGGCCGCCGAAATTATGCATTTTGACATTAGATTCGAGTTCAGCGCACCTTCAATCTCCCTAATACCGAATTTAAACCTAATCGGTAAAAACTAAGAAATTTCAAGATGGCCGACATGCATTTTGACATTGATTCGAGTTCAGCGCACCTTTAAAACTACCTAATCCCTGATTGTGAAGCTAATCGGTAGAAAACTAAAAAAATTCAAGATGGCCGCTTGAAATTATGCATTTTGACATTAGATTCGAGTTCAGCGCACCTTTAAACTACCTAATCCCGATTGTGAAGCTAATCGGTAGAAAACTAAAAAAAATCAAGATGGCCGCCGATTATGCATTTTGACATTAGATTCGAGTTCAGCGCACCTTTAAACTACCTAATCCCGATTGTGAAGCTAATCAGTAGAAAACTAAAAAAATTCAAGATGGCCGCCGAAATTATGCATTTTGACATTAGATTCGAGTTCAGCGCACCTTCGATCTCCCTAATATCGAATTTAAATCTAATCGGTAGAAAAACTACAAAAAAATCGTTATGTATTTTGATATTATAACCTTGTTCGTCCTTTTTGTCCAATGCGCAGGCTTCTTTGTTTTGCTGCATTGCAGAAAATATTCCCTTTGTTCTTTCCCATTTTAATAACTGAAAAAAAAACGAAAAAAAAGACAGCACATACAACAGGATTTAAATTTATTCAATATATAATAATAATTTAATTTTTACATACCCTCTGGCTGGTTGATTGAATAACCCCAGTTTCCTTGATTATTCGTGGTTTGAAAACGGATAAAAATGTCGAAAAACCAAGAGACATGCTTTCGCCTTGGAAGTTAGCTCGTGACTGAGACAGTTACGAAATTTCATTGTATTTATAAGAGAGATTTTGCAGTTCGAATTTCATACGAATTTAGTACGAGAATTTAAAATGCAGAGAGTTTGAGCTAATTACAGTAAAAATCTAGTTACTCTGCGTTTTAAATTTATTTACAGAAAACTTTACTTTATTTACCTGAGATTATGGAAGTTTTAAGTAAAAATGTTTGTAATAGGCGGAGGTAGAAAGCCAGAAAGGCATTTTCGAACGTTCTTCGTAAAATTGTAGTTTGTATTTCCTATAGAATTTAAAATATTATAATTTTTAAAAAATGTTTACAGGGAGCCTTAGATATTTTACTAACTACCCGTGTAGAATTTACAGATAAATCATTTGTGGTATTTCTTGTACTATAAAGCCAAAAGGGGACCATATTGACAGCTTCCTCTTAATTAGCTGGATGCAATGGAAACTCCATTTAGTTCTTTTTTAACACATCGACTGTGGCTATTAAATATTTTTCCATTGAAATAAGTAGGGGTATGCACCAGTGACGGCTCGTGACTTTTTAGTGTGCTAGAGTGGTAAGATTAAAAAAAAACGTCACCATTGATGTCGTTGTAGCCGAAAACATTTTTTGGAAATTTCAACTTTTTGTATGAAGATTTTTCATAAATCCGTGCAGTGCACCA
Source organism: Drusus annulatus (assembly GCA_022651775.1). NCBI lineage: Eukaryota > Metazoa > Arthropoda > Insecta > Trichoptera > Limnephilidae > Drusus > Drusus annulatus. The sequence goes on along the minus strand of JAGWCC010000099.1, from coordinate 1,625,285 downwards.
CCAAAACTGAAAAATCCTAAAAATCTTCACACAAAAAATAAAAAGTTAAAAATAAATTAAAATCATTTTTGGCTACAACAACACTAACAATGTCGTATTTTTCAATCTTAGCACTCTAGCACACTAAAAACTCACGAGCCGCCACTGGTATGCACAATGCAACAACAAACATTGTATTTCTTGCTCTTAAAAACAATAAAAACTAACACAAAACTTTGAACAAGTAGAAACAAAGCTTTAAACAGCTCTAATGCAGAGTTACTAATTTGCAGATACAACATTATTCATTTGGACAGTCAACATGGTTTGAGCTTGATAAACATGGATCAATAAATACCAAATTTGTAAAAGTTTAAATAATTAAAAAAAAACTCTTTCAGACAGCGTCAGAAGGAATTTCTCCCGTCGCATTTGCGCCGCCGTTGGTGGTGGCCGGGCACAGGAGGGGGGGTGGGCGTGGGGGCGGGGGGAAGCAAGGCGGGCGCTGAGGCGCGCTTGCTAGAGCAGTTCCGGCGTGCGCCCGCTGCCGCCCCCCCCCGGAAGCTCATGCGCAAGTACCTGGAGCTGTGCTGGCCACTGCCGTTCTACGGGTAATATATTAAAAGATCATTTCATGTAGTTGCTTCTCCCGCAAATTTCATGTAAAATTCTTGTAAAAAAAATTTTGTGAAAATGAAATTAGCTTTTGTAGTAACATTACTTCGTTTAAAAAGCAAATGCACATACATCTGTTAAATACATAATAGTTCTTAACAGATTAAGGAGTGTTACAAACTTAATGACTTAATTTATAATAGTTTTTAAAATTTTAAACTACTTTAAATTTTAAAAGACAATTGACAGCTCTTAGTAACCCTGTAACAACCAAATAGTTTGAATTTGACGAAAAACGTTCCAACTTCCGACTCGATCTACTAGAAAACGAAAGTTATACCACAATAAAAACAATACTACTAAATCAACTCTCGCTTGTTAACATCACGCTAATCTGAAACTAAACCTGATCAGCCAAAGAACATAATATCTTTCTCTTTCCTTCTCCAGGGCAGCATTCTTCCAAGGGCAGGTGGAGCAGCCAGTGCGAGGGCTGATCAGCCTCATCACCCATCAGGACATCGCCGTCCTGGTGGCTATCAATGCCACGGGAGTCTACGTCATAGATGAGTGTGAATGCGTAAGTTAATATGTATTGTAGTGGAGACCAGGGATGAAATTAACAAAGGACGGTTGTAACAAACTCATTTTAGGGAAAATATGATGATAGGTGTCAAATAAAACAAAAACATATCATCACCGGAAACACAAAACACGGTTAAAGCGCTATTTTGGGAAGTTTACACCAGAGCACTTTAGAGTTTTTTTTGTTCTACAATAAAATTCATAAGTCTTCCGCACCTGGTTGGATTTTGAAATAAAAAGTTAATTCAGGTAACTCAATGCTCTCACTGAGTTATTCGAAGCGACAAAAAGCTAAAAAAGACCGAAACTTGTGTCCCTTGAGTCAAGCCTTCTATCAAATGGTAAATATATTTTAGATGGCCGAAGGGCCACAAAAGTCTTCAAAATCAAATGAGAGTCAGAGCATTCAATGCAGAAAAAAAACTGATCAAAACTGCATATTTAACTCATTTGTAACCAAAGTGTCGCTTAAGCCCTTTTGACTTTTCAGCAAAGATATGATGAAATATAAAATACTGTTAATAAAGCGTTTTGTTGTTATTGTTCCAGACAATGCTTCTGGGCCTGCGGTACGAGGAGATGTCCTGGGAGTACGCGAGGCCGTCTAACGAGGCCAATGAAGACTGCTTGCCATGTCTGTTCTTGCAATTCATGGTCGTGGAGAATGGATTGAGAGTCACCAAGATATTACAGGCAAGTTACTTTACTCTAAATAACACTTACACATAACCAACTAAGTTAGGTTAAATTTCATCACATTTGATGCCCATCAAATTCAGCGCCCCGTTTCAATCAAATTGTGATCAGCTGTCAAGCATAACGTTTATGCTTCTCAGGGACTGTTTAAATGTGTAAAATTCAAAATAACGCTAATTTTATTGTTGATACAACCTTAATGATCAAAAACTATTGGCCTTTATATGTATGGAATACATTATTAAGTGCTGTTTTACTTATACAAAATAAATTTATATCAAAATGGTTGAACCTCATTGATAACTGTCTTTATAATAAACTAGGATTGGTTATCATCGCTTGTGTTAGATTTAATTGGTATCCTTGTGTTGATTGTTTTTTTGTTAACATTGAAACTCAGCTATTGTACAACTTTGCATTTTAACGCATGGTCCTGACGGCTTATTATAAACCGTATCATCCTTAATACATGCCCATGTCCTGCCCAGGGATTCGTCGCAGTATTACAAACAATTGTTATACCTTATGGTTGTGCCTTGTCCGCCAGATACCATTTTTTAATAAAAATATTATGATTCTTTTTGTTTTCAGGTATTTTCAAGGCAGGCACTACTGATGGAAACTTTAATACTCCATTTCGTTGGGGAATTTAAGAAGCGGGTGGCAGCAGAAGATGGACAAAGGGCAGAATCTCCACAGCAGTATGATTACCAGAACTCTCCAGGTAACATATCTGTCAAAATGACTTTTGACTTAAATTATTTACTAAGCACTAAGCAACACATTAAAATATTGAACAAAAATCAATTGAGAAAGTACCTACCTTAAGTTAATTGTTATATTAAGTTGAAATATATGTTTTCTGTTTATTCTCAGTGGGGGTGGAGGGAGGTGGTGATATGGACTCTCCCGCCCGACGGTTAGCAAACAAAACAGCGAGACTTTCACTGGCTACTTTTGATGAGCGAGGACTTGCTCTGGGACACGCTGGTTCATGGAGACTGGCCTATTAGACAAGAGGCATGTCTCGCTAAACTTCTCTACATCTCGAAACTCTATGATATTTTATTGTTTTTTAACAAATAAGTTTAAAATGATATTTTAAGTCTAATGAACTCATTCCATTAAATATCTTAATGCAAAGCTGGTAATGAATGGAACGAATGCTTTGATGGTTTGGTAACCTGCCACAGAGCTAGTGAATACTGCACAAGAGCCCCAACTGCCCAGAGCCAGTGGCAATATGACATTCTCAAATTGGAGTATGTTATGCGGCTGAAGGTAATGGAGGGAAAGATGAAGGGTATGAAATACCTGGCTGTTAAGATCTGGTGACAAAACACAGCTAGTCGTTTAAAGAAATATTTCAACTCTGAATAGTGGTCTTTTGCCAGGGAGATACTGATAGTATCTACCACTCTGGAACGTGACACAAATATACCAGGTATATATTATTTTGTTTTATTATATGGGAAATAACACATAACATGTATGTATAAATTTAATTTAATTTATTTGCGCATGCCGGGGTTTTGAACTCGCAACCTATGGTATATCTATGTGTATAGCTAGTGTTGCTATACATCCTCATCTCTCCAAATTTCTGCCAAAAATTAAATACACACAATTTTTTAACTAGTAATGATAAGATTTTTAATGATTTAATAAAACAAATTTGTAACTTTATTCCACTTTTATTATTTTGACTGGACCGGTTTCAGCCTATGACGGCCATCTTCAGACTAGTACAAATGTTTGTTAACCTACGGCTTATATACTATTTTTGGGGATGTTAGGGGTAGTAAACAATGATTTTACTTTTAATTATATTCATCAGTATTGTTGCATGATTTTAATAGTTACAGGGTAAAAGTTACTTTTAATTTATTGGTATTACTATTTTATATATCTATCTGGAATATTTATTTATTTTATTTGATATTTAAGATGGGTTACAGTTGCATTTCTATAAATATGAATTGACAATGTATTTATATAATGAAAGGTTGGTGAATACTGATTGTTAATGAGTTTACTTTAGGTTTTCCCATCTCAATTGTGATGTCCAGATGTACAACATAATTTTCTAATTATTGGGTTACTCCCAGCATTATGGTATATTAGTTTTATGATTCTATTCATTATGCACTGTTAGAGTAGATTACTTCTATTATTATAATTTCTCGGTATCAAGGAATTTTTGAGTGCTATGCACTTTGGTAATGACTTACATTTATTGTTATTACCTATTGATTGTTTGGGATTTTTTAAGTGCATTTACATTATGATATGTTTTTAGTTAGGAATATACATTATTACATTGGATCGGATGATAAAATTATAATGGGTATAACAAGGGAGACTTTACAAATGATTCTAGTTGTTTATTCATGACAAATTGTGGGTCAACTTTATTAGTTAGACGGGTTATTTCCATTGATTCTAGTCTGTCTAATTTTTGTCCTTTCACGCACGTGTGGACTTTAACATTTTTTTCTTTTTCTTTATTAAATTATTAATTGTTCCGCTACTATATCCATTATTGTTGGCAATATTTTTAATAACATTAAGTTCATTATTAAAATTAATACAATTTAAGGGTACGTGTAAAAGTCTGTGAATGAGTGAATGGAATACCGATAATTTGTGTGAGATGTGATGTCTGGATGTATTGTGTATGATATTATCACTATATGTTGGTTTTCTATAAATGGCAAATTCTAATTTATTATTGTTGATTTCGATACCTATGTCTAAAAAGTTAATTTTGTTTCCCCCCATTTCCATAGTAAACTGGATTGACCGATTGATTTTATTAATTTCTTTTAGAAAAATATCTAATTGTCTATGCGTTCCTGTCCAGATAATTAAAATGTCATCTACATATCTCCGATAGAAGAACACATTTTTAAAAGATTTTAGTTTTTCAATTGATTCTTCCATGTAATCCATGAAGAATTCAGCTAGAACCGGTGAGATTGGGCTGCCCATGGCTAAGCCACTTGATTGAGTGTAAAAATTATTATTAAATCTGAAAAAATTTTGTTCTATGCAAGTGTTTAGTAAGCTATTTATTTCTCTCCTTTTTATAATATTGATGTTAATTTTTTCCATATAATTGTTAATAATTATTTTAAGTTCATTTGTTGGGATATTAGTAAACAGGCTTACAACATCAAATGAAACTAAAGTGGCATTCTTTGGTATTTTTAGGTCTTTAATGAGGTCGATAAGTTGTAGTGAATTTATGATGCCATATTTTGGTTTAAAATTAAGAGTATTTTTTATTAATCTATTTCCATATTTCGCTAATTTGTATGCAGGTGCTGTATTATATGATACTACTGGTCTTACGGGTATATCTGTTTTGTGTACTTTGGGTTGTCCGTATAGGCGTGGACATTGTGGGTTCATTACTGAAAGGTTGTGTTTTTGGTATTTATCTTTAATAAGTGTATGACAAGAATTTAGGATTGCGTTTACGTCTGCTGTGAATTTAGGTGTGGGATCTTTTTTTAATAAGGTAACGTTACTGGAGTTCAGCACATTTTCGACTTTGTCTATATATTCAGATTTGTTTAAAATTACCGTGCTATTTCCTTTATCTGCTTTGGAGATTATCAGATTGTTTTCTTTGATTTTATTTTTAATTGATTTTACAATGTGTGCTTCGCTTGAATATTTACCCTCAGTAGTTGCGTTTTTAATGATTTTAGCACACAAGTATTTCTTACTATAATCTGATGGAATTGCCATGTCGGTATCTATCGCAAGGTTTTCATAATCTTTTAAGTTAACTGGTAAATTTGGGCAGTATTTTAAACCTTTATTAAGCATATTTATTTCTGTGTCAGTAAATTCTACATTAGAGGTGTTTATTACCTTATCATAAAAAATCGGTGCGGATGATTTTACACTATTGACTTTAGAAATTGATTTTCCTTGTTTTTGTTCCCAGTATGTTAATTTTTTAAGCTGTTTTTGGTAAGTTGTGAATATTTTATTATTTACCATTAGGGTAGTTTCATTATAAAGACAATCGAATTCAATAGGGTGTAGTTGTGATGTGAGTGCAGTGTGTACATAAAATAAATAATTACTAACGTTATCTCGAATGCTGTACCATTTTTTTATCTCCTGTGTCGTCCAAGTTCTGCGGGCTGCTGCTACTGCTAGGGTGGCTGCTCTGGTATCCGTCTTCGTCTTGATGTTGATGTAGTTAGGTACTAGGTCCCGAACCATAGATGTTGTGAAGCCATTCGACGTTTTAAGTTCAACTTTTTGTATAATCTCTTCAGTGTCGCTGTGTTTGCACTTTTTATTATTTCTAATTTTGAAACTGTTAATTCGTGGTGGAATTCCATTTTAATGATTTAATAAAACAAATTTGTAACTTTATTCCACTTTTATTATTTTGACTGGACCGGTTTCAGCCTATGACGGCCATCTTCAGACTAGTACAAATGTTTGTTAACCTACGGCTTATATACTATTTTTGGGGATGTTAGGGGTAGTAAACAATGATTTTACTTTAATTATATTCATCAGTATTGTTGCATGATTTTAATAGTTACAGGGTAAAAGTTACTTTTAATTTATTGGTATTACTATTTTATATATCTATCTGGAATATTTATTTATTTTATTTGATATTTAAGATGGGTTACAGTTGCATTTCTATAAATATGAATTGACAATGTATTTATATAATGAAAGGTTGGTGAATACTGATTGTTAATGAGTTTACTTTAGGTTTTCCCATCTCAATTGTGATGTCCAGATGTACAACATAATTTTCTAATTATTGGGTTACTCCCAGCATTATGGTATATTAGTTTTATGATTCTATTCATTATGCACTGTTAGAGTAGATTACTTCTATTATTATAATTTCTCGGTATCAAGGAATTTTTGAGTGCTATGCACTTTGGTAATGACTTACATTTATTGTTATTACCTATTGATTGTTTGGGATTTTTTAAGTGCATTTACATTATGATATGTTTTTAGTTAGGAATATACATTATTACATTGGATCGGATGATAAAATTATAATGGGTATAACAGCGGTGACTTTACAAATGATTCTAGTTGTTTATTCATGACAAATTGTGGGTCAACTTTATTAGTTAGACGGGTTATTTCCATTGATTCTAGTCTGTCTAATTTTTTGTCCTTTCACGCACGTGTGTAGGACTTTAACATCTCTGTCTTTGTCAAACGAGTGTTTGTTATCTAGTAGGTGCAATGCAACGTTCGAAAGTTCACCTTTATCGTTAACCCAATTGGTGAAATGTTCTTTAATGCGTGTTTTGAACGCTCTACCCGTTTGGCCTATGTACTGTGACGGGCAATTAGAGCAATTAACTTGATAAACCCCTGAGTTATCTAGTTTTTCTCTCTTGTCTTTATTGTTGATCAAAATTTTTCCTAAGGAATTTACATTGTAAAAGGCTGTTCTACATTTATCATTATTTGTAATTCTCGAGATTTTAGTGGATAATTCGCCAATATATGGGATTTTTGCCCATTGTTTGGTGAGAACTTCGTCATTTTTCTGTGTAAGGCCTTGTGAAATTAGTTTTAATGTTAGGGTTTTCTTTTTCTTTATTAAATTATTAATTGTTCCGCTACTATATCCATTATTGTTGGCAATATTTTTAATAACATTAAGTTCATTATTAAAAAACATTTGTACTAGTCTGAAAATTAAAAATTTAACACAAATTTGTTTTATTAAATCATTAAAATGGAATTCCACCACGAATTAACAGTTTCAAAATTAGAAATAATAAAAAGTGCAAACACAGCGACACTGAAGAGATTATACAAAAAGTTGAACTTAAAACGTCGAATGGCTTCACAACATCTATGGTTCAACCGGGAATGTAAGAAACGGGACCTAGTACCTAACTACATCAACATCAAGACGAAGACGGATACCAGAGCAGCCACCCTAGCAGTAGCAGCAGCCCGCAGAACTTGGACGACACAGGAGATGAAAAAATGGTACAGCATTCGAGATAACGTTAGTAATTATTTATTTTATGTACACACTGCACTCACATCACAACTACACCCTATTGAATTCGATTGTCTTTATAATGAAACTACCCTAATGGTAAATAATAAAATATTCACAACTTACCAAAAACAGCTTAAAAATTAACATACTGGGAACAAAAACAAGGAAAATCAATTTCTAAAGTCAATAGTGTAAAATCATCCGCACCGATTTTTTATGATAAGGTAATAAACACCTCTAATGTAGAATTTACTGACACAGAAATAAATATGCTTAATAAAGGTTTAAAATACTGCCCAAATTTACCAGTTAACTTAAAAGATTATGAAAACCTTGCGATAGATACCGACATGGCAATTCCATCAGATTATAGTAAGAAATACTTGTGTGCTAAAATCATTAAAAACGCAACTACTGAGGGTAAATATTCAAGCGAAGCACACATTGTAAAAATCAATTAAAAATAAAATCAAAGAAAACAATCTGATAATCTCCAAAGCAGATAAAGGAAATAGCACGGTAATTTTAAACAAATCTGAATATATAGACAAAGTCGAAAATGTGCTGAACTCCAGTAACGTTACCTTATTAAAAAAGATCCCACACCTAAATTCACAGCAGACGTAAACGCAATCCTAAATTCTTGTCATACACTTATTAAAGATAAATACCAAAAACACAACCTTTCAGTAATGAACCCACAATGTCCACGCCTATACGGACAACCCAAAGTACACAAAACAGATATACCCGTAAGACCAGTAGTATCATATAATACAGCACCTGCATACAAATTAGCGAAATATGGAAATAGATTAATAAAAATACTCTTAATTTTAAACCAAAATATGGCATCATAAATTCACTACAACTTATCGACCTCATTAAAGACCTAAAAATACCAAAGAATGCCACTTTAGTTTCATTTGATGTTGTAAGCCTGTTTACTAATATCCCAACAAATGAACTTAAAATAATTATTAACAATTATATGGAAAAAATTAACATCAATATTATAAAAAGGAGAGAAATAAATAGCTTACTAAACACTTGCATAGAACAAAATTTTTTCAGATTTAATAATAATTTTTACACTCAATCAAGTGGCTTAGCCATGGGCAGCCCAATCTCACCGGTTCTAGCTGAATTCTTCATGGATTACATGGAAGAATCAATTGAAAAACTAAAATCTTTTAAAAATGTGTTCTTCTATCGGAGATATGTAGATGACATTTTAATTATCTGGACAGGAACGCATAGACAATTAGATATTTTTCTAAAAGAAATTAATAAAATCAATCGGTCAATCCAGTTTACTATGGAAATGGGGGGAAACAAAATTAACTTTTTAGACATAGGTATCGAAATCAACAATAATAAATTAGAATTTGCCATTTATAGAAAACCAACATATAGTGATAATATCATACACAATACATCCAGACATCACATCTCACACAAATTATCGGTATTCCATTCACTCATTCACAGACTTTTACACGTACCCTTAAATTGTATTAATTTTAATAATGAACTTAATGTTATTAAAAATATTGCCAACAATAATGGATATAGTAGCGGAACAATTAATAATTTAATAAAGAAAAAAGAAAAAACCCTAACATTAAAACTAATTTCACAAGGCCTTACACAGAAAAATGACGAAGTTCTCACCAAACAATGGGCAAAAATCCCATATATTGGCGAATTATCCACTAAAATCTCGAGAATTACAAATAATGATAAATGTAGAACAGCCTTTTACAATGTAAATTCCTTAGGAAAAATTTTGATCAACAATAAAGACAAGAGAGAAAAACTAGATAACTCAGGGGTTTATCAAGTTAATTGCTCTAATTGCCCGTCACAGTACATAGGCCAAACGGGTAGAGCGTTCAAAACACGCATTAAAGAACATTTCACCAATTGGGTTAACGATAAAGGTGAACTTTCGAACGTTGCATTGCACCTACTAGATAACAAACACTCGTTTGACAAAGACAGAGATGTTAAAGTCCTACACACGTGCGTGAAAGGACAAAAATTAGACAGACTAGAATCAATGGAAATAACCCGTCTAACTAATAAAGTTGACCCACAATTTGTCATGAATAAACAACTAGAATCATTTGTAAAGTCTCCGCTGTTATACCCATTATAATTTTATCATCCGATCCAATGTAATAATGTATATTCCTAACTAAAAACATATCATAATGTAAATGCACTTAAAAAATCCCAAACAATCAATAGGTAATAACAATAAATGTAAGTCATTACCAAAGTGCATAGCACTCAAAAAATTCCTTGATACCGAGAAATTATAATAATAGAAGTAATCTACTCTAACAGTGCATAATGAATAGAATCATAAAACTAATATACCATAATGCTGGGAGTAACCCAATAATTAGAAAATTATGTTGTACATCTGGACATCACAATTGAGATGGGAAAACCTAAAGTAAACTCATTAACAATCAGTATTCACCAACCTTTCATTATATAAATACATTGTCAATTCATATTTATAGAAATGCAACTGTAACCCATCTTAAATATCAAATAAAATAAATAAATATTCCAGATAGATATATAAAATAGTAATACCAATAAATTAAAAGTAACTTTTACCCTGTAACTATTAAAATCATGCAACAATACTGATGAATATAATTAAAGTAAAATCATTGTTTACTACCCCTAACATCCCCAAAAATAGTATATAAGCCGTAGGTTAACAAACATTTGTACTAGTCTGAAGATGGCCGTCATAGGCTGAAACCGGTCCAGTCAAAATAATAAAAGTGGAATAAAGTTACAAATTTGTTTTATTAAATCATTAAAATGGAATTCCACCACGAATTAACAGTTTCAAAATTAGAAATGATAAGATTTTTACTCCTTTAGAGATCTGATTTACAAATGAAATCTTTTTTACATTTTTTAAGTATTATTATATTATATTATAATTTAAAGCCATGATGAATACAAACTAGCTAGTCAACACATGAAATGTGAATCTCATAAAATAATGAGGCTTAATCTTTTGAAATTTTGACTTGTTAATATTAATTATTGTGATAATTTAAAGATGATATTAATTTACAAAATTTAAATGTGGATTATATTCGTTCAAGTGTAAGGGTAATTATAACTTACTATTTTTTAAGTGTAAGGGTAATTTTATAACTTACCATGAAATTTTTTAAAAGTTGGTGTTATAACATTGTTTTATAATTATAGGGTTTATTCAAATTTAATGTGTTGTGGAAAATTATTTGTACTAATGAGGTACCAATAAAAAAATGATTAACAATAAAATCTAACTAATTCCAAAAGACAAAGTTTTCGCGCACCATAAATATATTATTTTCAATAGCCTATAAATATTGTAATTTAAAAAGAAACTTTTGGGATTGAGAGACATTTGAGCACATTTATATGCCGAAAATCAAAAATCACAAAAACTCGACTTAAAAAAACCCCTCATTGCCATTTAAAATATAGAATAATGTCTGCTAAAATACATTACAAGCAGGTACTTTAACTAGTTAGGTAGGGATTTGAAAGATGTATTTTTTAAATTTCGATAATTTAAATTCATATCAGTTACAAATAATATGAAAAGTTCACACTCGTATGGAGGTGCATGCTCACAAAGGAAATTATTTATAGTTAATAATTATAAACGGAAAAATAAAACTCGAATCAAGATCTTAGGGTTTAATTACGCATTTAAGTAATTTACACCCGTTGCACTTATAATAATTGTATCAATAACTGAACAATAGTGTCCTCCGTTCCAATCTTTACGGGGGTAGAATGCATACTGTTGAGTTCACTCCCCTAGTAGGAGGTAAAGATGCGGTCCCCCTGTGTTCCCCAGCATATTTGATTTGCACCATGTTAGTTCTAAGTAGGGTTATTAATAAACCTGAGCTAATTATCGCATTCAAAAGATTAAGGTTCATAGCTGAAGAGTAAGAATTTTGTTCATCTGCTGTAAAATTTTGTTATTCAGACAAGTTTTTGCATCTGTAAAAACACACGTCATGAAAGAAAGAAAAACTGTTTTAAATACATAACATTTTATTTTAATTATCAACAATATCTAAATGCACAACTTTGGATGATCTCTTTTCTACGCTTATTTTAGTACACACTTATTTAGAAGTCCCAGTTCTTGGAGATGTCTATATATTCACCATCGACACTTTCGTAATCCTTGATGGGCGGTGTGGCGACTGGTCCCTTGCCGTTGTAGGGAACAAGCCCTATGTCGACCTGTAAAAAGGAAACATTTAAATTAAAGTTCGGTTCAGAGCTGCCAAGTCTCAACTTATTTATTGACTCTAAAGGAAAACAAATAATGCAAAGCCTTGTATGGAAATGGTGATTGGCATTCTTTTTGAGTTGTTGCCTCATTGGTGAGGATCGTGACCCTCACTTCAATTGCCCTGATGAACCAGGCTTCTTCACTCCTCACGGTCCTACGCTTCATGGAGCACCACAGATATCAACACTATAGGCGTCTGTGATATTTGATCAGTACAATGCAACGGTGATCTTCCTTTGCTTCCCCTGCTTTCCACTTTGCCAGTAACTATGAGCTTCTTCGGCAGACAGTTGACAGCCTATTTCGGATGCCTAGCTCTTACAGAATGGATAGGTTGGTGTGTTAGGTGTACAAGGATAGCATATTCAAAGCAGGATTTCATTCTGTTCACTTATCTTTATTCCCGTCTCCCAAATCGTTTACCTTTTAGTGAGCCCTTTACCCTCCAAATAAATAAAAATGCTCACCGCGATGGCCTCTTCGTACAACTCCTCAGACTCTTGCCTCAAGGCTTCCAGCGCCCTCAGCTGGGAAGCCACCATGCGGTCAATGTTCTTAATGTCCTTCACGCGCTCTACCATCTGCATGCGAGTCCAGGTCTTGTCTAGCAGTGCTCTGGACTCCAGGACTGCTGGAGAGTGGACCACCATTGGTCGTGTGCGCTTTCTGTAAATAAAGTAGAATCAGGCGATGATGACATGGAATTGAATAATATGGTAAAATCGTTATTTGTATATTCATTTTTACAAGCACAAAAAGAATTCAGTGTTATCAAGTTTTATTATAAGATTTTTTATTTGACACCCTGTCTGTACTGTATACAAATGGGGGATGAACTAGTTAACAGATTGTAATTATTAGCTATCATACATAACTACTGAGAAGGAATTTGTTAAAAATAAACTGAAAAACTTACTGCTTATCTTCCACGAGTTGATAAGGTACTTCTACTTCTTCAAGGTTTTTCAATTGGCTAGAATGTTTTTCTCTAACCGTCTGATTTGCTTTTCAATCTTCCTCTTCTTTCGTTCTTCCCTCTGTCTGAGGATAGCGGGATCCATCTTCTTCTTTTTTCTCAGTGGTTCCGCACTAAGAACAAAACATTATTTTATTCAATCCATTAACATAAAATATAGATGGCACAAAACCTTATAAAATAACTAGATTATAGAAACATGCATTCCCCGTGGATGCCAATTCTGTGTTCTTCTATACCGTCACGGTAAAGCAATATTGATTTTAAGGACTTCCCTCATTTGATATATCTGAGCTATCCATGTTGAGCCTATGAAGTTGCGATCTTGAGCTGTGTTTTTAAATTAAAGATGCTATATTATGGCGTAAATATTTGCTAGCAAATATACATTTACGTTTTAATATTTGTGTAAAGAACGACAAGCAACTGGTAATGTATAAAACCAAAAATACCTAATCGGCTCAAAGAACATAGCTAAGATTCAGTTAAAATAAAAGTGTTAACATATTAAATTGTGTTTTTTAAGAAGTCGTACATACCAAAGGCATTGCGTGATTCGGAACTGGAGAGGTTTGTAAGTTGTAATAGATCTTATAGTCGGTTTGAACGGCGCAATCACAGATAACCTAAAAGAGAAACGTCAACATTATTGAAACGGGGATTGCGAGTTTTCAACAACCAATGTATTTAAAAGCACAAAAACTACCTGGCGAAAGACGAGAGCAAGGAAAACCCAGACATTTTGTGAAAAATTAAAATTATAACCAATAAAAAATCTACTGTTGTTCGGTAATGTCAATCGTATAAAATAAAATACATAAAGATGAAAATGTCTGTGGTCTATGATAGAGATGGTCGATATTCCTGTCCCGGTTGAAAGGAACCGGTTCCAAGCCGATAACTGGAGCCGTCGATATTATTTCTTCGAGGAACCGGTTCATATTTTTCTAAAATAAAAATGGCAAATATCGAATCGCTAGAACCCGCCCCCCCCTATGAAATAAAATCATCGATTCCAAAAATAACTGAATAAATAACCGATTCTTCGCCAGCCACCGGTAACAGGAATCGCAGTGACATTCAATTTCCGATTACCATCCCTAGTTTCTATAGTGATTTGTAGAGAGTTCAAACCTCAGAGCAACCTTAGAGTATACAAGAGGTAGCCCAAGCCAAAGCCAGTGAAGTCAGTATTGGACTTGTTTTTGATGATTTTAACATGACTCGGCGCAAATGGGCGTGGCTAAGACCAAGGCTACGGTATTTATACATCCATTCATATCACATATCGACATAATGTTTTTGTGTATTCGTATAGCCACTTTTTCACAGTATGTTTGTCAACAAAAATATAGCATCTAACCTAAAAAACCGTTTAGTTGTGTCAAGTTTAGTGGCAAAATATAAAATGTGGGCGGAGTCCTGCCGTTAACCAGCGAAAATAACCAGCTTAAGAACATTACGACAGTATATAGAAGCCGTCCAAGAAATTTGTTGTCTCTTTCTCTCTCATGGTGTACGATGTAAAAACACGGAAACAGTGATTTATTACAATTTCGGATGGGTTGGGTAAAACAAATTAGCTATCCCTCCATATATTGTTCCTTCAAGAGAGCAACAATATACAAGAGAGAGCGCTGTAGAAAGAGCTGTAGTCAGTTTTTACGAGGTTTACCGGACTCGGCTAGACCTGGACGTGGCTAGGACTAGGGCTAGAATATTTATACATCCATTCATAGCACATGTCGACATAATGTTTTTGTTTATTCGTATAACCACTTTTTCACAGAATTGTTAAATATATATATATAACATAACCTAATAAACCGTTGAGTTATGTCAATTTATTTCACCTATCATAACGTGTGGGCGGAGTCAACGGAGACACAGGACACGAAAAACATTCTAACAACACTTTAAAGTGGTGTGATAATTCGGGAAAAAGTCTTTCTTTCTCATAGTGTATGACGTAAAAACCAAGAAAAGGTGATTTATTCAAAATCTGTATAGGTTGGGTAAAAATGATTAGCTCTCTCTCCATATATTGTTTCTTCAAGGTTCAAACATTCAAGTAGATACCATATACCAAAAAAAATATGCTATTAATTATTTAGTTAATCCTTATCCTCGCAAGTATGAAATAAATATAAAATTAATATTTTTTAAGATCAGTTTCCTAATGTCTGATCATTTAATATTGGTAAAAAAATCCCACTTCGAGAGTGTTCTTGGCCATAGTTTTAATTAATAGAAAAAATAAGGTAAATTTATATTTTAAAATTATGTAGCTGGCCAAATTTCCAAATATTATAATTTGGAAAAATAGGGTCGAGTTCAAACTTTAAAGAAATAGAATGTTAAATGAATGGGAGGTAATTTATGTTTGTTTTAGATTTAAGAAAGTAAATACATCTTTCGCATTTAGGTGAGTACGAGTATATATATTTGAATAATTTTGCTTTATTAAGATAATAATTTCCTTAGTTTAATAAATTATACTCAAATAAATGTGCTTACTTATTTTGTCACTGCATTAATATTAACGTTTAAATACGTTTTAATTTATTTTCTAGCTGATTTGGTTTAAAATTATATTTATATCATAAAAAAATCAAGTTGGTTTCATACAAAACATCGGCCATAAATTATTTCGGGATCTCCTCATTTTATTCCGGCTGTCTACGATTTTACCACACATAATAATAATATTTGGATAATTTGTATAACGCCGTTTTTGTGAAAAATCACCTCAAGGGCGTAATTAATATGTTGTAGTAAAAACTATTTTTGTTCACCTCAAGGATCTAATTAATATGTTGTATTAAAAACTTTTTTGTTCAATTAGATTTCGCGTTCACTATTGCATGCATATAATTAATCCGAAATCAATGATAGCGAACAAATCCCTCCAAATAGAGTGACAGCCCCAGGAGGTACAAAAATCAAATATAAGAGGCCGTCCCTTGGCTCGGCCGCCCGTGTGCTTAATTTTATTAAGTTTAATTTTATTTCCCCTTCTTATCCTTACCCTCACTTCTTGAGATGGGTCCTATTAAATATTCTATTGGTTCATTGTTAATTACAAAGTTTATTGAAATTCAAGATTTTCGAGGATATTAGTAGATTAGTTTTGGAAACATTAATTTTTAGTCCATATTTGTAATTTGCTTCATCATATATTTTCCACTCTTATTTGTAGATCATTGATATTATATGCAATTAGTGTGGTATCGTCTGCAAATCGTAGATACATTATATATCGACCTACTATTTACCACTATTTCGGAAATTTCCTCATACAAGGCGTTGCGCCCAAAATGGCACTCAACGTTACTTTGTAGTATTCTAATATAAGCAATACTGCACATGATTTATCTGTTAATTCTACATGGGCAGTTAGGAAAATGTCTAAGGTTTCCAATGAATAAATAATTTAAGCTTTAATCTTTTAAATTCAACGAAAAACATACTAAAATGTCAGTAAATGGTGCAGTTTGAAAACCAGCTCAGCCATTTTCGAACACTTTACCTAAAGTTTCAGTATGAATTTCATATAGAATTTAAAAGCTAATAGTAAAAAAATTGTATTCACTAGAAACCTTAGACATTTCCTCAACTACCTTGTGATGGTGGATCATTACAATCTATATAGAATTAACAGATAAATCATTTGTAGTATTGCTTATATTAGAAAGTCAAAAAGTGTGTATTTTTGGGTGCTGACCCTTAAATATAGCTTTGGATCAAAATAAGCGAAAAAATACACCTCTATCTTACACCACATTGAATTTGGACGACTTCGTAAAGTTCATTATCTACTTTGAATTTGTCTTTCTGGTTCTAGTGGAGATTTATTATAATTTTAATGTCTCTGTTATCAATGTTCTTTTATTTTAAGTTGTATGACTTTTAGATGTTGAACTTTAATAAATACATTTAATAGTATTCAAATACACCCATACGTATGTACGTACAAATTATTAATTTTATGTAAAGAAGTAAGAGTCAAATAACGTTAGTAAATGAAAAATAATTAATATGTAGGTAAGTACTTTATTAGGGTAGGTAGGGATTTGAAAAAATATTTTTAATTTGACCGGTCGGTAGTTGAGTGGACAAACGCGTCGGATTCTTACTTGGGCGTCATGGGTTCAATTCCTCTGCTGGCGAAATCCTCCATCATTGCACAAGCAACATTTTCCGCTTATTATGATGGTAGTAGCAGTTTTTCAAATATATTCAGGTTATTCGTAACCATGGAATGTTTGTCTTTTTTTTTAAAGTAATAATTTGTTTATTTTTAAATTGATAATTTTTCAACACATCAGTCAGTTCTAATTTCGAAAATCAAACACTCGTTACTTGTACGTACTCACAAAAACCTTATTTTTATATGTTAGTTAATGTTGATTATTATTTAATTATTTATCACATCATAATCTAGTTCCCTCACTGTTATATATTCTTAAAAACAAAAAAAAATACCTCTCCAAAGAAAAACAACATACCGAGCATAGCACGGCAGAACTGTCACTTAAAAATAGTCATTCTGATTCTCGGAACAAGGAAAAAAAATATAATTCTAGCGTTGTTGTTTCCCAATTAAAATAACTCCTTTTAATTAGGAGATTCGGGCTGGTCCCTTCCCAGGTAGGTACTGAACTGAAC
This sequence comes from Drusus annulatus, assembly GCA_022651775.1. Taxonomy (NCBI): domain Eukaryota; kingdom Metazoa; phylum Arthropoda; class Insecta; order Trichoptera; family Limnephilidae; genus Drusus; species Drusus annulatus. Next base: position 1,607,402 of record JAGWCC010000099.1, on the reverse strand, counting down.
GGGCGAGGTAGTTCTTTTGAAGGTTGCTATATGAATCAGTGTACCGAGCATTATACATATACAAACTTATCTGTGCAGGCGGCCAAAAAAGAGGAACTATCGAAAGAGTGAACTTTTTCATAACACCGATTTTTCAACAATTTTCGGTACACTTAGATGAAAGCTTATGTTGACTCCAAAATTTGACAGTAGAAAAAAAAACAGCATAACTCTTTTAAAAAAAAGTTATATTTTATTTATTTAGCTTAAGTGCGCATTTCTTCCATATCTATACTTTCATTTTGATTTGATAACTTATAAATAACTTCTATAATATGTACATTTCAAAAATATAAAAATCAACACTTTCCTATCCAATTATTGCGCTGACAAATAGTTAAAAAATAACAAGTTCGAATATTAAATTACCTTCCTTAGATTATGCTGTAGAATCTTCTTTTTTCGAAAGATACCAATAATTTCATAACACCTTGTATTCAAGATGTAAAAAATCTGCATTTGGACAATGGTGCATTGAGGTACACCCCTTTACATTTGAACCATATTTGTGTAGCCACTAAAATTAATTTAAACGATTGCAGAGCTCTCTATTTTTTCTACTACTTTGTTTCAGACTGTATGTACCCAAACTTATCATTCTTATTATATTAAAAAGAAATGCATGTTTATGTAATTGCTAGCTATATTGAATATATTCCAAGCTGTATTTTAATATTATTAATATTGTAAATAATATTTTGCCACAAAAATTCGATGATCGACAAATTGCTAAAGTATTATCAACACTATTTTTAAATTATTTGCCCAATATTCATAAATAAAAAATTATTGCCAATAATCCCTCGTACTTCCAAAAGTGTGGAACTTTAGTTCTATTGATAAATTTCCTTTACGATTCTGTACACAACATGTGTAAACAATTCTGCGAATATCTTAAAAGCTGTTTCAATAATTTGTGCGTTATTATTTTCTTGAAAAGTTATTGAACTGTTTTTTACATAGAAAACAAGACTAAGCAATGCGATTCATAGATATATTTTAATCACTGTGTTTGAAATTTGAACAAGATGCGCATGCATCTGCTTATAGAGATGTTGCATGATAATCGACGTTTATCAACACAATTTTACGACAGTTTCTAATAATAATAATATGTAATAGTGCTACTCAAAAAAATGATATTGTACGTTTTTATCTGACTTTTAGTGACACACTAGCCGTAGAAAGTATCGTCCCACCCATAAGATACTGGGCCAGGTAAAAAGAGGTGTTGGTTGAATGCTTGGTAAGTTTATTATCCTTTCACAACATCACAACGTATCTACCGATGGACCCTAATATCGTGTGAGCGTTTGCTGTAGCTGTCCGTGATGTCTCCGAATTCCGCCGCTGACTAAGCGTCTAGAATATTTCCCTGGCGTTTCCCAATTAGGAAATTCCGAGGAGCATTTTATTCGCATCTATCTTGCTGGCCTTTTCATCAGCCAATGTTAAAAAACAACGTCGCTCGTGGACTTGTGAATGGACCTTAAATCTCGGTCAATACCAATTATCGGGATTTTGAAGGCATTAAAACGGTTTTTGTCAAGTAAAATCACCTCAACGTGACGTTATTGATACGCGAATTATCTTACGAAATATTTGAGGTCGAAAACGGTTCTCCAAACGGTTTTTTGCACTAGCTATATAATTCTTGTGGAAGTTTTGCGAAATGTATGATTCAATCGGAGATTTAAATCATAAATCACAAAAAAATACAGCTCTGCTACCCCCACATAAATACACAGGTGTAGCCGGGAAATGTTAAAATGTTCTTTGTGAGGTATTTAACGTAATTTAAAACATATGAATCAACAGAAAAGTGTGCTAGGATAGCAAAGCTGAATTTACGATTTTGATGCGATCTATAGCTTATGTCTCCGATTGAACGGATTTTTGTAAGGCAAGAACACGTTGAACGTCCACTAATAGGGAGATATTCTTTATACATTTCTAAAATACAAATAAACCATATGAAACAAAAATGATGAAAGAAAATATTACGTGCGATATTCAACATCCAGGAACACTTAAGGTGGGAAAAACATGGATCTATAAAATCGATTTAAAAACTAAATTTCTTAGTAAACACATCTTAACAATATCACAGGCAACACCATTACATTGAATAAAAAACTAAACGTTCTCCATAACAAGTTTATTCTGTTTTCCTTACGAGATTTTGAACTTTTTCTCATCATTGTCTTATACGGCACAAATACCAGACCTGGTCAACTATAAATTGAATCATTTCACAATGAATTTATTACTCGTAGGTCAAGTTTCATCATTTAAAATATCATTTAATTTTATTGTTCGTGTAAATGGTGTAAAAATATCCAATTACCGCTTGGAAAATGCTTTACACTGATTTTATAAATAAGAGAATATGGGTAAGTAGGTGGCTTATCACAATGCTCAAATTTAAAGATGCTCGGACTTGTTTAATTTTATAGAATCCTGGCCTTAGCGCGCCATAGCGTACCATATTTTTATAAATAATAACCACACTTTAATCTTCCACTCTAAAATACCACTTCTACAGAGTAAAAAACTATTAATTATTATAAAAATAATGTTGTTAGTTAAAAGGTGGTAGAAATCATTTTAAAAGCTAAAACCAACACAATATTGTTTCGAATTAAAAGGACTGGTGGTAGTCATTTTCCTACTCAAAAACCGTCTTCATCGAGTCAATCAAATCGACGTTGTCGTCATCTGAGAGATAAATTATTTATTGGAAACATTATTCAATTAAAAACTCACATCGTCGCACCTTAATCGCTAAATAAACACTTCAAAGTTTTGTGAACGCTTCAAAAATTTGTAAACGTTTCAAACTGCCGCAAAATGAAAGAAAAAATATTCATGAAAGAAAAGTGTATAAATCACCCATAAACTTTTTGTGCAAAAATTTCGGATGAAAAAGGTTGGTAAAAATTGATTGCCCCTAAATAGTGCGAATTTATCCAAATAAACTGTTGGTTTGTTACATATTTATTAATATGAAACAAAACCTTAAATGAAATTATTTATTTAACGTTTTAAAGTTTATTTTGTGAACTCCATTTTAGAGTTAATTATTTAAAGTTGTATGAACGTTTTAAAGTTTTGTGAACACTTCAAAGTTTTGTGAACGCTTCAAAATTTTGTAAACGCTTCAAACTGCCGCAAAATGAAAGCAGATTGTATAAATCACTAAATAAACTTTTTAATAAAATTTTCAGATGAAAAATATTGGTGCCCTTTTTTCTATGCCCCTCATATAGAGATATTTTATTTATCTATATAAACTGTAAAACGTACAAAAAAAAAATAAAAAACAAAACCTTAAATGATATAACTGGAGATTTTACATCTGCCCTGATGATGGATACTGTAAAAGAGGAGGAAGCACAATCCGGCTCTATATCCCAAAAATCAATCGAGATAAAAAAAAATACCTTTAAGATCTTTTGTATTATGTGCATATAATAGGAAAGTATTTATAATTGTGAAATGACACCATAATTTTGGATAATTTAAAAACACAAAAAATTAGATTACTTTGGAACCAGTATATAAAAATTAATTATTATTTATGTGTTATAAAGTATGTTGGGATTTTTTTACCGGCTTTGCTGTCAATTAAATTCACCAATATTAAATATTGGCATTTTTTAAATCGATGAAGGAATTTTGTTTTTGCTTCTTGGGCAAATAGGCCTCTTTACTTTGTAATTGTAGTTCCCGCCAAGTTTACACCACGGCTTGATAATAAAGAGGGCGGTGGTAAGTACCATTAGTTTTTATTATTGTGTGCGTTAATATAAATCACGTTGCATGGGAAATCCATAATGATGTGATAAGAATACCTAATACTTTTATTCCAGAAATAAGCATGTATTATCATTTTTTTACTATCCGATAATTTTGAGAATTATTATAATTATATTTGTATTTGCCAAATTTGGTGGTCGCGATCCTTGTAAGAATATAAAAATTAATAAAATAATTCAATCGAATCCAATTGAAATAATATTAAGTGAATAAAACAGAAGAATATGGGGAAGGGGAATGGTCAGAATTGCCTAATTATCCTGATCTGGTCACTGAACACACTTAAAACAATAAAAAAAAGTTCGATTCAGAATAGTGGACTTGAACTAGAGTGATACAGAGAGTAGGTATCTACCACTTGAAACGTACCGTTATTGAAAGTGTATATGAAATGACACATATCTTTAAAAAAAAAGTATATATAACATATACTTGCACACTAAGTTTAGAACCCGGAACATAGATTTGTAGCCGAGGATCTTAGGCGTTTGGCCACGAATGTCGTCAAAATACCTGTACATGTTTTTTTATAAATGCGATTACAACATATGTAATTTAAGTAATCATAAAGTTAACATTTTTTAAGACGTCCTTCAACCACACATAACACCGCATTTATCTGACAGGTTGGTACTTGATTAATAGGGGCAACAATACTATTTCTTTTTAATTATATGTGATATTATTAATTGATTTTGTCTTAATTATATAAAATAAAATAAAAATATTTGTTTGCGTACACAGGGTTTCAAACCCGTGACCTCTTGAACCGAAGTCAATTATCTTAACCGCTCGGCCATAGAAATCGTCCAGTTAAAAGTTATGTTTATTGTTGATGAGAGTTCTGACGTAATGAATGAATACATGTTTCATTTACATTCATGAACTCTAAATATTTTATCGCTAATTAACAGCTCGTAACCAATTACGAGCAAGAGAGCCAAGATAAAGAATTTTATCAAATGCCTACAGAAATAATGTCGCCCAAAAGGCATAACTAAAAACTAAAGGCGGTGGCAGCTTATCGGGGACGGCGCCGGTTGAGTCGCTGTTCACACAGGCCCGCCAACAATGCAATAAATAAGACCTAACCTCCAAAGATACTCAGGCAAAGAGAATATTCTTATTATTTATGCGTTTAATCTGACCTATTGTTTTTTATAAGAACAACTCATTGTGTTCCGTATAGCTTTTACATTTTTTGTTATATTAATTAGGTACCTACTTTGATTTTATGCAATATCGATCATTACATGCAAGCCTAACAATGACCCCATCTCTACTGATAGCCGCCATTTTTAAAAGAGTTTTCCCGGGAATTGATACACATGTCACAATTTGACAGGATGTATTTACTATTATTTAATGTGTCTTTTATCTTTCAGAGATGTTGTGTGTTTTTATCTACCAAGGGTTTTACTGACTATATGTTTATGATGTTTAACATACTTAATTATCTAGACTGGCTGCAATAAACGGGCAACACGCGGTAAGCAAACCTTTGTAAATATTGTTTTTGTGTTCAAAAAACGAACTTGCTTGTTTTCCAAACATAATAACGTTAATTAATTGGAAGTACCTTTCCTAGGTAGCATTTTCTGATTATAAAATAATTATGTAGATTAAAATACATATTTTAACCTAAACGCTATTCATCCCGTTTCATGAGTTATTTTCTGGCAAAACTGCCGACATTCGTTTTTCTCCTTCATTTATTTCCGAATTAACAATCCTTTCCTACAACCCCTACCTTCTTAGCCCGTTTCCTATGGAAAATCTACGTTTATCAACGGTTTGTTGTTTAACAACTCTTGGACAGTACACGAAAAGCAAGGTGTTTTCTGACATGCTTTAGAATTATGGTAATAACAATAATAATTTAGAAAAAATATCACTAAAGAAATCTATTTTGGTAAATCATACATTTTTAAATCCTGTTATTTAGTGAAAGTATCGCCTGTGACTGTAAGGTGCTATGATTAAAAATACCTGTAAATAAAACGTCTTCGTGGAAAAAAAGCGAATAAATTATGTTCGACAAGAAAATTACACTTATGAAAAGCACGTCGAAAAAAGGACGGAAAACGTTGTTTCAATGTTGCACAGACGTGAGAGTAATTGGCCGTATGTGCGTGCATGCAGCACGTATGCAGTTATTAATAACATACACGTTTGTGCACTCAATACATGCTGAATTTTACTCCAACATGCGATTGCCAGGGGGCAAGGTTTGGATTATCTTAATATTTTGCAGATTTAATTAAAGACTGTAGTACCTACCTAACTAAGTAATATTTTGTGCTATTTTTTTTTCAAATATAGAAGCACATTCCTGGGTTACGAAAAATCTGACATTTTTTTAATTTCTTCAGATACCATAACCATAAGCGGAATTAAATTTTTTTCACTGTTGATTGTAAACCTTTTTTTATGTAAAAGCCCCCTCGGGAGTATACAATAAAATAAATAAATAAAATGTTGCTTGTTCAATGATGGGGAATTTGGCTAGCAGGGGATGTAACTCGACGTTATAATGGAAACCCGACGCTTTGAACCACTAGGCCTGGTTTTAAAAATGATTCCTTCGATTGTTAGTTCCCTCTTTAACCGCCTGCAAAGTTAATCGTGTCAAGCTGTATGTACGGAAGTAGTGTCTGAAGCAGATAGAATAAAATGTGTATAGTTGAAATATTTTGTGAAATTGGTCAAAATGTATTTATTTTTTATGCTCGTTAATTTTTCCATTAAAAAATAAAAATTACAAACTATTATTATTATCAATTATAATATATATAAAAACAATTTTTTTCGTTGATTTTGTAAAATATCATCATTTTTAATGGTTATTGAAAAGGAAAAAAAATATATTCCTTCGAAAACTTTTGAAGAAATAGTTACTTGTTTAAAATAAGTTTTAAAATATACACACTTTCGTCCTACTTAACCAAACAATAATCGAACAACATCGAAATTAGCAAAAATATACATTTTGTATTTGGAATATATACTTACTTACATTAAACCTTTTTTCTTGCTCAATGCCTCAACAGACATAAAAACTTGACAAACCATAATTTCAAAATAACTTAATACTAACACCATTTATTTTACATCCTCACATGGACACTAGTACTTATTTACATTTTGATGGAATTTTTTTCAATTGAATTTAGGTTTTATCTCCGTTGTCAGTGCGGCCGACCCGTAAAAATGTATCACCTTGTCACTAAGCGTTAGTCTACGCATAGCGGAGATCAATCCATGCGAAAAGGTTGCAAGCAAGGCATACATTTAAGTCTACACTGAGTGAAAAATTAACGTAGTTATCCAGAAAGCGTCCATCCCACAATTTGCCAAAATCGAGTTTTACATGTATTCCTACAGATAAATACGAGATTTATATCTTAAATAAAAGAATACTTTGTTTTAAAACCACAGAATTTATTATGATGAAGGCCAACCGGTTTCGCTTGGATCAAGCTTCGTCAGGGCACATATAATAACTAAAGAAAAATACAGAGTTAACAGGTATATATAGGTACAACAGTTAATGATAGAGTGAGACAGTATATAATACAAAGAAGGAAGAGAGAAAGCATATATTAGAGGGAGGGAACAGTTGAAAGTGCTTAATATATATTACGAAGAATTGGTAAATAAACAAGTGTACATAATAGAAAGATAATGATGTAATGTTAGGGGCAGACAAAGATCCTATATTGAATTTATATATGAAACGACATTTTACATTGTTACTGGAAAAGAAGGTATTTGGATACATAATAATAATTAAATGGGTGAGTTATGGAATAAAACAGAGTGATTCGTAGCATCAAATGAGGGTGAAGTTGACAATTGATGGGATAAAGTTTGATTTACAGGAAACATATTTAAAATAGGGCTAAAGGATACATTTTTTTGATTATTAAGTAGGTTAAGTGATAAATTTGATTTTAAAGATTTCCTAATTTCGAGTGCTTCTAAATTGTCTAATCTAATGCCTATCCCGTTTTTATGTAAAAGACTAATTCCTGTAGTTTTTTTCGTAGGATTTTATTCATAAACAGTTTTTCCACCTTAAGTGTTAAGAACCTCCCTACAGATATAAAACCCGCTTACTACACAAATAATAATCTCGGTAAATTTTTAATCAATACAAAGGATAAAGATGATAATTTAAGCCATTCTGGCATTTACAAACTGAACTGTAATGATTGTCCCGCGTTTTATGTTGGAAAAACAGCACGAAATGTTAACACTAGAGTTAAAGAACATTTACGTTGCTTAAATGGTACCGGGTTCTCTGAATTGGCAAACCATCTAATCTCATCAAACCATACTTTCGAAAAAACTACAGGAATTAGTCTTTTTACATAAAAACGGGATAGGCATTAGATTAGACAATTTAGAAGCACTCGAAATTAGGAAATCTTTAAAATCAAATTTATCACTTAACCTACTTAATAATCAAAAAAATGTATCCTTTAGCCCTATTTTAAATATGTTTCCTGTAAATCAAACTTTATCCCATCAATTGTCAACTTCACCCTCATTTGATGCTGCGAATCACTCTGTTTTTTTCCATAACTCACCCATTTAATTATTATTATGTATCCAAATACCTTCTTTCCAGTAACAATGTAAAATGTCGTTTCATATATAAATTCAATATAGGATCTTTGTCTGCCCCTAACATTACATCATTATCTTTCTATTATGTACACTTGTTTATTTACCAATTCTTCGTAATATATATTAAGCACTTTCAACTGTTCCCTCCCTCTAATACATGCTTTCTCTCTTCCTTCTTTGTATTATATACTGTCTCACTCTATCATTAACTGTTGTACCTATATATACCTGTTAACTCTGTATTTTTCTTTAGTTATTATATGTGCCCTGACGAAGCTTGATCCAAGCGAAACCGGTTGGCCTTCATCATAATAAATTCTGTGGTTTTAAAACAAAGTATTCTTTTATTTAATATAATGTCCAACCACCATGTGATTGCTTCGTACGAAAAAAAAAAAAAAAAAAAAAAAAAAAAAAAAAAAAAAGATTTATATCTGCTGAAAACATCCAAGCTCCAAATGCAATAGATTTTTGGTAATTATTTTTTTTAACAACGCACATTGCATATGTTTGACTTAAATTGAAATTTAAAAACATTAAAATGTAGGGTTACTTAGGAAATGCATTTTTTTTAATTAATGGATGCTTTCTACATAACAACGTCCAATTCTAGGTGTCAAAGCCAGAGTTGATACGAACACAATATGTACTCACACATATGCATTGCTTGCATAAAGCATGTTTCAAACTTGTTATTCGAATTCAGAAAAAAATCTAGTGAGACTGAAAATGGTTCATTTTTAATAAAGTAAAAAGAACACCAAATGATATTTCTCAGTGACGTTTCGCAAGGACATCGTTGTCGGAAGTGTATACATATGCATCGATTCACGCAATAGTAAGTGTATGTTGCTTGGGTCAACGCTGATTACTTGACCTATAGACCGCATTGAAGATGCTTGCACATTGAAGATGCTTGGGCTTGTGTGTTAGAGCCAAATTTTATTTTATTCATCAGATAATTTTTTTTCAAAGGAGTCATTTAAATGAAATGATTAGTAAATCCAACTGTTTTCTCACTGGATATTTTATTAGATATACTCAAAACGTCAAAATTAATGAGTATATAAAATGTAAGTGAATTTATTACGCGATCGTGTTGCCATTCATTCCATTAAATCTGTTTACGTAAACTGTAGATATAATGATTTAACGATAAATTAAGAGTAATAATTTACTAGAAAAAACGTGTAACTCATTATAGCTGTTTCGTGTAGCAATAGAAAAATAATAACTTTTTAAAAATTATCAAATGTGTAAAATAATTTCTTAGACTTTTTTTGATACTGTCAAACAGCTTTTTAAACGATTTTGATTTTTTTCTTAATAAAATACTTACGGTTATAGTACGGTTTTTCCAGAAAAGATTTATAAAAATATTTATTTATGTTGTAATTCGGTATGAGGCTCATACATTTTCGCTTGCATGTTTACCTATATATTTTATAGAAAATTTTGAGGTTTCTTCTGACCGCGCGTTGAAGTATTTCTATAATATGTTTCGTTATGAAATGGGTCAGGGGGGTTGAAACGCCGTTATCTCTGCCTCAACCAGCCCTACGTGTCCTATGTAACCATCCAAGCGTCTCTTCTTAATGTTGTAATATGTGCTTACACCCCCCTTGCACTTTTTCAGTTCGTCTCATTCGTAATACGATCGTACATGTTTTACCAGTTTACCCACGTACGCCTCTGGGATCTCATGTTTAGTGGTTTCAGAGTAATTTGGTCCTTCCTTTCCATGCCTCGCTGTCATATCTACATTTCCTTACGAGGCTTAGTTTATAAATAATATTCTGTGAAAATCAAATATCTTCTTGACAAGACGACAGCAGTGGTTTTTTATACACATTTAAAATACTTTAAAACATCCGAAACACACTGCAGTCGAATGTAAAGCTTTATTTCAATTGAGGGAAGGACATTGCTTGAAATGGCTCTAGCCGTGCTTGGTGACCAGATTTGAATAGCCAGGTACTTCCCGACCTTCCTATTCGTCTCCTTCCCCTCCCCATTACTTTCAACTCACAACATACCCTAATTTGGGATGCCATAGTCTCACTGGCTCTAGAAGGTTGAGAGCAGTTGGGACTCTAGTGCGGTATTCACTGTAAAAAACATCGAGGAACTTTTGCACTAATAATAAAAATGTCTTACAATTTTCTTTAGAAGGTATGTAGGGGTAGTACAATGCAACATCCACATTTCATAAATGAGAGCGAATAAAGCTTAAAGAAATGTAAACAAAAATATTTGATTGCAAAACAACGCGAAATTTCTGCGTATGATAGGCAGTACACGTCTCAAATTAATATTCTAGTAGGAAAGTTCATTTTGAAGATGAAGTACCCACGTAGGAATTTAGAAGTTACTAGAAACTTGTAGAATTGCATAAAGGGTTGGGAGGAACACGAACTGTGTTTTTTTGTAAAAAATCTGGTAGCTCTAGTCTCAAAGCAGTAAACAACTCTGCCTACAAGCCCTTATTCTTCTCCCATCTCTTTCCTGCATTAAGGGTGGTTCAATTTTTTTTTAAATAAAAAAAATATTTATCTATTACATGAAAAATAAGGTTGTCAGAGTATATTTTTTATGCTCGTCTATTTTAAAATACAGTCGAACTTGGTTATGACGATCACGGTGATAGCGATGTCACGGCTATAATGAGTAATTACTTAATGATATTTTAGTTCTAGCTTATTTTCATACAATCGTGCGAGGTTATAACGAGATCACTTTACTGATATAACGTCCAAATAATATTGTCAACTCAATGCGGGTGTGAGAAAAAAAACTAAATTCTCGAAACAGTCGAATAATGTCATAAACAAGACAAAGAAAGCCGCCCGTTCGACAAGGCGGACTTTCCGTATATCACGTTAAGGAGGGTTTATAATCCCTGATAGTTGTCGCTCTAAAACACATTTCTATCCAGTACTATCGGACACTATGTAAAAGTGTCGTTTAAAATCAAAGTCTACGAATTTTTTTCTTTGCAATTCTGTTCCATTTTTACAATTTCGTTTGTACTTTGTCTATTTTCTATCTGGTTTTCTCTATTTCTTAAAAACAATAAATTTAATATTATGCAACTTTCATATCCTGGCGTAAATATCGATATTAGTAGGTAAGTACTTTTTTTTTCTACCTACGTTTATAATGAGTAATGGCTATAAGGAGCATATTTGGTTGGCCCCTTCGCGCTCGTTAAAACCAAGTTCGACTGTACAACTTATAATTATTTAGTTACCAATTTATACAAATGTATCGCAACCAGAGTTGACGCAAAGATATATATATATATATAATATGGTATATAGATATATATATACATCATGGATTAAACTTGTTTATGACTTCAATAAATAAAATACAAGTGAACATTTAAAAAGTCAATATACAGTATAATAAATATAACACGCTGTTAAACTTTTTGAGTATTTAAATTCGATGATCGTATAAAATTGTGGTTTCTTTCTCACTAATATCAATCGGTAGGCGTAGGCAAGAGAAAACGCTGTTTCTCGGCAAAGTTTAGCAAAGACAATACTGTCGGAAGTATACACAAATGCACCAATACACACAATCCAAAGTTTGTATTGTTTGGGTTGATTGTGGCTGTTTTTTTAAATTACATAGGCTTAGATGAAAGGCGTTATTCCACATTTTTTCCTAGCAAACTTAGGCAATAACAACGTATAAACAAACAAGTTTTATTAAAAACAACACATTTAAACGCCTCTGATGAATTCCTATTCCGATCGCCACACCATTTCGAATAGATTGACACCTTAATGACGTAATCTGACCCTGATTCCTATGACTGCAGTTAACACTTCAAATTGAGTCTGTTTTTACGAGGCAATTTTTTTTTTCGTCATTTCACCACGTGTTCGCAACCCCGCGCCATTGCGAAGCAGTGTGGAAAGAATATCAATTATTGTGACGTCATCAGGTTCAAATCATATGGAGCTTTTAACACAGCTCGTTTCCCTGAGGCATACATAAATAACACTTAAATATTTTTTTCTTTGAAAACGTTCCTTAAAAAACATGTTTTCTGGAGCAGCGAAAATTTTGGAATGCTCTGGCATCAAAAAATTTGTAACAGTTTTTCTGTCTTGAACTATTTTTTTACTCGGAACGTCGATTCTATTATAAGCTATGGAGCTCTGAAATATTGTCCGGAGTTCCTAATTATTAGATTGAATTGATTAAAAACGGTGTTATGTTGAATCGCCCCAGTGTTTGGCGTTTAAATATCCGTGTATTCCATAAATCATACCAGAGGGCGATAGCATCCTCCGGCCGCTACCATTACGTTAATTGGATGCTGAGGATGCGGCCGGGCAGACCGGTCAGCGGAGATGACCGAAGTAGATTCGGCAGTCTCCGTCAATCCGTGATTCCGTTTGCTAGGGAGAGCCAGCACTCGAGTATTGGTAGTGTCCAGGATGATGGATGGGTGGTGGAATATCTTCAATCTTTCTCTATCGACTATTTTATTGAGTTCGTATTTCGCACCGCCGCGACAATAACCTCTCAAAAGTTGTGGTTTTGAGATAAACGACTCGGAAGTTGTTATGGAAATAGAGTCTTCAGAGGCACGTCTCTGCTGTAATATTATCTTTTGCTTTATTTTATTTTGTTAATATGTACATACAATCAGTGGCGGCTCGTGATTTTTTAGTGTGCTAGAGTGGTAAGATTTAAAAAAAACGTCATCATTGATGTTGTTGTAGCCGAAAACATTTTTTTTTTTTTTTTCGAAATATCAACTTTTTGTATGAAGATTTTTCAGAAATCCGTGCAGTGCACCATCAAAACTGAAAAATCCTGAAAATCTTCATTCAAAAAATAAAATCTTGAAAAAAAATAAAAATCATTTTCGACTACAACAACACTAACAATGTCGTATTTTTCAATCTCAGCACTCTAGCATGCTAAAAACTCACGAGCCGCCACTGCATACAATGTAAAATTAGTTAGTATTTATACAATAACCTTTGAAAAGTTGTGGTTTTGAGATAAACGACTCGCAAGTTGTTATGGAAATAGAGTCTTCAGAGGCACGCCTGTGCTGTAATATCATCTTTCGCTTTATTTTATTTTGTTAATATGTACATACAATGTAAAATTACATGTTAGTTTGTATTTATACATAATCGAAGGCCCCAACGAATAATTTCGGATATGCAAATTGGTTACTTCGCAAAACAGCCATAATGTATGTTTCCAATTGAATAAATAGGGGTTTATGCAAAATACCAAAATAACGTTTAATTTCTCGCTCTCAAAAACAATAAAATTGTCGACACGAAACTTTAAGCATCAAGAAAAGATACTAAACAGTATATACAAACATTGGGACCGTCGTTATATGTTTTAATATAGTAATAATGTTTATATTTGATAGATTTTTCGAAATATTATAGACATTATTTTTTATTCTAAAACTTTTACGAATGCATTTTAGATTGTAATTTTCTTCTTTTCGATATTCTGCTTTGTTAACTCAAAACGCACACACAATTATGTTTTTTTTTAAGAAAAGAAAGACATTTCCAGATTACAAACAACCTGACAATATTTTAAAAAAACTCCTTCAACCACCATTATAAGCGGAAAATATTGCTTGTGCAATGATGGAGGACTTAGCTAACTGAACCCAGGACGCCCGGGTGGAAATTCAACGCGTTTGTCTACTCGGCTACTACCCGGTTATATTTTAAAAAAACTTGTGGGCTTTAACTAGGGGTGCGAATAATTATTCGAACGTTGCTTTTCTTGAAATGTCTTCATCTTTAGGTATGTATCTGAATTTTAGGGAGTTGCCCTTCTTCCTTATTTTTTTTTTTTAATTTAAATTTTTGACCATCTTTGAAGCGTCCGTCATCAGAGTAGATGTGGATTTGAGGAATATTTTTTGGTTTATTAGGGTATCAGTACCTTATAACTACCGTATTTTAATAAATATATACTCGTATATGACCTTCATTTCTGTCAATTCGTCTGTTACATAAATAACTTACGTACCTAAAAGCGCAACTTTTTGATTCGATGATTCTCGACTATTAATCCTGTAACAAAGCCCCCGGAAATAGGCATGGTTGGAAACTTTTAATAAAATTATTAACAGATAAAAATCGACAAATTTATATATATACAGCTGGAGGTCTCGCCAGTGTAGAACTGTGAATATTAATTTATGGTTTTAAAGTTTATTTTGTAGAACTCCATTTTAATTTTTAGGTTTTTTACTTTTATTTAAACAATAATTATTATTATTTTAATTTAAAAAAAAAAAACAGTTTTTAGTTAAAAGCTCTGCGATGTAATTATTTTTACGCGTGACAGCTGTTTCGCCTTCTGAGGGCATTATCAAACTGTCCTAAAATTAAAATAATAATAATTATTGTTTAGATAAAAGTAAAAAACCAAAAAAAAAAAAAAAACTGTGAATATTGTTTGTTTTTTTTTTTAATGTTCGTTATCAGCCGCCAAGATTGGCCACCTGCACAGATAAGATTGTAGAACTAACTATGTGGGATTCAATAAGGTCTTAACATTACCTTTTATCCATGACTACCCACACATGCTAATGAAACAGAGATATCAACGGATTAAACTCTCAATAACTAGACCGCAGTTAACACAAAACTTAGAACAAAATTAAAATTACTTGTTATTTGTAATTTTATTAATAACTTAAAATAATCATATATAATGAAGTCATAGTAAAATTTTTCAAAGAATATGAATATAGAAAAAGACACAGAAAATAAAAAGATTAGATTTAAAAAAAAAAAAAGTAACTTTGTTTTGACACCACTTTATTGGATACATATATACATAAACCTAACCTAATAAACCTGAACAAATATATGTGAACACATATTTGTTCAGCCCTGAAGAAGGTTCAGGTAGAGCCGAAACCGTTTGGTTTATGTATATATGTATCCAATAAAGTGGTGTCAAAACAAAGTTACTTTTATTTAAAATTTAATTATGTCTTTCCACAAAGTGAGTGCTTCATGTCAAAGTTTAAAAAAATTAGATTGTGACCGGGACTCGAATTCGGGACCTCTACTCTCTCCTCTCTTGAAAATTGTTGATATTATTTCTATTATCAATTTTCCAATGAAGCGTAAAAGCTTAAAACGTTAATTTTAATTTTAAATTGAAGTAACCATTTTCAATTTGTATGTTTTAATGACCGACCTCCACGGTTTCCTAACTCCGTGTATAATTCACTCAAAGGTTTGGTCTGTTCAAAGATTTTAGATGAGCGTAATTTTATGCTGCTATAAAACGCAGCATAATATTACGCTATGTTCTCTCAACGGCTTTGTACGTTAAAAAGTATATGTAATTACTTATCAGGACGTAATGCGTATTTTCTTGATTTGAACGAATTTTCAGAACAACGGAATTCATTTTTCATTAAAATACAAATAATTTAGTAATCGATTTGAATACAGCTATAAATTGTGTATTTCTATTCGAGACTGATCGATATGTTTTTTCTTGTTATTTGTGCAGGTTGGCGAGCTTCGTGGCGAAACGGTAAGTGCTTTGGAGCTTGAGAAGTGACTTTAAGTTTTAGTTTTACCACCTGCATGATATAAAATGATTTAAAAATGATCTCTATATGAATATTCTTGCTTGATTTATTGTATTTTGTTTGCTATTTATTTTTGTACATTAACTAAATCTGAATAGGTAGATTCACTCTCGCATTTTCTAACCCTGGTATTTCCCTCAGCCTCGAAACAACCCCCAGTTTAGTAACTGATTTGTACACTGATTTCGAGCAGTGGGGCCAATATAAAATAAATAAAGGGTTTATATTTAATAAACAAAAAATAATAAATAAAATATTTGTACTAAAAAAAAACAATTTTAATAAATGTAAAAAAAAATTTCAGTCCTAACATTAAGATTTCAAACAAATATTTATAGTTAAATTATGTATTTGAATAAATGTGAATAATATTTTAAACTACAAATATTTATGATTAACCTAAAACTATTAATAAATAAATTCAATAAATATTTATTTTCATACTTACAACATACTCGTATTATGTTAGATATCGCTTTGAAAATGCCGCATCGGCATATGGCATTATTCTCGGTAATAATTAACTATAAATAATGAACTTTATGAGTACGAACTCAAGTATGAGTGTAAACTTTTTCAAATTTGGAACTGATGTTAATTGAAATTTTCAAATTCAAAAAAATTTATTTTCAAATCTCTACCTACCTAATAAAGCGTCTACTTACAATGTATTTTAGCAGACATTTTTCTATCTTTGAAATGGATAGATGAAAGCAACTTATATTTTTTCTTGGCAAGTAAAGTTACATGCCGAGATATTCCGCGGGTAAGAACTAGCAATAAATAATAACAACAATAAACAATATCATTGATACGATTCCATTTAAATATGGCGCACTCTCTCGGGGTCGTGACTCTGCCGCCCACTTCTACTTCGTCCGAAGCAATCTTCACAAGTAGCAGAGCAATAATGGAGAACACAAACACAAAGACCTATTTAAAGCCATACTAACTGTGGCCAGCTAGTAGTCCAATCACATCGTCTTATAAGTTATAGGGATACGCAGTAGGGATGGAATATGTCTAATTTATTGCATTGTTTCACCGACGAAGAGCAGCAAAGACAACGCAGAAGATATAGAAATAGAACTTATAAAATAGGTACTTTGGTGTATATATATTGGGGAATAAAATTTGCATTTAATAACTTGCAAATATTTTTTTATTAAAATTGACTTCTTAAGGGTCAGCACTCAAAAATACACACTTTTTGACTCAAGTCCTAGCAATACTACAAATAATTAATCTTTCAATTCCATATGAGTAGTTAGAGTAAATATTTTTTTTTTATTAGAATTGACTTCTTAAGGGTCGGCACTCAAAATACAATTTTTGACTCAAGTCCTACAATACAAAATAATTTTTTCAATTCCATATGAGTAGTTAGAGAAATGTTTAAGGTTTCCAGTGAATACAATTGTTAAACAGCAATCTTTTGAATTCTTTATGAGATGCATATTAGAATTTTAGATAAAATGTAAAATATATCCTTTGCTAGTTTTTAAACTGTTCTTTTTACCAATATTTTACTGTATTTTTTTATAAAATTTGAAGGATTAGAGTAAAAAAATGTATTTACTGGAAACCTCAGATACTTTTTCTAACTACCCGTAGAAAATTCACAGATAAATCATTTGTAGTATTGCTGGTATTACAATGCTAGAAAGTAACGTTTAGCGTCATTCTTGAGTGCTGACTCTTAAATCTTTACGCTTCATCGAAATATAGATTATTGAAAGAATATTAACAATTTAAAAAATGAAAATTTCCTATAAATGACAAATTCGATTTGAAAAATTTTGTACTTTTTTTCTGTTTATTTTTATGCGGGTACTATCACCATTATTTATTATTTCATCCTTTATTTTGAGTGGAAATATGAAAGTTTTAACTATGTAAAGGACATGAGATTTACCGGATATTATATTTAATAACTTTTATATTTATAGTAAATTTATTTGTTTATTGGTATTGTGCCACCTACCTTGTTTCGTGTATTGCTGCTGCTAAGTGCTGTATATGTGTAAAAATAGTAGGGATGCAGGCAATTTTTGTATACTTAATGTTTAATATTGTTTATTTATTACTGTCTGTATCTGTGTTTTCTCCTCGATAAAAAGATATATGAAAGAATATATGAAAAAAAGAAAAAGAGACAGAAAAATAGAACAATCACTTAATATAACTTGACTTGCCGAGAAAAAATATTAGTTGCTTTAATCCACCCGTTTTAAATATAATAATATTACGGGTAGATACTTTATCACTTGTCTACATTTGAAAAGATTAGTTTTTTTGACCGTTATATTTTTTCTGTTTTATGTTTACGTTGACGATTATTGATTTATTTCAATTATTAATATAAAATTATTTTTAGTTCATTTTTGGAAGGTTGTTAATATTCTGTCAATAATCGGTTTATAAAAAAGTTTATAGCATACTATATTATTCTTCCGTGTATTCTATCAGAGGCTGCCTGCAGTTACTATAAATCCCTTCGGCACCGGTACAAAGCCACTGAACAGATAATCCCTAGAAGTGTGATCTGTACGAATTTGAAAATGTTATTTGAAAATGTTTGATCAATTTCACTCGAAGTAAGATAAAATCAACCTTACTGTTGGCATATGGATACGTCCACATTATACCTCTATCTGTATATCTCTTTAGTGTGTCCAGCATTCATATAATTATTTTATTTTATTGTTTTATTGTATCGAAAATTTGACATATCGTCGTTGGAAAGGCAAAAGGGCTTAAGTGACACTTTGGTAAAATTTTGATAAATATGTTGTTTTGATCAGTTTTTTTTCTGCATCGATTGCTCTGACTCTCCTTTAATTCTGAAGACTTTTGTGGCCTTTCAGTCATCTAAAATATATTTACCATTTGGGAGAAGGCTTGACTCAAGCGACACAAGTTTGGGATTTTTTAAACTTTTTTGTCGCTTCAAGTAACTTAGTGAGAGCATTGAGTTAACTTTTTTTTTAAAGCCAGGTACTGAAGACTTCCCAAAATAGCTCTTCAGCTCTTTGCCTTTCCGGCCATGATATATTATTGTTTGCCATTATATTTTTTTATACATTTTTCACTTTCAATTTTATTTACGTATGTATATACAGTACGGGATGTGTTGGAATGCACTAACCTCCACGATATTAGAACAAAAAAAATCATTATTATTATTAAACTGTTGACATTACTTGCCGTATGAAAACGGGTCATTTTTCATCGCGATGTTTACTACCATAATACCATATTTTCCTCATAAGGCATTCTTCACCTTGTACATTGCATGAAATGCGACGTTTTACTATGACTCTCGTACCTCGTCTCCGATAATTTTCCCGTGGATCATCGTCCGGGTGACCTTGAATTCGGTACTCCTCTCGACGCTTTTCATTTGGCCACGTAACAAAGAACCTCTATTACTCTCTCATTCGGTTCGGGGTGTTTTAAGGCTTCATCTATATATGTCCAATATCCCAAAATCGTGTGGATATTATTTGTCCGGATTCCACCTACTTGATTTCTCGCTCTCTCGGAGGCGAAGCAGTTTTCGCCACAAATCATATTGGCAGCTGCAGGCCGCAGCCCCAGAGGTCCGAAAGAAGAAATTATCTCTTTGGGAGAAACTTCTTGAGAAGCGAAGGCGTTGCTTCATTATTATTTATGCCCCATAAATAATTAACACATCTCGGGTAAAGTTAAAGGGCAAAGCAACGGATTTCGAATCTTCAAACAAATAATGGCGGTCGTGATCTCGTATACTAAAATGTGAGGGGAAATCGCTTTTTCAGAAGCGAAGGGACAGGGAAGTCATTACTAGCCACGGGTATCGAGATATCCATTATGATATAATGGAAACAAATTTAAACGAACGAATTTTTCATCATAATTATGCATCACAGAAAAGTTTAAAAAATTACCACAAGCATATTTTTTTGTTTTACGTAACTTCCAAGTTTTATAATTTTTATTTAGGATTAACTTACTTCTGTAGGCAATATAGATATTATTATCTGTGTGCGAAAGGAAGAGGGGGATGGGTCAATAAACACCGATGTTTGGGAGAGCCAAAACAAAATTGAGGTATTTTGTTTTTTGTATGTGATTTTGTCATATGTCCTTTTTCAAAAAAAATAATAGCACATTATTTTATTTTCTGACTTATCATTTTTCTCCTTCGTAGATTTGTCATCCCTCTCTTCCTTTCACACACATACAGATACATTGCAGTTTCACGATGTTAACTACATCATCTTTTTGGAAAATTTGTTATTCCCTCAAGACTCTAAACCACGCGTCTCCGTCACACATTTGGATAGCGGACTGGTAGGTATTCTAATAACACGAAAAAATAATTATATTTTGGTTTATAATTGAACAAAACACATATCGAAACCGAACAAAATGAATTCAATCCAAAACAACTAGACGTTACAAATAACCCAACGCGCATGAGAACGTTTTTAAAGGATCCAAAAAATCCCAAAATAATGAGTGTCCAGTCATTATTTTGCATGAAAATGCTTTCGGACTCCTTATAATAATACGTAGGCAAGTCCTCGTGAAAAAATCTAAGACAGTTGTTGTGAACTAACAAGGGACTGGCCGGATACGGCAAGTCATCTTCCTTAACGAGATGTGCAACACCCGAATTTGTGCCGGGACAACCCTCGAAACCACTACCCCGTCATTACCACGTGGGAATTAAAAGCAGCCTTTGATGACTGTAATTTGACTTGTCCATTTAAAGAGCGCGGGCTGAAATAATAAGTCTTTGTGTAAACCACAAAGCTAACAAACCTTTTTTCAAAGTAGAAGGATGTGATTTTTTGTGTTCGAAATGGTTTAATGATCCAAATTGGAATTTCATTGGTTCTGTCTTTGTTTTATTTATTTTAATACCAACCGGACAGTGTAGCAAGTTACACGTTAACTTTTTATAACAATTAGAGTGATGTTAGCTGCTTTCTTTGTTTGTAGCTAACTTGTACACTCAGAGCAATAATATACCAGGAGGGAGCGCTAGTGTAGTCAGGATTGATGATTTTTTCCTGACTGGGGCGTGGCTAGGGTATTTATACATCCATTCATAGCACATGTCGACATAATATTTTTGATTATTTGTAGAACCACTTTTTCACAGTATTGTTATAAACAAAAATATAGGATATTAGTATAGAGTATATAGAGTGGTATCAATCCAAGGCAGTGTAGTCAGTTTTTGATGATCTTTACCTGACTCGGCGGACCTGGGCGTGGCTAAGACCAAGGCTAGGGTATTTATACATCCATTCATATCACATTTCGACACAATGTTTTTTTTTATTCGTATAGCCACTTTTTCACAGTATTTTTATCAACAAAAATATAGCATCTAACCTGAAAAACCGTTTAGTTGTGTCAAGTTTAGTAGCATAATAAAAAAATGTGGGCGGAGTCTTGCGGTGACCCAGGAGCCCAAGATCATTGTGACAGTACGTAGAAGTGGAGTATTATATTTGTTGTCTCTTTCTCTCTCATGGTGTACGACGTAAAAACCCGGAGAAAGTGATTCATCGCAAGTTTGTATCGGTTCGGTAAAAATAATTAGCTCTCTCTCCATACATTGTTTCTCCAACGATATAACCTAAAAAATCGTTGAGTTATGTCCTGTTATGTCGCATAACAAAACGTAGTGGGCGGAGTCGCCGGAGACGCGCGAGACGGAAAACATGCTTACATACCTAAAAGCGGTTCTATATTGTGTGAGAACTTGTCTTATCTCTGTCTCTCTCACTAATATTTCTTTTTCTTGGCAAGTCAAGTTACATCGCGTATTTTTTCATGGATGACAAACTAGTTTTTTTTAAAAATAAAAATGAAATGTCAGTTTTGATTTTATCTGAGATACGCATTTAAAAAAAAAATAATAGTCGTATCAGATATTCCAGTTATTTTACATAAACACGCATTAAGTGGTAGAGTGAAAATAAATATAATACGGCTAACCAAACGCTTTATGCAAAATCGACACGTTTAAGTATTACATAATCAAACGTAAGTGCCCGTTAACTTGTCAGAGCTAAAATAAAAATGTCGTTCCTAGTCGAAATGTTAAAATACCGATTAATTAATAGAAAGATTGCAATCTTATCCCCGTGATAGGTGTAGGTATGCACCGTTACCAGGGCCGTGTTGGTACTTTTAAAATAAACTTTTTTTAATAGTGTATTTTTACTGTTGTTTTTCTGTTTTTTTTTTTTTTTTTAATTACGAAAATAATGGTACTTGTATTTTATTTTAAAGTTTTAAATACATTTTTGACAACTATTTAAATTGTGCGTATTTTGATTTGCCGCCAAAAGCGATATGTTCGTGCGGAAGGCGTCTGTGACGTCACACCGGCCAACATTTGTAAGCAGTTCCGAGTCCTGATGAGAGTTGTGTTGGCAACTAGTAGCGGTACTACGTCATAGACAAATTTGCATCGTAAAAGAATTAGAGATTTTGGAGCTTTTTTTAAATCAATAATTATTTATAAAAGTATATAACATTTTAATGGAACGATTAGAATCACAAAAATATCTTTAAATATTCCACTTGTTTTTAACACTATCTCCTCATTTGTGAAAATATCGCGTTGCATTTCTTTGGGAATTTTAGCGATCTTATTCTGGCGGTGTTACTTTTCGTAACTAACCTCTAATAAAATAATTTAATGCTAAGAGGGAAACCTGCCAAAAACGAGTGGATAACAATGATGTCATTTTCTACAAAAAATTATGTTTAAATATATATTTTTTAAATTAATATGTGTCATAACACATTTAATTCATATAAAAAATAATTCAAACTTGAACTTCGTAAATAAACCCTACTTATTTATGGCAGAGTACGATTTTGATTGGGAAACACCCCAATCAGCTCTACCATTTTATAATTGTTTCATATTTTTTTAAACAACAGTTGTTATGTAACTGTTACATTTGGTTTGTAATACGATATTTGTATTTAATTAATCCTTAAATTTCTCTTTTTACACTTATGTTTATTGCAAAAAATACCATAATGCTCGGAATAGTGATTACAGTCATTGTGTTTTAACACTTAACGTAACCGTAACCATTTGACAGAGCCGGGGGCATGTATAATAGAAATAAGCATTTACTTTAAATTTTATTTAATCCATATACATTAAAAAAAAATCAAGTCCGACCCTGCTAAGAGATATGCTATAATTATTGGTTATGACCACAGCAATTAAACAGAAAACATAGTTAATTACAAAAGATTCTGGAACAGAGGTCCAATTTGAATTTTGAAGTCTTTCTCGCACGTGATACTAAGAAAAATATTTTTATAGAACTTATTCAAGGGAGTTAAAAATATTCTTTTAATAATTTGATATTTTTCTTAACATATAGAATTACTTTTACCAATTTGAAAATTTTACACTCTTGCGTATGAAAATACGTACAACGCAATTATTTTGTCGAATTACTAATAAAGCAGTTCTTAAGTAGAAAATTTTAAAGCATTAAAATAAATCGAATCGAATTGAAAACTACTGCTGCCTTTCTTCAGGTTCATTAATCAATCCTGCGATTCCTGCGAATCCTTTGACATCTGAATCGTTGTAATTTATTTTTAATTTCGTCTTCCGCTTTCAGGCATTCTGTGCCGACTTGAGAAAGTACAGGAAACGAGAAAATAATTAAGCCAAATTAACAAGATTAACAGTAACGTCAGTAATTGAACCCACCCCATCAACATTGCAGTTACTTTTCAAAATAATTTTGAACGGAAACGTGTTTTTCTGGGTATTAAAAATAATTCATCTCTCTATAAACTACTACAGCTTAAAACGGGTAAATGTTCAGTCGACGGATTGCCATCGTATATATTGAGGATGTCGGTGAAAAATAAAGCCACATACGTAGGGTAGGTACCTATATTTAGAACAATGAACTATTTCCTAAAAAATCAACCAATACAATTAAATATAATATGAATATTATTATTTATCGCAGTGCCTTTAAATAATTTTACTGAAACTATTGAAATGCACGAAAAATGTATTAATTGCACATATAAATATAAAAAATACAGTAACCATTGAAAAATAATTAGTTGTTTCCATGGGTTTTAGTTTCAGTGCCTCGCCTTAATACTGTTAATTTTGGAATTATCGGTATTGTTTAAAGATCCATGATTGATCCATGATGATCTTCCATATTCCTATGCCGGTGACTTTACGGTCACTGGAACCGTCGATTTTTTTTTTTGAAGAACCGGTTCCTTTTTTATCTCAAATAAAAAAACAATAAAATGTCCAAAATTAAATAAATTGTGAACAGAAACTGGTTTCAACAGTAACTGGATAAAGAATAAGTTCCACTTTGGTCTTTGGTAACTGGAACCGCACTGTCACCTCGTTTCAGATATCAATATTTTTCATAGGATTATCCCATTTGCATTGCTTTGATCACAAAGGTAAAAAACAAATAACCTCTCTTTGAAATATTTTGACAGCCGAATAACAAAAAAATGGCGTCTTTAATTCTACTTCCAGCCGTCCGCAAAGTAACCTGTGTTAAGTTATACAACACTTTTTGAGTAAGAGTCGTCGAAATATATCATCAGTATTGCTGTCAAATTAACACCTGTATTTATTGACAGGTGTTCAAACATCATGCGTGAATCTCTATACCCGGAACCTATTGGTCTATAACAACTTAGCACTGGATGATTTAACGAGGAAGAAGGAAAATAAGGAAAGGAAGCATACAGAAATTTGTAAGTGACTTATTTTATAACCATAAAGTGTTCCGTGTGAAATAAATATAATATCACAGATGTACAACAAACTCGTTAATAAATAATTCAACTGTGTGTAATTGGTACAGAAGTGTACGCTATACGTACATATGTAGGTAGTTTACAAGATGATGGTATCTCCAACGATTATCCGTAGCTTTTAATTCGTTCATACCCCGAAGACAAAAGTATATTTTGACACATGATTTGATAATGCTCACCACAAATCTTCCGAAATAAATACACAGTAGGCAAACATTTCCACTCACTGAATTACATAACACGAGGTTGGACACTACTGATAAATAATTCCAGCCTATTGACTGGTAACGTCTCTTTAACCAGATGCATGTTTTAAAACTTTGAGGTCATAATTCCTTAAAACCGACATAAATCATATACGGGACAGAATCAAGAGCAGGTTCCTACTTTCCATATATTTGACAACCACCGTGGTCGAGAGGTTAAGGTCCTCGACTGCGAATCAAGCGGTCGCGCGCTAAAATCCCGGCGTACGCAAATACATTTATCTAATTCATATGGGTCAATTCACATTTAATTAATAGTGTATTTGCGACACGTTCTAAAGTGTTAATTGCTCTCAGTATCGCCCTGGTGAAAGACCACAATTTGTAATTTAAACGTTTTAGCCATATTCAGTGACCAGAACTGAATAGATAAAACCTTACTCTTTCCCATTTCCGATTATTCACTCCTTTAATCCTCGCGAGATATCCCTATTGGGAATGCCATAGTCCCACTGGCTCCTGAAAAAGTCGGGAGCAGTTAGGGACTTTTGTGTGGTATTCACCCTTCTGTTGAAAAAAAAAGAAAGACAAATATTCCTGAGTTACGAATAACCTGAAAATATTTATTTTTTTAAACTCCTACTGCCATCATAATAAGCGGAAAGTGTTGCTTGTGCAATGATCGAGAACTTAGCTGAGCAGATCTGCATTTAGATAAACACCCAAGAGTTTCACGCCATTTCTAGAGACGATGTCACAACTAATGTTATATACTACTTGATATAACATACTCATGTATTATATATGGTTCTTGCAGGCTATTTTTAATTTGTTACTTAGTATAATTTACATGGTTTCCGGCAACGCATTGTAAAAAATCATCTCTTTATAGATTAACTGATTTTGTTTATTGGATTTATTATTTCTGGTAGTCTGATTTTTTTGCATTTCCTTGTATTATGTCTGTGAATATCCACGTTGTAAATAATTTGGTAATAAGTTTTATTTTAATTTTTATTGTATGTGTAAATATTAATGTTTTTAATGTTAGCATCTGTTTCACTGTTAGCCAATTTAGTTCGTCTGACATTTTTACTACTTTTGAATATATATTTTGCCTAAGTATAATTCTCATTGCTTTTTTTGAGAATTTGAAACTTGTTCCATTATATGTCGTTACACAAGAAAATAATCGTTGAACAGTAATGCAAATGTGAAGCAATAATGAAGAGGTAATGAAGTAATAATAATGAAATCTTAGATGTAAGTCAATAGTTATAAGTTATTCTCAGTAGTAAGTTACAAGCTATAAGTCCTTATTGTAAGCCACTAGTTGAAAATATTAGTTGTAAGCCATAAGTAATAAATCTTATCTGTAAGTCATTAGTTATAAGCTAAAGTGATAAATTATAGGTTAGATAAATTAATTTGTAAAGCGCCCTTGAGGTGATTTTCCCACAAAAACGGCGCCATAAAAGTTATCCATTTATTATTATTATTTATTATTCAGCTAGCATAGAATTTGAACCCACGACCTCCGGGTGTCGAATCCGACGCGTTTGTCCACCCAGCCACTAACCGGTCAAAATATTAAATATGTTACTATACATAATCACCACACAACAGCCTCAAACGTCCGAAAGATAACTCAACATAATAGATTATATTAAATATTAATTAATTATTAAAAAGCGAAGGGCCCTTCTGTTGAATTATATTTCAGTGTAAGAGCACTAGTTTCTCACGTCAGGTCAAAATGTTAAAAAAAACGTTGAAATACGAGTTCAGTAAGCAACGAGGGTAGTGATTATATTTCACCTTTTTAAAGAAGAAGAGTTATGTGATGTCAATTCGGAGAAAGCTTACAGAGGTAGTTTTGAATTGCTGAAGGGAAGCCCGATTATTGCTTTTTACGTCTCTAGAAATCTGAAATGGACCAACGATTGTAATTATCGTACGTTAAATGTACCAGTTTGAATAACGTGCGGGCGAAATGCAAATTTTAAATATTTAAAAAATACATAATAAAACTAAATAAGCGAGGAAGATGTTTTGAGATATTTGCATTTATACTTTTGTTTAGTAATAAAAACTTACCAAGAGTAATTTAGCCCAAATTCATTTTTTTAATGTAAAATATGTTATCAAATACACACTTTTTTTAATAATTAAAATATCTTGAAAAAAAACCAAGGGTCAATATTCAAAAATGGGCTTATTTGGTTTTCATTTACTACTTTGGCGTTTTTTTTTTCAAAATTAATAATCAGGAAAGCTACATTATTGGATTTTTATAATATCATTGCCGGAAAGGCGAAAGGTCTGAAACGTCATTTTGGGAAATTCACACAGAACACTTAAAAGTTTTTTTTTGTTTTACAGTAAAATTCATAAGTCTTCAGTACCTGGTTAGATTTAAAAAAAAAGTTGACGCAGGTAATGCTTCTACTGAGTGACATGCAGCTACAAAAAGCTGAAAAATCCCAAACTTGTGTCGCTTGAGTCAAGCCTTCTCCCAAATGGTAATTACAAGTATATTTTAGATGGCTGAAGGGGCACGAAAGTCTTCAGAATCAAACGAGAGTCAGAGCATTCGATGCAAAAAAAAAAAACTGATCCAAACTGCATACTTAACTCATTTTTTACCGTTTTTAACGTTGCAAGTGTCGCTTAAACCCTTTTGTCTTTCCAGCGACGATATAATGTTTCGATTCTGAATTATGGTCTTTCACCAGGGCAATACTGAGACTATCTTCCACTACGGAACGTGCCGCAAATATGCCATACCTATTTAATATTTTTAATTAATTGACTGAAATAAAACAAATTAATAAAATAAAATTAAAAATATTTATAGAATTTTAACCACTCGACCACAGAGGCCGTATACTTTTTAAAGTCGTGATATTTTTCACTAGAGTTTTTTGTTGTCGGTTTTAGTGGGATCACTCCACTAGTTGAGGCACAGCTAGCTTCTTTAATTTAGATAATTTTATGCCAATAGTCTATTCTGGAAAGGCTATTGAAGACAAACGGTTTTTCTGACGTTGTTTGAGTTGATGTATTCTTGTCATAAATTACGTGTGTATATTTTAGTATAATAATAATTTTAAAACTATTAAAAAACTACATTAAGAAAATGTTAATTTAATGGTTTTCATTGTGTTTATTACGTGTGTTATTAAGCCTGAATTCGCTATGGTAAGGAATATAAAGACACTGGTAGATTTTCGTTCTACCGTGGATCGATTATGGTTGATAGTAATCAAAGTTTATGTTAAATTTCATACCAACATGAGGCTCTGAGTTTTATAAGACCTATGTCGTCTTTGGTTGGTTTTGAAGAGACCCACAGCCAGGCTGTCGTTATATACGAAACGAGTCGTAAAGAACCATTATCATGCGGAAAATGTCAATCGTGTACAAATGTAAGGCACGCGTTTGGCGTGTCTCCCAGTGCCGAAGGGTTCAATGACAAGAAAACATTCTTTACAATCACATTCTATACAATTATCTTACCTAATTTCTATGTTATGCTGTTTTCAATTTGTCATTTGAAACAGAGGAATGTAACAAAGGCGTTGCTCATTTTTGAACTGAATAAATTATTCGGATACCTTAGGTGTCTATCCAAAGATGCCTACCAAACCCAACAAAAGGGCGAGTTTTCCATTTTTGCAGGGTCAGCAGTTAGCATCAAAATAAGGACTTTTAAAATAAAAGTAGTTACGCAGAAAGCGTCCAACCCACAATTTGCCAAAATCGAGTCTCAAGAGTCTCAACTGCTTCCAACCGTCTGGAGCCGGTGAGACTATGGCATCCCCAAATAGGGTATGTTGTGAGGCTGAAGGTAGTGGGGAGGGGAAGGAGATTGAGAAGAGGAAGGTTAGGAAGTACCTGGCTATTCAGATCTGGTCACCAAACACGGCTGAAGCCATTTCAAGCAACGTTTCGATTCTGAATGGTGGTCTTTCACCAGGGAATTGAAGTTTAATAGCTTTAAAATGTAGGGTTACTTAGCAAATACATTTTTTTGCAATAAAAAAACTTTGATATATTAAAAATTAGCTATTTATAATAAATCTCACTAAGATAAAAACACTGAATTTACTTTACAAATGCCGATTACGATTATTTTAATGCTTTTGTATCGTCATATTTTCAAGAGTCAGAATAACAAAAGAGTATGTGAATGTGAATGAAGCAAGGAGTGTGTGCCAAGACAGAGTTGTACGGCAGTCCGTCCTCTCTGCTTACCCCTGCGGGGAAACGTCGTGATGATTAGTTAGTTTTTTTTGTTATATTTTCAAACGCCTTTCTTCTCGGTTACATCTTTTTTGGGGTTTGGATGCTTTCTGCATAACTACGTCCATTTGAACGACTGTCCATGTAACAAAATAAAATCAAAATCAAAACTTTTTATGAATAACGATGTTTTGTTTATTCTTCTTGATTCCCAAGGCAACGATATTCTGGTCTATCATTTTATTGCTTCACATTGAAATCAATTAAATGAATTCACCACAGCCTACGTACCGAGCAATAATGATAATTTAAAACAACTTAAATATTGTTTTCAAATAATAAAACTGAGTTATTGCAACATAATGCCTGTGAGAAGTCGGTGGGTGATTCGAAAGCAATAAAAACCATTAACATTAATGCTAGCTTTTGAACCTACCTGTTTTTGTCAGTACTTTATATCCGGCGATATAATTTTCATGTGCCAACACAAATAGGTATTTCAGATGCTCCACTTTAATTTTGTTTACGTAAAAGAATCACGCGAAAGCACTTTCTCTCACATTAGGTGACTCTCTCGTTAAATTGTCAAAATATCAATGTTCAAATATTATTCAAGTCGTACATGAATAATTTTCTTGAAATAAATCTTTTATTGTAGGGAGAGTTCGTGTAACCGTGACCACCCGACGGCCTGCGTTCTCGAGTGGTAAGACGCTCGACTACGAATCCAAAGGTCACGGGTTCGAACCCGGCGTGCGCAAATCAATTGTTTTAAATTAATATGTGTCATAATACATTTAATCAATATAAATAATATATAGTATATTTGCGGTACGTTTCAGAGTGGCAGATACTCTTTAAGTATCGCCCTGGCGTAAGACCATCATTCAGAACGGAAACGTTGCTTGAAATTGCTTTAGCCATGTTTGGTGACCAGATCTGAATAGCTAGGTACTTCATAACCTTCCTCTTCCCCATCTCCTTCCCTTCCCCGCTAACTTAAACCTCACAACCCCAATTGGGAATGCTATAGTCTCGCTGGCTGACGGTAGAGAGCAGTTGCGACTCCTGGGCGGTATTCTCTATAAACAAATAAAAAACCCGATACCTACGACCACCCCCTGTTTTGATGAAACAACAATACATGTTGCTGTGTGTATTTCTAACAATGATTTGCATCATTGCTTATGATGCACCGGCAGCTAACTTAATACCCAAACCATTTGCATTGATATTGACGGTTGTTGCGCGTGGAAATTACTCTATTTTCGTCAGTTTATTTTGGATTATGGTTCAGCACCCAAAATGTCACTAAACGTCACTTTTTGACATTCTAATACAAGCAATACCGTACACGAATTATCTGTAAATTCTACATGGGCAGTTAGGAAAATGTCTAAGGTTTCCAGTGAATATTTTTTAAAACTGTAATCTATTAAATTAAGTTGAAAACACACGTAAATGTCAGTAAAATGTGCAGTTTAAAAACCAGCGCAGTTATTCTCAAACGTTTTACATAAAATTCCAGTAAGTATGCGTTTTGTAAATCATTCAAAAGATTACTGTTTAAAAATTGTATTGACTGAAAACCTTGGACATTTACCTTAACTACCCGTATAGAATTAATAGATAAATAATTTGTAGTATTACTTGAATTAGAATGCCAAAATGTGTGTATTTTTGGGCTTTGACCCTTAAGCACTGTTTTCAGCACAGATTTATGTATTTAATTAATTACCAAAATTCATGGTATTTTATTGTAGTTTATGATTGTACAACTCAATATTCAGTGATTCTCTTATTTTATTTCCCACCATGTTTACATAAGCCCTTATCGACCTGACGGTTATAGTTTTCATAGTCCAAAATAGTTTAGTTTGAGAATTGAAATTATTTAAAAATTTTAGAATTGGATTTTTATGTAGTGACCAGTTGTTTATCTGCGAAAAATTACACAAAATATTTTTACTAGCCAAGAAAAAATATTAGTAGCTTTAATCCACCCATTTCGAATAAAGAATAATGTTTCTAAAATACATTGTAGGTAGGTACTTTATTAGGTAGATAGGTATTTGAAAAGTTTTTTTTTTAAATTTGATGTTTTTCGAACACATCCGTCAGCTACAATTTAGAAAAGTTATTTCTTCCTTTGTGATCATACGCATACTCATAAAGAAAATTATTTGGAGTAATTAATTATTGTAATTTTCTTATTTTTTATTGATTCGTAAATGGGTTTTTCGATATATTTACTAATCTGATTAAATTTATATAATTCATTCAAACGTCTTATGAAAAGGGGTTTGATTATGAAAATGGCGGTATATCATATTTTTACTTTACGTATATTTATTATTATTAATATATTTTGTACTGCATACGAAATTTACCATAATGGTGAAAAACGCCTATTTTGGTGATCGTTAGTTTATACTATGTATTTCAAATATGAATGTTAGTGAAAACAAAAAACCCAGGTACCTACTCAGTTTTTTAACCAATGTGTCCACAACCATTATTAAAATTTAACAACTCAGCCATTGGTAGAATTCTAAAGTAGCTTTCAGTTGAAACGTCCTTGAGCAATGTGCAGCCTCGAGATGATACCAGACACGCTTTTATTAGTAAGCAAATAATTCAAGATGTATTCAGTCATTCAGTGCGTACAATCGTAAAAGCGCAAACATTCAACAGTCGTGTTTTCATACGTTCTAATTTCACTCTTTAAAAAAAAAAAATTATTAATAAATTTATATAAATGAAAAAAATAACTTTGTATATTATTCAACTTATTTAATTTGAAAAATGACCTGCGAAAATTATCTATATGGACCCATATTTCAAATACATCATTTAAAAAAATTATTAAACAAACTTCAGTTTCAAATTTAAATATATACCGCACTCGTGTGTACGAGGTAGGTACGCACAAGAAAATAATATTATTTAATTCTTTGGTTTTTGTAACACATAATAAATTAAATGGTTACTTAGCACTAACTTTTGTAAAGTCTAATAAAAAAAACGACGTTTTAAAATGGACGAGACTAAAATAAAGACGTATGTTATTCAGAAGCCTATATGAAAAAAAATACATAAATATATTTTCGTAGAAAGCAATCACTTTGTGGTTTGACATATTCAAAGAAATGAAAAAATAACTTTGTATAAGACCACGGATATTATTTCAATTTTTATGACCGACCGGTTTCGCTTAGTCTAAGCACCTTCAGGGTAGAAAATTAATCTAAACAAAAAATACAAACTGTGCGGTTGTGAAATAAGTTGAATTACATGACGTACCAAATCTTCGAATTGTATGCGATATTGATGGATTAAAAAGAGTTAGATACACATAGTAATTTACCGATAAACAGGTCGTAGATTACCGGTAACATTATATGGGAATATTTATATATTTACCAGTAATGTTTACCGGTATAGCGATCGCTGATATCAACACGAACATTACTAACTATAAAATAATGGCGCTATTTAAACCAAGCATATCTCTAAAACTTATTATTGATTAAATCTTACCTCGGATTGTTAAAACTAAGATCATCCGGAATACCCGTAAATACACATTATTATTCCATGTAGGAAACAAAGCATTACAATATTCGCAATGAACACGACTTTACACAATAAGTTTCTTAGTTCTGGCTTTCCAGAGTTCTAAAATAAGTTCAAGACCTTAAAAATAATTTTAATTATTATTGAAGATCGTGTCTTATTGCCGAACAAGACATCACAATACAACAGTGAATTCTCGAGACTTGGAACATCACTTTCTCGTTAATTATGACCTTAAACAGTAAGTATCTCAATAAATATATCCTTAATCAGTATTATCACCATTGTAGAAGCGTAAAAAGTATTTTTATTGTTCAGGAACAAGACATCAAAATGATTTTCCATTAAACTCCGAATGCGTCCCACATTGCACTGGATCATTTAAGGGTGTAATGAAAATATATCCTTCAAATTAGCGACCATAATTTTATGAAACGTGAAGTATTATTTAAAGACGGAAGACATCTCAGAAGGGTTGTTGAGTTATTGTTGCTACTTATTGTAATTTATTGCTTTGCTTGTATCCTCTGGGAATCGTAGGCAAGCGATAAAATGATTGGCACAGGACAACTGGAACAAGTAGTAAGGATGACAAAAAGTTTAGTTCGATTCTTCTATTTTTATATGAATTTGTTTCCATACTGTACACGTTAAACCATTTAAAGCATATCGTTTTATACTTGCTCAGGGATTCATTTTTTGGCATTTTTGAAAATAGCAGAAAAATTACCATACAATAATCATTCGTGTTCCAGAACGATTCCAGTCGCATTGTGAACGACAGTCATTGGAAATTGTCTAAAACTCTACAATTCAAGATGAAAATGACTCCCCGATCTGAAAATAGTAGTATTGATCTAGAAATTTCAAACAGAAAAAGCTGTCCAACTTGCATGATGCCATTATTTCCCGTTTGAGAGATTTTGATACTCGACCAAATCATATGTGCTTCATAGTTAGTAAGATAATAAAATATTTACTCTCGGCTGACACATCGACTTGCATAGAAGATACATGAATAAGTCCTCTCCATACATAAATATTTTTGTTTACTGCTTTGGTTGATTCAGTATACTATTTTCTATAATATACAGAAGAATTTCGTGACTATGATTTGGAGGAATGTTCTGGTTTGTTTATTTATTTATTATGTTACTTGAACATACGAGTACATTTTTATATTAGTTGGTAAATTACCAATACCACTAAGCATAACCCTGTGTTGGGATGGCAATTTGAAAAAGTATTTTTTTTAGCTACATAGAAACATTTTAATATCGAAAATATAGTACATACATAATAAAAAAAAAAATAATATAAGTAAATGACAGATTTGAAGATATAGAATCTACATATTAAGAGCTAAATTAAACTTGGTTTTTAAGGTGAGTAATGATATTGCTTTTAAAGGAGCTTTTGATTTGTATGTTTCTGATGGTGCTAGGCAGAGCATTGAATTGCTTAGTGGCGTTGTACTTAAAACTTTTTTTTCCGTAAGCGGTTTTATAGGCTGGTATAGTAAAGAATTATTTTTTGTGACAGCCTTAAGGTTCTAGAAATTTTCTATTGAATTAAATTTTCTATTATTTTATTTTTTTCTATCAAAGATGCTTTGCTTTTAACTTCCAACGGTCTTCTAGCTTTCGGTTGACCTTTTGATTTCGCACTGCGATCCAGCAGTTGGGATAAACAAAGTAAACAATAAACAGATATATGCTCACCACAAATATTTTGTAGGTTTTTTGTTGAATAATGAATTTATTCTGTAGCATAATTTTATGTTTATGCTCTGGATGATTTTTTTGGTGCATTAACTTATTATAGTCTTTTCTGGCTTTCGGTTGACCCCTTTATTTTTCTATGGGGCTCCTTGGTTGCACAAATGAAGTGAAAAAACGAATAAGGGATCTTCATCCAAATTTTTTGCTTCTTTGGTTGAATCATTAAATTATTCTGAATATCTATACACCAGAACTGTGTTTAAGCTCTGAATATTTTTTTCGGTTCATGCTATCAATGATTATGTGTCTTCAACTTTTAACGTTTTCTAGCTTTCAGTCGACCTCTTCGTTTCACTTCGGGGTACAAGTTGATTAAATGAAGTGACTAAATGAAAAGCTTCTCCATACATATTTTTGCTTACTTCTTTAGTTAAATGACTATATCATTCTGTGTACACCGCAGAACATTATGTTAACCCTCTGAGCGAATGTTCTGGTTCATGCTATCAGAGATTCTTTGCTTTTAACATCTAACGGTCCTCTGGCTTTCAGTTGACCCCTTAATTCTACTTCGGGTACCTCGGGTTCCCGCCGCTGTTCTCGCCGGGGTTCTTGGCTATAAATCTCCAGTAATAATGTCCGCGCAGCAATTTTCTGCGGTTTTCTGGTTTTAACGTAATTGCACAAGTTCTCAACTGCGCCCATACTAAAGAGCTTCAAATTGGCTGCACATGGAAAGGTTAGAGCGGGTAATAATCCCCCTGATGCGATTGTTCTAACTACAGACTCATTTACATACCATCATCATATTTCATATTTCTTCAATACCCATTACATACTTTAATGTTCATTTCATTTGTATAAAATAAAACAAATATTTTATTTTGATCATTAAGTTATTGATATAAGCACCTATGTTCAACAGTTTTGCTAATACCGAAGCTCCCTCGGAGCAGTAAAACATGAACCAACAAGAAGTAGATATTAACCAAAAAGCAAAAACTTTAATTATTAGCAGCTTGCCTCTACTTGAGAACTCCAAGGGTGCGTGCGCATTTTTTGGTACGGTTTCCACGATATTCGGCACTTAATATGCGGTAAATTCGAAAATTGTTATGGAAATATTTTATCCCATTAAAGCGCATAAATAGCATCAAAAAACATTATATTAATTATTGAAATCAAATCAATAATCTTTAACGTAAATATGAAACATAAAAATAACGGTCGCGACCGAGACTCAAACTCGGAACCTCTACTCAATCCGGGAGTTTCTGCCAATTGAGCCACCGATACCTTGAAACCGGCATTTTTTATCGATCTCATTCTTCTTTTGAAAATTATAAATATCTTTTTTTTAAGTTTTCTTCCGATTTGGCTGCCATCTGTGTATGATATACAAAGCTTTACCCAAGCACATATCATATACCTAGATGGTGTCTTGGATAATAAAAGTTTCGAGTTTGAGTCTCAGTCACGACCGTTATTTTTTCTGTTTCATGTTTACGTTGAAGATTTTTGATATTATTTCAATAATTAATATAAAAAGAAAAAAAGCGTGGAAGTTAATACTAATTTAATACAAAATAATTATTTTACTAATATCTGGGATTCTTTAAATACTTTTTTATTCGAATTTTAAGATACCCAACTTAACCATTAATATAATATAATAGCTACAATAATATTAATAAAAAAGTACTTACTTACCTATTTCCTAAAAGTACTCATTGAATTGTTTGAAAAATTTAAGAGGTATCGCGAGAGCATGTGAAACTTACTTTTCAAAGGATTCTTAGAATAAAGTAGTGTTGAAAAACTCGACTGCCGCGAATCAAGCGAATTGTCTTCTTCAGAATTGAGTATGAATGTCTATATTCTATATTAATAAATCATTTATTTGGGTCTTAAATAAAAAAATAAGAAGGACAAATTTAAGTTAGAATACAAATTTAATAATCACGCAGTGTATTTGGAAATTTTAGTCGCAATTTCAAAACAAATTTTCAAAAACAGGCGTTCCTCGTGGGAAAACATCCCAGTAATTTATTAAATACTAAGATTTAAAAAAAAAACTGAAATGAGCGTGAATTCTTAAATTCATAAATTCTTCTGAATTTGTTCACATTTTCTCAAATTATTTCAAACGCTTTGTCGTATATTATCCGCCATTCGGAACGTGAGAAATATCAAATGAAATATTTAACTTGCTACAATTGAATAATGCACTCGCCATAAACTGTAATAATGATGATAACTTCCAATTAAATATAACTGTGAACACATTTAGCGCTATCGCCTCGCAGCGATAAAAATAATTATCATATAATAGTCGTCGTAAAAAATTGGAGCAAATTCCGCGTTTTTTGAGTCTAGTCATATTTTACAATAATCATAATTATTATTCTTGCTGTAGACAAAAAACATTAGTCGTTACGCGCACTTTCTAAAGTACTTTGGTGAAAAGGAGTACCAATTCGTACCAGGAGCCCATGAAATACAAGGAGTTAACGAGAGCAATCCGTCTAACTGGATTCTTACATGGCTCTTAATTAGCCGATAGCATGAGCTCTTAAGACCTACTACGTAGGTACCAGTATTGGGGAAGGAGTTTAAATTTGTTGTCTGCATGATAAATCATAAAAATATTTTGCTTTTTGGGGAAGGAAACCAATATCAGAACTGTTACTTAATTTATAAGTTAATTCGTTGAATGAAAAGTGAAATTATTTTCCTTGAGGTAGGTACAAATCTAACGTTTAAATATTTAAGTGCCATTATTCTTATTTATCTCGACGAATCACCTTTAGATATGCAAATTTTAACCAAATCCTGTACTGTATGACAAATTCAGAAAGTCCATTATTTTAATTTCGCTCCCATGCCCTAAATCGGAAAAAGAAAAAAAAAATAAAAATAAAAATAAATATATTAAAACAACAATCATAATTTAAAGTTAATAATTGTGTCTATCTGATGGGACCCAGTTAAGCCAGTTAAGTATGTTCCTGTATATTTTCTTCTTTAAACTAGGAATTAATATGTAACGATAGAAAGTAAGATCTGTACAGCGCCCTTGAGGTGATTTTTCACAAAAACGGCGCTATACAAATCGTCCAAATATTATTATTATTATTATTATATGTATCTTCGTGTACCTTCTAAGTACCTTTTCCACTCTGTAGGCCACACATTCTGGCCCATACGATTTTGGCAGGCAGCTCTGTCGGCCAGAGGGTCTGGCCCGGCGCAAGTATAAGTTTAATCACCAATTTCTATGCACCTAAGTACATTCTACCAACTATTATTTCCGATAAGTAAAAAGTATTTTTCATATATCAAAAATATAACATTAATTTTCAATCAGAGTAGCAAATTGGTTCTAAAAAAATGGTCAGAGTGGAAAAGGTTAAACCTTGAAACGGAGTAAGTTTAAAAGAATCTATTTTGCTTCTAATAAATATGATGGCCCTTATTTACAAAGTTAGGCTAGCACGTTAGCATCTAAACTCACCAGTATAATGATATCTTTTCATGCAGTGATCGGAAAATTCTCGATCTACTGCTAAACAAAAATTTCGCTTCAATGTAAATATCAAAAAGGATTTTTTTTTAAATTTTGATAGTTTTATGGTAAATTTAGCCATACTTTTTAAGTTTGTAAAGGGACCTTGAGGTGTCATTTAAAAAAATGGCGCTATATAATTTAGCCAAGTATTATTATTATTATTTATCATCTCCATTATTACAATATTTCAGTAGCACAAAGCGAATTGTTTTCTCTTTTAGACGATTTTCCGAAAAAAGATATTTTGGTCGTTATTTTGTTATTATCTTTTTCAAAATTTACCTCTCTTAATAATTTTGGGGCATTTAGGTGAAGGAAGTATATGTTACAATTCTCTTATTGATAAGGAGTTAATTTCACACCACCGTTATTTATTAAGATAAGACATTGTGTAATTTGTATTTATATAAAACATTATCTTTTTTTTCTATGTATTATATGGAACTTATGGGATTGCATCACCCTCCCTGAGATCTGGATTAAAAAAATTAAATAAATAAAAATTATAAATGCACACAATTTAATACCCGACCTTCTTTAGGCCTTTCAAAATGGAACTGCATACTTAACTCATTTTCGGATATTTCGTGACACATACCTCTTCTTATTTCTAATTTTGAAATTGTTAATTCGTGGTGGAACTCCATTTTAATGATTTTAATAATACCATTTCTTTTACTTTATAAATAAATAAATAAAAATAGTGGAATAAAGTTAAAAATTTGATATTATTAAAATCATATATCTCTTGACCTAAATGTCGCAGAATTAATCAGGTAGTAGTAAATACCTCATTGATACTCCTAAATCTTTTGAATTGATTGTGCTTTATGTATAAACCTGTACGTACGTTTCTAATTTTCTTACGTTAGTTACATTTAATTTTTTTTTTAATCATTAGAATACTTAAGTCTGTAGTTCAACAGAATGTATTTTTTTAAAGAAGATAATCGCAGCTCTACTTATTGCATTTTTGGTTCACATTTCACGAAGCGCGTCAAAAAAAAATTCTCTTAAACATCACTAAAGCGCTTACTAGTTTATGAGAAATCCAATTTCACATAAGACCTTTCAGTTTTAGACGGTAGACATCCAATAGCAGCGCTCTTCACCACTTTGGTATCTATCTCGTTTACACATTACATATGCGTACCTGGTTTCTCTTCGTTCTATGTGTGTTATGAATACCGGAAAAAAATCGTTGTACAAATATGATCGATACTTGATGTTTTAAATATGATGGATATTAAGTAGGTACTCCAATACTGAATAAATTAAAAAGATATTATGTATGAAGATTTCCTTTGTATTTAAGTACACATACGGGCAAAGAACTACTGTCCAGTAAAATAGTGTGTATTAGTATGAAAACGAACAATTTGCAATATAGCACGAGACTTATTTGCTAAGTAACCTAGGCAATTGTTTAAAGCGTTATTGTCTTTAGCAGGATTTCTCAAATCATAAAACAATTTTTCTCCGAAACATCTACGCGTATCTTGTACATATGAGTAAAAAGACATGCAATCAGTTAACAGATGACGAGCCTTATTTGTAACGTAACTAAGTGAATTATGTTTAGCGGTATTTATCTTAAGGCAGAGTTCTCACATTATTTATTTATTTATCGGGAGACTGTTCATTAATGCACGTTCCATTCTTGCTACCATCAATCACGCTGGTATCAGCTAACATATCTGTGTGTTAAAGTACGCAATGTAACCGCGCGTCGAAGTGGCTTTGTGTAATTCGTGTTCCATGTTTCATCTCTGGAGTCAGGAGCGGATCGAGAAGTCGGAAGACCTCGGAAACCAGATACAGCCTATAGACTCAGATACAGACTATATAGTTAGATACAGCCTTCAGAAATATGTAGATACAGTCCACGAAACCAGATACAAATAAATATATACAATTGCAAACTACGGAGCTAAATTCAGCCTTCAGTACCAGATACAGGCTACAACATCTGATACAGCCTTCATAAATAGGTACAGCCTATTGACTCAGATACGCCTTATAGAACCATGTGCATTTTACAGAACCAGATGCAGTCTACAAAAACAGGTAAAGCCTTCATAAACAGATACAGCCTACAGATTCAGATACGCCTTATAGAACAATGTACAGCTTTCAGAACCAGATGCAGTCTACAAAATCAGATATAGCCTTCATAAATACATACAGCCTACCGAGTCAGATACGCCTTATAGAACCATATGCGGTCTATAGAACCAGATATATCCTACATTGCATTATTGAGTTGTATAGAAACAAAGACAGCATCACGATATTGCCTATGTCAATTGATCACTAGGCTCAACAATATTTCAATTGTAAAAAAAGCCGATCTATTTATTTTATTAGTTATTTGCTTCTTATAGTTAAAATATTTGTTTTCGTCACACATTTTGTGAAAATGTGCGCGAAAGAAAGATAAATAGAGATGTTTGACAGTTTTTTCAGCTTAAATCAGATTTGGATTTTGAGCCTTGTGGCAGTGGCTTGTTTATCACACCCTTATATCTTTGGAACGTTCGAGGCTTAGTGTGGTAATTAATATATTCAATATAGTTTGACTGGTTAGTACTTAAGTGGACAAACGCATCGGACGCACCCGGGCGTCGTTGGCTCAATTCCTCTGCTAGCTAAGTCCTCCATAAGTGCGCAAGCAACATCTTTCGCTTATTATGTTGGCAGTAGGAGTTTTTTTTAATATTGTCAGGTTATTCGTAACCCGGTAATGTTTGTCTTTCTTTTTAAAGACAATTTAAAATAAAGATAATTTAATCAGAATAATTTTAAATAGTTACATTAAATTGTCCTTTTCATGCCATTTCTAATATGACCCTGTGTCCTTTCTGCTCGGTTTCGAAGATTCCAAAGCAAAGTGACACGCTTATAAAAGTTTGCTTACATACCAAATGCCAGTACTCCAGTACCGAACACGATCGTACAAACGGACGGCAGTCAATTTTAGCAAGACAATGAGTCCAGATCTAAATGAGATAAAAATCAATATCTTGTTGTGATTTATTGCCCGACGCGTACCGAATCAATGGAAAATAAATACTTTGGGCCTCGTGAA
This sequence comes from Drusus annulatus, assembly GCA_022651775.1. Classification (NCBI taxonomy): domain Eukaryota; kingdom Metazoa; phylum Arthropoda; class Insecta; order Trichoptera; family Limnephilidae; genus Drusus; species Drusus annulatus. Next base: position 1,566,037 of record JAGWCC010000099.1, on the reverse strand, counting down.
ATATCGAAGGCGGTCACAAAAAAGCTAACATAACTAATATTCTAAATTTTGTAATTGACGTTTATGTCTTCATAGACAACGTATACGGTAAAAAATTCCTTGTTATTTGTTGGTACATTATATTCTCACACAATTAATATTTCTGAAACACAACAGGATAGTGTAAGTACTATGTGATGTTAATAAAATAGAAAGGTAATATTTACAGTATAGACAATATTAACCGAGGTTGTATTCTCTGTACGATTCATTGCATTATCTTTTGAGGAGAATTTTTTTTTTTTTTGATTACCGCACAAGAGTCCCAACTACTCCCAACTGTCAAGAGCCAGTGAGACTATGACATCCCCAATTGGGGTATGTTGCGAGACTTAAAATAATGGGGAGGAGAAGGAGATGGGGAAGAGGAAGTTTGGGAAGTACCTAGTAACCAAACACGGCTAAAGTCATTTCAAGCAACGTTTCAATTCTGAATGTTCGTCTCTCACCGGGGCAACACTTAGAGTATCTATCACTCTGGAACGTGCTGCGAATATACTGTATATTATTTTCATATAATTAAATGTGTTATAACTTATATTTAATTAATATGCCATGACGCATGTTAATTAAATATAAGTTATTTGCGCACGCCGGGTTTGAAGCCGCGACCTTTGGACTCGTAGTCGAGCGTCTTACTACTAACTATACTAACTATATCGCGTACACATACACTCGACCATAAAGGTCGTCTATCCATGGTAGATATTATATTTCCCCGAATTGTACGATCGATGTCTTTTACATATTTCCGTGCCCTCTATCGTATGAGGGAAAGCCTGGTTGGCACAGTTTCATATCCCTGTTTTGTTGGCTACCTCTGTCTAATTGATAGTTGGAGTTTTTTCAGACTCTTTGTATGTAAAACGCCACCCATTTGGAACTAGCTACCAGCATTCGTCTTTTCTCCCCCATTTAATCCGGCCCCATCCAAGATCTGCTTTGACAAACATACAGCCCTTCGTAGCCTGCCTAACCAAGTGCTGATATAATTCCCCTGGGCTTACATTAATTACAAAATGTAGAGGCCAGGGAGATTACAAAGAAACTTGGGTCTGAGAACTCGAAATATTTCTCATTTTAAAGATATCATTCAACGTTTTCCCACGGCGAAGGGAACTATTTTACAGGGAAGTTGGCGTTAAATGACAATTATGGATTCATTGCTACGCAGAAATTTATTTGCAGGTATGCCAGATTCGTCGAGCTAGCCAATTAGGCATCAAAATCTGAACAATTTCTAGTCTCGGTACCAGGCTATCATAACATTACCGCAGGTAATACATTCAGGTTATCGCACCATCTTTGCGCCTGAACGTGGGTACAGGAGACGGTTTTGCCACCAAAATGCGTTTAGAGTATCGATACTGCAGTTTTATATTTTGTCAGCAAATAAGTCGACCATTGACGGATTAAATTGATTCTTAAGTGAATAAGATTTCAATACACATTAGTGTTATTAAAAAGATGATTCAAAATAGTTATTGAAACCGATTTAGTTTTTTTTTTGGGAAAATTAACAGCAAATCAACAAGAATTAATACAAATATATTATAATAAAAATAAAAAATCATGTCAACTACAAATTTTCTTCTGCTGATGATAAATATTATAAATAAAGTGTGACATGTGTGTATATACAGCTTTAATTTAGTAACTTAACTAAGTTGGTGGGGGGAGAAGAAGGTGAAAGGGAACATGGGAATGGGATAAAGGAAGAAGGACGGGAGCAAATGGGAGGTTAGTTTCAATGATCTAGTTTGGGTTTTATGATTGATCCTCTAGACTTTAGAGACCTCCCACATAAAAACAAATATTTCTTACTTGCAAAAACTTACAAACGGGAAATTCTGACGTGATGAAATTTGCATACTTACCTCATTTTATCTGTAATTTCAAGGTCAACCCAACTGTTTTCAGCTCGCTACGTTATATCTTTAACTGAAAAAAAAACATTTTGCAATATCGTGTGATCCATAATTTAAAACAGCTCAATTTAAAACATATTTTAAGTAAAGATTTTTGAAACTCGCGCGAAGCCATGTATCATCTATTTAATATGTGCACAGATATGGTTAGAAAGAATGAGAAAATTTCGCCTGTGGCGCTAATTCTCTTAGGTCAATGACTTGGCGGATGGACTGCTTGAATGTATGCTCATTCGCATTATAATTTCCTAGGCTGTTGCCATCCCCAACGAGGAGAACATATTTTGCTTAAGTGGGTGGGAATATTAGCGAGAAACCGGGTATGATTAAGTGTCGATTCACACCAACGTCCGGATCCGCTCAGTGACGATATTGTTCCGCAAGAGAGCTTATTGATATGGTATGAATATCAATCAAGGAGTATGTGCCAAGACAAAGTTGTGTGGCAGTATATCCTTCTGGCCACCTTTGTGATATTTAACTACTTAGTTAGTTAAATAATTATTTTGAAGTGTAAAAATACTTACATCGCAGATATTTTTTTTAAACCAATTTTTTAGCACTAAATAACATTTTTAATAATTAATAAAAATATTATTTAGTTATAAAAAAATGATTTTTAGTAAAAAGAAATCTGCGATGTAAGTATTTTTACACTTCAAAATAATTATTTAACTAAGTAGTTAAATATCACAAAGGTGGGCAGAAGGATATACTGTCACACAACTTTGTTTTGGCACATACACCTTGATTGACATTCATACCATATCAATAAGTTCTCATGCGGAACAATATCGTCACTGAGCGGATCCGGGCGTTGGTTTGAATCCAGCTTAATATGGCGATTTGGGTTTGTGTCGGTGAAATAATACGATGATTCGATATAGGAGTTGGAGATAAGATGAACAGAAGACGAAATAAGTTGCTGTGTGAGGTGTGAGGTGTGTGTGGTTCAAGGTCCAAGTCGTGATGCGTTGCACATGCCAATTGTTGGTAATTTATACATGCGTGTATTCATTCCAGTTATTTTTCAGATCTGCTTTAGATAAGATCGTTTCGTGGACTCATTATTTGCGTTTGTATTTTACGCTTTGATCTGCACCACGAACTAAAAGTCCGAGTACTTCTACAATGGTGAAAAGAATTCCAAATATGAACTAGCGCAATGGTACACGTTCAATATGTGAGGTTTGCAATGTGTTCACATGGTTATCCGTCTAAAATATTTTCAATTATACGACATCAAAATATGCATTTTTAATATCTTTTTCTTTTCTTTTGCATTATTTTTTGTATTTTTTATTTATGTAATTACAAATGATCTTGTATAATTATTATTATTTTATCATATTTTTAATTTTGTTATATCTTTCATTCTACTAAACTTCTATTATTGTATTAAGAATATGACAGCCAGAGTTTTCCACCCACCGGTCTATTCCGCTGAAATAAAATAATATAATTTTTATTATTACCCTTTTGATGGTCAGTGATTTTTAAAAATCAGAATAAGATTAAATCGAAACGTAACATCAGCAGTTGATCAATATTGTTAGAGACCATTTAAAATAAATCTTCACTACTATAAGACAGTTCCACTTTTTTATTATTTTTATGTGAATACCACACGAGAGTCTCAACTTCCCGGAGCTAGTAGAATATGGCATCCCCAATTGGGGTATGTTGTGAGACTGAAAGTAGTGGGGAGGGGAAAGAGCTTGGGAAGATGAAGTTTGGGTTAGGTTAGGTTAGGAAATACTTGGTTATTCAGGACACGGTTATAAGCCATTTCAAGCAACGTTTTGATTCTGAATGGTGGTCTTTCACCAGTGCAATACTATATACCACTCTGAAACGTGCCGCAAACACAATTGATTGTGAAATAACAAACATTTACAAAATAAAATTTATTTGCGCCCGCCGGGGTTTGAACCCACGACCTCTGAATTCGTAGCCAGGATCTTAACCGCTCTGCCACGGAGGTCGTGAAAAGATATACCGATAAAAATGTGTTGTGGGCGTATCTGTGTAACCTAAGATTTAAAAAATCCAAACTTTTGGTGAAATTGGACGTAGTTATGCAGAAAGCGTCCAACCCCAAAAACATGAGACTGAGAAAAAGGAGTTTGAAAACATGACGATAAAAAAGCATTTATATGCGTAATCGACATTTGTGTGAAAATCAGTGTTTTTTTTTCTTCTTTATGAGCATTATTGTAAATAGGTCATTTATAATGTGTTTTTTTAAATAAATGTATTTCGTATGTTATCCTACATTTTATAATGTTTTTAAACTTAAATTTAAATCTGCAATGTGTGTTAGTAAAAAAATAAAAAATAATAATAATCACCAAAAATCTATTGCATTTGGAGCTTGGATGTTTGTGGCAGATATAAATCTCGTATTAATCTATAAGAAAACATGTAAAACTCGATTTTGGCAAATTGTGGGTTGGACGCTTTCTGCATAACTACGTTGAAACGATCTTCAAATAAATGATTTTTACAATTATAACTCTTCTTTCTTACTTAATCAAATTAACCTACCAAATTAACCTACTGTCTAGAGAGGATGGTACACCACGATAACCTCTGTCTTGGTTCACACTCCATGCTATATGTAAAACCCTTTAAGTTATCTATCATAATAATACAATATTACCTTCCTCAGATGATCCCCGGCTCTTTCTTTCACGGTCTCCAATTATATTCGTATTTTTTAATTCTCTAAATGCGCAGTAATATTCGTTCGGAAGGAGTAATACTAAAGCAATGTGAAATATTTAACGACATTCTGAAGCAAAATAAATTCACAATATTGCATTCGTAACAAGCCAAAATCACACGAAATTGTATATATGTACAGAAAGATACTTTGGTTAGTACGGGTTTAAAACTGTCACCTGTTTTCAGATATAAAATTTAATTGATCATTACGGTAATGTCTCTTGCTGGGGGAACTTTTCTCCGTTGCAGCCGTTTCATTTGTCACTCAATAAACACTTGAAGGAGTTGCGCTTTGCACTTGTCGTGTGAACTCAAGTTGATGAACTTTTAAATAGATTTAAACGCGTCACCAAACGTTTAGCTATCATTTTGCATCTTGAGAATCGAATATTAGAAAATGCGTATTGGTTTTAAACCATAGATGGAGTGTTTCCCTCAAGCCACCCTTAATACAAGGGCTTAATTTACGTATATGCACTTTTGTATTACTACCTTGAAGTAACAATATATGGAGGGAGAGCTAATTATTTTTACCCAACCTGCACAAACTTGCGATAAATCCCTTTCTCCGGGTTTTTACGTCGTACACCATGAGAGAGAAAGAGACAACAACTTTCATAGACCGCTTCTATATACTGTCGCAATGATCTTAAACTCCTGGGTCACCGCGGGACTCCGCCCACATTTTTTACTATCCCACTAAACTTGACACAACTAAACGGTTTTTAGGTTATATGCTACATTTTTGTTGATTAAAATACTGTGAAAAAGTGGCTATACGAATAAACAAAAACATTATGTCGATATGTGATATGAATGGATGTATAAATACCCTAGCCTTAGTCTTAGCCACGCCCAGGTGCGCCGAGTCAGGTTAAAATCATAAAAAAACTGACTTCACTGCCTTAGATAGATACTACTCTATGTACTCTAAGATTACTAATTTATGTTATCACGTTGGACGTAGTTATGCAGAAAGCATCTAACCCCAAAAAGATGAAACAGAAAAAATTGCGTTAGAAAATCTAACGATACAAAAATTATGTTAATATCAGTGTTGTTTCTTTGTGATAATTATTATAAATGAGTAATTTATAATCTATCAATGTGTTTATTTAATAATACAATAATTCTATTTCCTATGTTATCCCGCATTCAAATGTTTTTAAACTTCAATTTAAGTCAAATACCTGCAATGTGGGTTAGTAAAAAATTGAATTACCAAAAATCTAATGCATTCGGAACATGGATATTTTCAGCAGAAATCTCGAATTTAAATATAGGAAAACATGTGAAACTCGATTTTGGCAAATTTGGGTTGGACGCTCTCTGTATAACTACGTTCAATTATCGTTTCGTATGGAAATAATGCAAGACTTATGTTAGCGTAATGAATAGAATTAAGAAAGGGAAGCTTAGGTGGTTTGGGCACGTAGAGCGGATGAACTAAGAAAGGAGAGTACAGAATATATATGACGAGAAAGTAAATGGTAAAAGAAGTCAGGGACGCCCGAGGAAGACATTGCACGATCAAGTGTATCAAATATTTGAGTCGGTCCATGTCAAAATAACAGAAGAGTATGTAAGAAACCATATCAACCTCTTCTGAATTTATTAAAAAAAAATTTTCTTTCATTCTTAATAACACTTTATTTTCGTGCATTTTCAAGGTTATATTACTTATTAATAAGACAGAGATAATTTATTACCTTGTTGCAATTATGTACAAGTAACCAGGATTTATAAAGGTTATAACATATATTTTCGTTATTTCCGCGTACGTGGGTTGGTTTTTTTGAAAAAAAAAATCATGTAAAATATGTATTCGTACGTATCAGTATTCTTGTAAGCTGAGGAACGAACAGATAGGGGTTGGTGGAAACAAAACGAGCCTCTTCAGTTTGCCTTAAGTGTGGCGTTTGAGGAAGCATTCAGTAGCTACAACAGAGGGTAGTTCATTCCGAGGGTTTAAATAAAATATGATTGATTGACACATTACCCTAAAAATTAATCGGTAAGGAGCGTTTCTAAAAAATAAAAGGGCGGACTCTTAAAGATGAAACAAATTATTTTTTGTATGTTTTTTTAATTTTATTCACATTTTTTCAAATTACTAATTATCTAGGAGAAATCAAAATATTAAATTTAAAAAAAGTAGATTTCAGATTAAAAAACGAAGCATTTGTCAAATTAAATTAAGAATTTTGACACTGATGTTGGCTATATTCTACGTATTTATCAGCCCACTGTCGAGCGGCGACTGAATCAAAAATGACCTCATGGCGCGAAGGGCGGGACGAAATTAATTGGGTTTTCTGCAAGGCGCATTGCGGGGGAGTTTGTTGAATTTGCCGTAGCAGACTTAGAAGATCAATTTGCCTGAGGTGTAAATTTTAATTAATTCTTATGAATATATTTCTACAATCTCAAATGTTTTCAGTGAGATTTCCCCGGAAACAACTAATTCATCGCATAGTGAAATAAAATCTGGTCCTTACCGCTTATATTATTGCTGAAAAACGAATTGGAAATCGTTTTACGGTAAGAATGTGAGGGTCAGTTTTTAAACCAAAAATATAAATTACTTATATACCGAGTGCAACAGTTTTAAACATTTGATGTTATCATTACAGACTCAAATAATTAAAATATAATTTTCAATAATAATAATAATAAAATTGCATTTATGTAGCGCAGTTTTGTGATTTTTCACCTCAAGTGCGCTCGAATGGTCTCGTATCACAAGCAAGGAAATAACCGTTTTTCAAGTTAATTCAAACAGTGTGATTTGTACCGATTTGAAAAAAACTGATAACGCCAAGTTGCATAAGACTTTTTGACTCCTAGGCCCCAGACATGTTATTGAAAATAATAATCTGTTCAAGAAAAAAAATCGATATTAGATTAATTACACCAGAAGTAAGCAAATTTTCATCATACCTAAGGCCCACGGACACGCCCACAACATACTTCCATCGGTTTACCCATTCAATGGTTCCGATTAATAATTCCCACCCTTAAAGAAAAACTATAATTATTTGAACCCGTGGAAATGAAGAAAATGATTTCCTTCGTCTTCTACCGCTGTAATTTTTCAGCATTTTCCTGACAGCGCGGTATCAAGGAGCCTTGCTCCAATTTCCAGTTACCAAACGGCAGGATGACTCATCGAGTTTCACGAGATAACCTTTCCGGCATATCCTCCACCGGGAGCGAGCTGGGAGGCTGCGCGGCCCAACAAAGGTAACATGTAACCTCCGAGCGCGGAACATAAACTTTGCGTCGTGTCCGCCGTTCGTTACCGTTGCTTCGGTTGGTCCATTGGCCGGGGCAGCCTCTACGACTGCCAGAATCTGCATGATCAGTGGTGAAAGGAGATCCCAGCCTACTGTGGCTGGCGTGCCTATCCCTCCGTCCTCTACTCCACATGGCCCACGATCACGCCTTCTCTATCGGAATGAACAACATATCACTGTGTCAGTTTGTGTACTTAAGACAAAGGTAACTGTATTTCGAAATCATTACTAGAGTGAAATTGCATTACAGCAGAATAATATAAGACATCTGTAATAACTTGAACCTTTCCCACATACCTGCAAACAACCTACCCGTTAACCTGGTTTTTACAGTTATAGGACATAGATACTAACTATTTGTTTTTTTTAGACTCAGTCAAAATGCCAATTGAAAGTCAACATCTTGACTTATCTTACATCTTCTTCCCTTGTCCTATTCGGATGGTGAATGATCAATGCAACTTTCTTCTAAGTTTGTGGTAAGCACACTATTTCTACCCGATTTCTACGTATTTTATTAATTTATTTATATTTATGTACGCCCATGGGGCTTTTACATTTTATAATATGGTAACAATAATAAAACACTTGTTACATACTAAAAAACTAGTGAGGTATTTTCTCGAATGAGGGAGACTGTTAATAACGTGCAAAATATTATTACCATTCTGATCGTAATAATATTAGATTTTCGTGAATAATTATATTTATTAATTAAGAAACGCTCCAAAATCGCTAATTGTTAAATGGATTGAATTTGATTATGACTTAGGTAACCTTACTTACACTACTGTCATCGAGACTCGGAGTGACGTCACAGACGCCTTCCTAACGAACATTTCGTTTTGACCACAAATCAAAATACGCGTAATCAAAATTATGGTCGTAAATTTATTCGTCAACGTAAAAACTTTACCTAAATACCAGTATTTTCGTTTTTTTTCAGGAATAAAAATAAACAGTGGAAATACTCTATTACTTACATTGCAATGGTTTACAATTCAGATTTTTTTTTAACATCAGACATATTTATGTTCGCACAGATTTTTCTTTCTACATATCGTCACTGTCAGGTCTGGGTTTTGTGATGTTGAATTGTATGGATATTTACCTTACTAAAATGGCTCAACAGCTTATAAAAAAATATATCACAGTGATAAATCTTGAGTCGATAGTTGTACGTTCTTTTTAAAAGTTTTTCCATGTTTAAAAGAAAATGCCAAAGAAAATTGAGACCAGTTTTTTGATTTATAACAATATGACGAGTCGTGTGGACATTGCTTTGTCGATATTAAGTCCTAAAATAAAATGATTGCAATCGCGTTTTCCATCGATATGTTGGTAGCCCAAGAAGTGTAGAGTGCAGAAGAGCTCTTCCGGTTAAGTATTTGATGGAAGTACTCGTATCTGTTATATCTTTTCGTTTAAACTTTTTGATCGGAAACATGTTATGGAACACTCAAGTAATTTTTTTGTTGTAGTTATTTTGTATAATAAAAGCTTCCATTAAGATGTCGATGACTAGCATTATTACTGTATAAATATATATATTACAAAATAAACCTCGGCGGATAATCAAACTGCGGTTACCGAATATGTCGAACGAATTAATAGTCCTTGTCTGGAAAAAGATCTACCGTAATAAAATCCCTGTCCTTCTGAGTACCACGGATGACCGTTAGAACTTCCTCGTATCTTCGGAGGCTGTTTTTTACCTCCACCTGTACAATCTGTAAATGACGAAAGCATCTACCAGGGTCCCGGCAGCCCACAGAGGTGCATGTGCTTATTTGGAAGCTGGGAGACTAGTGACCTTTGCTAAATTAAACGCGATTAAGACGATAATTGGAAAGATTTTTCTAAACGATAACGCGGCCCACAAAAACACGCTCACAAAAAGGCGGCCAACTTCGTAATTCGTAAAAAATTTAAGACGTATTGGACAAACAAACAAAAGTAGATTCTGTAAAGTACACGTAATAATTTATTGGGGCCCGACGGCTCTTGCCAAGAAGGTTGAGAAAATCAGATTACAAATGGTACTAAAATATTATTACAACCGTTATTCATTTTAGTGCGGATGTTGAAATTTTAACGTATATTAAAAATAGTGAGAAACATACCTCCCAATATTAATGAATAATAGAGATTAAAATGAGATTAGATTTTCAAGACAAAATAAATTAATATTTTTTTAAGGGAAATAATCCGAATTATGAAGTGCATTCAAATTGTATTTTTTTTATTTCTAAGGTTTTAATATGGGAAGAGAGGTTCACTTGATGACTTGATCGGTGACTTGATCCTCCATCAATAACTCGTAAATGGGTAAAGTTAAAATTTCATAGATGACAACATAGTCTAGCCGTTACATATGATACACGTCTGAATTATTATATACACGGTTTATTTCCTTAAGGCTGCTACATGTAAATGAAAAAAAAAATGAAGTGATGATGAGATATATTAACAACATCCCGTCATTCCGCACAACTTGTAATGTATTTTTGCGAAAATAATTTAATTGCCACGAAAAAAACCTTGCGATAATTCTTATTTTAAAACAACTTAATAACCTTTTATATTTTATGTTCAAATAATAAAATAAACAAATTGGATATTAGTGCAGCGCGCACCCGCTGTCACGTGCAAAGTATTTAACTGTCTTCCACAACAGCAATAAAATTCTTGCAAAAGAATAGCAAAATCTTTAATTTAAACCAAGATTTAGGCCATAATGTCAAAAACAATGCAGCTCCGCTGCTCCGCTGCTCTAACATAATTACACTTTCCTATCGATTTCCATGTATTAATCCCTAATTTATATTTGCTAAATTTCCTCTATTAAACATAGCCGACTGAAAAACGTAAATCAATCTTATTTATAGTTTTTCTGTTAAATTTGTAGATTTGTATTGTTTTTTTTTTTAAGTTTTTAAATATTATTGTTATAAATTTCTGCTATTTTTTATTATTTTTTTTTTTAGTGACAGCTGTTTTAGCGTTCAAGGCTGCTAACTGCAGTGTGATAATGACTGCTTAGGGTAACAAAGCTGCATTTTCGTGTTTATGGTGATTTATAGCTAAAATCTTCGCTTTCGTCTTGGATTTTGCTTTGTATTTATCGGATTTTGATCGTAACCACAGTATTTTCTTACATTTTTTGTTATTTTTTAAATTATTACAAATTAATACTGACTTTTTTTACATCTTGACATAACTGCGGTGTCAGCCGAATCAGACAGATAGAAAGGACCAATCCAGTACAACTTGTTGGTTGCACCAAAAACAATTACAATAAACAATAATAAATTAATACTCGCAACGGGTTAACACACTTTAATAAAATTTAAAAAAAAAACTGAACACAGTTAGAATAACTAGATCAATCGATTTCACCCGCAAAGAATTCGGCATTTATCAAAGATGTCATTATTGGATTAGAATCAAAGATATGACTGTCAAAAGCACAAACATTGAAGCAATCAGACCAAACCGTGTTTAATCTGCCTCAATTAAGATAATTACCATAAAGTATCTGAATCAATTCAAAACGTCGCGCAACATGCGCTAAGCGTGTACTTTAAAAAGCAAACATACCTACTACACGTTCGTATTTTTTAGATCAAACAACGTGTAGTTATAATGTGCTAAGCCTGTGTTTTTTTAGATCGTATAACGCATATCTAATATTAGGGTGAGCGGTAATTTTTTCCGTATTTTATGCGCCAAGGGTCTCAAAGTTGCGCATTCGACAAATGATAACGTAAAAAATATTGCATATTTTTTTTAGTCCTATACCAGAAGCCAAATATACAGAAAGTTGTTTTTTTTTTTGCTATCTCAAGTGCAATAATTATTTCTGAACAAAACAAAAATTATTTTATATTCGTAAAAAGCATTTACTTTGTGGCTTGCCATATTTATAAATAGAACACATACGCTTTGTTTATAACCACTTTTTTATTCAATATTATGTCTACCGGTTTCGGAAGTACCCTTCCATCATCAGGACAATATTAAATTAACCTGAAATACAAAATACTGAGATATATATACATATTTAGGGTTGGAAGGGAGAAGGGGTAATTGAGGGGATTATGGGAATAACCGAGCGGTTTATTGGAAAAATATAAAATACTCGGTTATTCCCATAATCCCTTCAATTACCCCTTCTCCTTCCAACTCCTCAATATGTATATATATTTCAGTATATTGTATTTCAGGTTAATTTAATATTGTCCTGATGATAGAAGGGTACTTCCGAAACCGGTAGACATAATAATGAATAAAAAAGTGGTTATAAACAAAGTGTATGTGTTCTATTTATAAACATTTATTTTCATCATATGCACGTGTGACATCCTTCACAAGCAGCCTAATGCTAGTTATTTTTACTTTTGAGTACATTAGAACAGAACAGCTATTCCGTAGAAGTGTGATCTATACCGATTTGATAGGAAACTAATGTCGCCAATTTACATAAGTTCTTTGAGCTACTAGGTGGGGCCTAGTGCAAACCAATGAAATTGATTATTTGTTCAAGTAAGAATTTTGCTATTTGAAAATGTTGGATCAATTTAACCCGAAGTTAAGGAAAGTTGATCTTATTCGAGCTCACAGACACGCCCACAGCACACTTCCATCGATTTGTCTCCTTAGTGATTAGAACTGATTTTTATGTGCGATTAAGTATTTGAACAGAACCGTGGAAAATTTGTGAAAAACCTACTTTTTGTCAACTGCTGAAATGTGAATATCGTTTAAAAATGGTTATTAAATCATACATTGTTCGAAAAATCACCCTGACTGCCCAATATTTAAGTCTCCGCAGAGGATTTATATTAAAGTACTGCATATTAGATTTTTTTTAAATTAGGTTACACTCTAAATATTCATACGCATCTTTGGAGACCCCCGAGAGAACATTTTTTTTAATAACGAAAATTCCTACATTCATTGACGATACACCCTAATACATACATGTTTTGGCTGTTTTCTTTTAAAAATTGGTTTAAATATACATCGTACATAGGAAACTAATGAGGTAATAAAGTAAATAGTCATACTCAACTTTTGTGACCTCTGGAGAACGATTTCTAAACAAAAAAAACCTCCATACAAAGACGATCCACCGACGTATATGTAGGCTGTATTATTTCAATATTTGCATCCATAAAAGATAATTACTTATTTCGTTGCACTGTTGAATGAATAAAAGTCAAATCAGGCGTTAAAAATAAATACTGTGCGAAAGGAAAAGAGGAATGAGTCAATAAAATCACATACATATCTACCAAGGAAAAATTAAAAGGAGTCAGAAAATAAAATAGTGTGCTATTATTTTTTGAAAAAGGACATATGGCATGATTACATACAAAAAACAAAATTCCTCCATTATGTTTAGGCTCTCCTGAACATCTGCGTTCATTGACTCATCCCTTTTTTCCTTTCACACACAGAATAGTAATACGCAACTTCTGAGACCCCTCAGAGAACAATATCTCAAAAAAACCATGGTCCACCCTAATATACATATATCTTTATACATATGTTGGCTGTTTTTTTCGTATTCGGATTAGACATACGAGCACAATAATAAGTTACCTCGTGTATAATGATGTGGTCGCTTCACATAGACACGGTGTGCGGTGTACAGTGTGGCGGAGTGGTCGGACTCTCAGATTGATATCGCAATAGATACAATTCCTGATTTGGTCGCCGTGATCAGATAAAGTTAAACGCGAGCGCGAGAGGGCGGGGTGAAATTGCAGCCCCCCACCCCGCCCCGGCCGCAAAGGAGGCACTGTGTGAAAATTTCTAGAGGCCGCGCTTCTAAACTTGCGGCGCGCAAGCTGGGAAACTTTGTATTGCGTTTATTATAAAACAAATGGTTTCGTGGAGAGATGTTATTGTATTACTAGAGTTGGTGTGACGACCTTCGTGGCCGAGTGGTTAAGGTCCTCGGCCCCGAATTCAGAGGTCGGGGATTCGAAACTCAGCGTGCATGAATAAATTTTGTTATTTTACATGTGTTATTTCACAAATTAACTATATACAGCACATATACGACAAACTCGAGAGTGGAATAAACTCTCAGTATTGCCCTGTTGAAAGACAATTATTAAGAATCAAATAGTTTCTTGAAATGTTTGGGGATAAAATATGAAATAATAAATACCGCTTTTCGATTCTCCATCTTTTTCCCTTTCTCCACTACCTTCAGGCTCACAAAGTCCCACTGGGTCCAGATGGTTGTGAGGAGTTGGAGCTCTTGCGCGGTATTTACATAATAAATATATATATACGAGTATGTATAAATATATCGCCTGTGTTTAGGTGAAAGGTGTTATTCTACATTCTTTTTGCAAGGAAACTTTGGGCCTAGTGGTTTAAACCACTGCCACATTTTAAACTGTCGTAAATCAATGATTAGCGCCATTATGATTTTTTTACCGTTACCGTTCAAATAATCGCCCCCGTCAACGACCGATTCTCGGCTCGTTTCAGCATTTGATTAAATTATGATTAGGTGTCAAGCATAAAAACAGCATGGCCGTTATGTTATCACTAAGGCCTACCTCTTCTAGATATTGATAATGCGGTCACATTTAATACCAGAAGAGCTTCAAACGTCGGTCTAGGCATATATAACGAATCTGACGTTATGCGTGCCATTAGATATATGAAGAACTCACACTCTATCGGCCCAGACTTTTTTCCCGTATTTTTTTATTAAAGGGTGCGCTGAGTTTCTTCAAAAAAACATTAAGTTATATTTTTAACCTAGCCATTAGTACCTCCACTTTTCCAATATTATGGAAAGTTTTCAAAATTTGTCCCATTTCCAAGAATGGCTCCAAAAAATCTATTGAAAATTATACCAGTTGCCATACTATCCGCTCCTTCTAAATTATTTGAAAAATTAATTTATAAATTTATTATACCTCAAATTGGCTCGTACATTATACCCGAACAGCACGGTTTCAGAAGAGGAAGATCCACCGAAACCAATCTGATTGTGTTCACTGATTTTGTGGCTAGATCCTTAGATAGTAGATACTAAGTAGACTGTTCATATAACAATTTTTCTAAAGCCTTCGATACCGCGAATCACGATTTCTTGCTCGCCAAACTTGCCAAATTGGGTTTCTCCTTTCATATGCTACATTATTTCAGAAGTTACCTTAAAAACAGAAAGCAATTTGTCACACACGAAATCTTCCAATCCGCTGAGTTTTCCGTTCTTTCTGGTGTTCCCCAAGAGTCGATCTTAGGTTCACTTCTCTTTTCTATTTGCATTAATGATATTGCCAAAGTCATTTGTTTTTCTAGCTTTCTCCTTTTTGCAGATGACCTCAAAATATTTCTACAAATTGGAAGTATTGAGAATTGCCTGCATCTTTAAGCTGACGTCGACAACATTTCTGAATGGAGCCGACAAAATCAACTTCATTTTAATATATCGAAATATGTACCTATATTTTACCAGATCATTTAGTCTCACCTACCACAGGTACACTATTCTCGATCATAATCTCAAACGTTTTTCCACTATAAAGGATCTTGGGATTGTGTGCGAAAGTAAGCTTGCATTTCGTCTTCATATCGAGGGGTATGCCAGTTGGCACTAAAAATGTTAGGGTTTGTTCTCCGAACCGCCAGAGTTTTTACAGGATACCCGAACTCTGAAAATACTCTACTTCTCTTTGGTCCGCAGTAGGCTGGAAAGTGTCTTAATTATTTGCGATCCTCGTGAGGAGGGGTACTCCCTCATGTTGTGAGAGGGTCCAGAAAAAGTTTCTGAGATTTCTTTACATGAGGGAGTACGGCCACCATCCGTAGCTCTACCCGAGAAACTTTCTTTTGGGCAGGCTCGACTTCACTCTTTACAGCTCAGGAGAGAGGGGTATGCAAATTTCTACTTCTTCTATCGAAACAAGTGATAGTCAGAGGGAGTAACGTCAGTAGAATTTGACTCGTAAACTGTCATTTTCAATCGAGAATAACTTTACGATGCAGACATAAACCGACTAATGTTTCTATGGGGTTATGTTGACAGATGTCTAAGATTATTGCGTGACGTCTACGATCTATTTATTTCGACCACTACTTACCGCTAAAGCCATCTATTAAAAAAACGGAGGATGCAAAGTTGTACACCTAATATTTATTCTTTAAAAAACAGCGTACCATTTGGACAAGAAAACAATAACCAATGCTTTCTAAACCTAAATGTTGATGCTTAAACTGAATCATTCACCAGATTTGGACTAGTCGGTAGCTGAGTAGACAAACGCGTCGGATTCCCACCCGGGCGTCGTGCGTTCAATTCCTCTCCACTGTCAAATCCTCCATCATTGCACAAGCAGCATCTTCCGCTTATTATGATAGCAGTAGGAGTTTTTCAAATATCGTCAGGTTATTCGTTACCCGGGAATGTTTCTCATTATTTAAAAAAAAAACGCATTCAAAAGTTATTTAGTTCGTAGTCGAGTAAATGCAAAAGTTTGAGAACCCTGTTGTCCGAGGGAAAGAACACAAGAATTATTATGTACCTTATATGATTCAGTTCTCGTATTATTTAATTGACATGTTCTGGTGTTAGTAGTTCGGCACGCTGTCTGTATTGGTGTCCAAGTGTGGCGAGGTATAATAATTGGTAGCATTAGTAAGTTGCGCAAACGGTTAGCATTGATTGATTTTCCCAACAGTTTAGTTTTGCGAAGACTTTCAATTTGGACGAGTGTAACGTGAGCGGCCGAATGTGGTGCACTTTTTTACGTTTCCATGGCTTCATAAGTGGTCTCCTTGAAGGTGAAAGGTAGAAATACCAATTATGGGGCTATTAAATGGTCGTGGCAGGTTTTATGTTACCAGTGTTTAATCAAAGTTTTTTAAAATCAAGTCACGTCTACATGGGAAAATAAATAGACACAGTCATTGTTTGACCTTTGAAAATTAGAAATTAAACCGCCACAACTGAAAAGTAAACTCCTTGTTTACGGATTTAGAAATTTCGGGTTCAGTATCTATTCGGCATTAGCAAATTGAAAAAAAAACTCTTTTAAGAAATGAAAAAAATACCCTTGTATAAGACCACGGATATTATTTTAATATTTATGATTGACCGGTTTCGCTTAGCCTGAGCATTATCAGGGTACCAAAATTAAACGAAACAAAAATACAAAGTGTGCGGTTATAAATATAAAATAAAATAAGAGAACAATGAGAAAATAATACAATAACATTTAAATTATAATAAAGAAACAGAGAAAGAGAAACAGATAATATGAATTGAAAGAGACGAAACGTCGACTGAGAAGGTGATTAAAGAATAATGATAAATTTTATGAGTACAGAAAATATACCTAATATCGGACTACTGGACAAATTTACCTGATTATTAAGAAAATGACTATCAATTTTAATGACATTTTTTTATTTCTAGTGCTTCTAAATTAGTAGATCTGTTGCTATAATCATTTTTGTGAAGAATATGAGCACTATATATATATATTATACAAATTTTTTTTTTTCATTTCTTTAAATATGTAAAACCACAAATTGATTGCTTTCTACGAAAAAAAAAACTGTTTTCATACAAATATGGGGTCTTAAACATAATAAATAAAACAAAATGAAATATTTTAAAAATGCTCTTCGTTTCATCCCCTTGATGCTTCATTTCAGCTTTGACTTTAGGTATATTAAAGTGACCAGGTGTGAATAGTCCATTCCGATTTCCCTTCCTAAGATAAGCGTCCTAGGTCATTCTCAATGTATTAATTAAATACTTGACTCATGCTTAGGTTATAAAAAATTCTTTTGTCGGACTTACTATTTTATTTATTACTTCTAAAAGTACGAATGGTAAATCAATTTATAAATCGAGGACTCTATGAAATTCTCACCATTTATACATTTAAACATATTTAAGTAACAATAAAGATAAAAAACGGAAAAAAAAACACTCATAGGTAATCATATAGTATGCATTTAATACACTATCTCCAAGTAAAATATCTCTTCGTGCAAAGGTGCTACCAGCACCTACGTCTAACAGGAAACTGAGAATTACCCACCGTGCGACTGCTCCCATTTCAATAACAACAACTAGCCGTGTGTTGGGGAGGGGCCGGGAGGCTGGGAGGGGCCACTGGGGCCGGTGGGGCTCGAGCCAGGGGCCGGGGCAGGGGCCGAGCCCGAGAGGGGGCCCATCGCCCGTCACGACTGCACCGTTACACTCCTGGACGTGTAATTAAACGTTTAATATTCCATTCTATACAGAATCCTCCTCTTCAATAAACATTACCACTTTGGGAAGAGTCGGATTGGAAATTTTGCTTCATTTTTATTTAATCACAAATACATATACCCTTTATTTTTTAAATTTTATTTAGGAAAACAAACAGTGGTATACAATTTTTCAAAAACAATGTGATAACTATTTTGCATTAACCAGTGAATTTTCCGCTAGTAATATACGAGGCGTGTTCAAAAGAAAAGGTGAATTTTGAATTTTCGCGGGCTGTACATTCGATTATCGATTTGTTTTTGTTGTTATGTTAGTACACGTATTTTTATCATATGTTAGCATTATCAGCCATTTTGGATTAGTGGTTTATTTTTGACAACTGGAAAGGTTAGTCACGTTTTTGTGTGTTCTTCGAATTTTTAATTTTGAAAAAAATGGTACATAGAATAAAATCCATGATTTGTTTTTCCATAACTCCAGGACGCTCATCGTCATTAACATCTTCTCGGTCTTCTGTAAAGCGCTTGTACCACTTACAAACACTTTTTTGAGACAAAGTAGACTCGACGAATGCCCCAGTCAACATTTTAAGTGCGTTGGAGCACTTTATTTTTAACGCAAAATTTAATACATATTCTTATAAACATATGTGTACCAACATAACAACAAAAAAAACGATTATCGAATGTACACAGCCATCGAAAATTCCAAATTCACCTTTTTTTTTGAACAGGCTATGTATATATTTTTAACCAAAATGAAAAAAAACATATCAAAATAATTATAATAATAAATGATTAGACAAGTAAAATTGATAAATAAAATAAATTATATATTAATTTAGTTTCAAAGAAATACAAAGTTAAACAAATAAAAATCATTTTTACAGATGAAATTAAATACAAACTATATAGTAAATAACAACGTGATAACATACATTTGCCTTTGAAGGGATTTTATTTCACGAAAACTGCGCTATAAAAATCAGCCAATTATTACTGTTCAAACACCATAAAAACACGATATTTTAAGCAATATATTAGCTACAAAATAAGAGCTACAAAATAAGATGGCATAAGACGAAAAAATATATTTAAAAAAAATATATAAATATACATATTCCTTATCAAATCAGGCGAACAAAATAATTGAAATTTATGTTTTTATTGACTCTTCTAGTGAGTAAGTGAAAATTATGATCTGAACTAATATAGAATATTTTTTTATGTGCTCTGTACTGCACCGGAGTTCGAAGCCAGTGAAACCATTGAGGGAAATATAAAAAGAAGTAGGTGGAATGAGAGTTGACAAGTATCTGTTAATTTAACGTAAGTAAAGCTATTTCAAGCCATGAATCGTATTAGAATGGGTGGCTCTCACTAGGACAATACTTTAACTACAAGGATCAGCCAAGGGTTCAAATTAATAAGTTACAAAATGTATGAATACCTATTTTAAATAAATTTAAATATAGTGTTTTCGCACCTTTTTTTATAACTGGATGTTTTCACGTAAGTGAGAACACCTTTTAAAAATAATTTAAAAATAATAATAATTATTGTTTAAATAAAATTTAAAAAACCTGAAAATAAAAACCAGTATAAATAAATAAAAACCTCATCCCAGAGTACTCAAAATATCTCCCTAATAGTTTGAAATGACTTTACCTATGTTTAAAAACCTGTTCTTGTAAAATAGCTTGCCAGATACTTTTTGAACATTCTTTACCTTATCTCCCTTCCCTCTTCGACATCTTCAGCGTCATAACATTTCTGAAATTGGGGATGGCATATTCTTACGTACGGTATGACGTGAAATTGAAAAAAAGTATTTAGCGCTGCGCAAACCTGACAAAATCTAACTCCTATTCGCAAACCAGACTAAAGATAACTTGAATAGACCCCTTTGTTATGCGGACCGTCCCTTGGCGACCGATGGCGTTATCGAAATTAGGTAAGCATAATTACTATTAATTTTTATCTTCCAATAATGAAAGTCTTGTCAAGACTCATCATCATCTATATGGCGATACGAAATTTATCTTATTTCTATATCTATATTCTTTTCAATGTTTTTAATTCTGAAGATTTTTTCCCCAATCCATCCCTGGTGATCGGTATATTAACAACCAACGCAGCCGTTGTAAATTTTCGCACGATTATGTTCACGTACCTATGTGTCGGAAGACATTAGATATAACAACATAAATATACAAATGTCAAGTCAAATATGCAATTATTGCACATAGCAGTAGCGGTAAGTGACGTGCAGAGCATATTATGCTCCCATACAAATATTGCCTAATACAAACATGTTTACAAAATGGTGTTTTCTCTAATTAGGAAGGGAATTACAAGATGCTAATTACTGCGCCTGTGAGGTTAATAATAATATACAATACATATAGGGGCTAGATTGTTTTATGGGAAATATAAGATTCAATCGAAGATTTAAGCAGTAAATCGCAAATGTGGAAAATGCAGCTATTCAAAAAAATTCGCAATTGCAATTATTCAAAAGTCCCACAAACAAAAGAATGCGGCTAACGACCGATGCTCTGAAACGTATTTTGATGGGCGGCAGAATTAACTGGAAAAATCGCTAATCACCATTGTACGGGTTGTTTACTTCTCAAACAGTTTTGGCAAAGCTACGTAGTAAACGAAGGGTCATCCGAATTATTTTATTTTTTTAGCTCTATTCCATTTTTTCTATCCATAATCATGTTTTTATTTCTTATTTGCATTCGCTGAATACATTAAAATGAACATCTTCGTATTTCTCGACTACCTTAAAAAGGACTGAATTATCAAGCGCCCTTAAAGAATTATTATTTTCAAACAAATATACCTACCGACACGTTCCAGAGTGGTATACACCCTCGGTATCGCTCTGATGAAAGACCACCATTAAAAAAGAAACGTTTCTTGAAATGGCTCAAGCCGTATTTAGTGACCAGATCTGAATAGCCAAGTACTTCTCAATCTTACTTTTTTCCATCTCCTTCCCCTCCCACAGTCTTACACTCTCCATCCTCACAAAATACCCCGATTGGGAAAGTCCATAGTCTCACTGGCTCCAGGCAGTACAAAAAATAATAAGTAGACACATAGATACATATAAGATTTTTAATACTTTTATATAGTTTTTAGTACTTACCTAATGTAATCGCAATACAAAAGAAATCACTGATCTATCGGTCAACTTTTCTACCACCTTAAGTCATAACGTGCGTAGACCATTGCGTGAGAAAGTGCGAAATAAAATCTCACCGGTGATATCCAAAGTTCGATATTTTGACAGGTGCGAGGCTCTCATGCCGCACAGAGGTTGATAAATCAGTTTGCTCGGAAAGGGTTAAATGTTAAAGATCATTCGCCTATCCTATCGAACTGCCCATAGCTTCGTGATCGAGTTATATACACGCCTAGAGAGTGCTTGCTGGCGCTTGGGGAACTGGCGATCTGCGGTCGAATCTCCTCCGCGGCTTCCCCCAATCACACTGAGAGATCGCTGAGTTCAAATTTACCTCGATACACAATTTCTGTGCCATAAATAATTTTTATTCGGGATTCAAAGTCTCTTATCTTTTAACAAGCATTTTAGTGATTTTTAGCCGATTTTGACAGTTCTAATTTATATGAAAGCTTTTGATATCTTAGAACACATATTTTGAGTCTGCATTTTTTTTAAAGATAGTTGAATTTGACCGGCTGGTGGCCGAGTTGAATAATGCGTCGGGTTACAGGTGGGTTACCCAGGCGTCGACGTCGTGTAATGCGTTCAATTCCTCTGCTAGTTCTTCATTGTTACACAAGCGACAATGTTCGCTTTTTTATGATGGTAGTAAGATTTTTTCAAATATTTTCAGGTTATTGGACACCTTATTCTTATGTTTATATATTTTTTTAAAGTGGTACTATAGCGTCCCCGTTTGGGGTATTTTGTGAGGCTAAAAGTAGGGAGGGAGAAGGAGATGGGTAAGATAATGGTTGGGAAGCACCTGGCTATTCAAATCTGTTTAACAAACATGGCTAAACCGTTTTAAGCAACGTTTCGATTCTGAATGGTGTTTTTTTCTTTATCCAGGGCTATACCCATAGTATCTACCACTCTGGAACGTGTCGCAAATATATTTTTAAATATATTATTTTATATGAATTGATTGTGAAATAACATGTATTATTTAAATAAAATTGGTTTGCGCACGCCGGGATTTGAACCCGTTACCTTTGGGTTCATAGTCGAGCGTCTCAACCACTCGACCACGGAGGCCGTTATATTGGAATAACTTAAGTTCAAAGATAGAACCTCTTGGAAAATTTGATTTAAACGCATTGCAATGTTTAAACATCATTGGAATGGTGTAATTTAAAGAAGGCATATTTTAACACATACACATAATATGTGTTCACTTTGGTGGAGTCGAGTTCGTAAACGCTCGTTGTAACACTAACTAACAAAACTCTTTCAATTTTAGGTCTACAAATTCATTCAACATACTCGTACATTCTTACCACATTGACATTTTGAACTCGACTATACGTGACATTAAACAAAAATCCATTAATCCATCCGAATGCACCCATTATTTTTCCTTTACCTTTAATCTTATTTCCATGTTGCCTTCCACCTTCCTCTCCCCCCACCAACTTGGTCAAGTTACTAAATGAAAACTGTATATTGTCACACTTTATAATATTTATCATCAGCAGAGGAAATGTTTGTAATTGGAATGATTTGTAATTTTTCTTATTATATTTGTTTTAATTATTATATGATGTACTGTTAATTTTCACAAAAATAAATAAAATAAACTAACTCGTTTTCGCCAAGTTGGTGATACATTGTAAATTGTTTGAATACACATGGCCTTCTACAGTAATTATAGCAATTATTATAAATGTTTTCCGCAATATAAACTCCAAGCTATACATTTAATAAAAAGGTAAATGTAGCTCTACTGCCCTAACGTAAATGCATTTTCCTTTCGATTTCTATATTTCAATGTCTAATTTATATTCTCCAAGTACTTTTTAGTTACTGAATGCCCTCAGAAGGCGAAACAGCTGTCACGCGTAAAAATAATTACCTAGCAGAACTTTTAACTAAAAATTGTTTTAAAAAAATTAAATTAATAATAATTATTGTTTAAATAAAAATTTAAATAAAAAACCTAAAAAATAAAACATTTTAACCATTTACCAAATTCATTTCATTGTGATGTTCATTGTAAGATATTTAGCAAAGGTATATAAATTAGATCTTTAAATATGAAAATGGATAGAGAAGGGTATATAAATGTTAGGGTGGTAGAGATCCATTTTCGAATTTCTGGCAATTTTTAACATAAATCTTCGATTCAATCATGAATTTCGTAAATATTGTTCGTAGATTTGGTTTTTCGCTATTGTGTGGGGCCGACAATACATAAGTCATACGTTGAACCATAATCGCTAACCTCCGCGCTATTTGCCTATGGCCTATCCATGTTGGATTGTGTATCCACTAGACCGTAGCGGCACAAGGCCCCCTCTATCAGCGGCTAACCTAATAAAAGTAATTGTAACAATAATTCCTCTGGCTTGCGACCGCCGACCAATGGCGGAACAGATGGGCGTGGTTGCTCCCACCCCCTCTCTGCATTCCCCCACCGGACACCTGATACACATTCGTGATATCACAATTACCGACCGCTTTGTTCTGGATTCAAATAATCGAGAATGCCTCTCGAATTGTTTGGTTTATGTACGTTCAACGTAATACGTTGGGCGCCCGGAGTATTTGGAGAGAGGTGACTTTTGAAGTATGCGAATCGAAGGTTGTGGGAACCTTATTAAACATTGTGGCTAGTGAGCGCAAAGATACGGATCAACCTAGAGATGCCTTTTATGTGAACACCGCACAAGAATCCCACCTCCCCGTAGCCAGCGGGACTATGGCATCCCAATTGGGGTACGTCGTGAAACTAAAGGAAGTGTGGAGGGGAAGAGGAAAATTCTAAAAGTCTTTGGCTATTTAAATCTGATCATCAAACCCGGCTGGTGCCATTTCAATCAAAGTTTCGATTTTAAATTGTGATCTTTCACTAGGGCGATACAAAAAATATCTACTACTCTGGAACGTGCCGCAAATAAACTATATTGTCGCTGAAAAGACAAAAGAGCTTAAGCGACACTTTGGTGAAAAATGAGTTAAATATGCAGTTTTGATTAGTTTTTTTTTCTGCATGGAATGCTCTGATTCTCGTTTGATTTTGAAGACTTTTGTGGTCCTTCGGTCTCTAAAATGTATTCACCATTTAAGAGACGGCTTGAGTGAAGCGACACAAGCTTAGGACTTTTAAAAATCTTTTTATCGATTCAGGTAACTTAGTGAAAGCGTTGAGCTACATGATGGTAACTCAATGCTCAAAATGGCTCTTCAGCCCTTCTGCCTTTCCGGCGACGATATATTATTTAAATTACTGAATGAGATGTACCAGAAACACATTTAAATAAACTTTATTCGCGCAAGCCGGAATTTAAACCCGTCACCTATGGATTCGAAGTCGAAGATCACGGAGGTTGTTTCTTTGGTCGTCCTTCTGCTTATAATAAAATACAGTTTGACATGGATAACTTTGCAGTGACGGGCGTGGCCAACATTGATATTGGGAAAACCAGAGCAAAATAAATCCCCTATTGTTTATTTGAAATAATAAATAAATATAATGGAAACACAAACATGGAAAAAAATTTTCATTTCACATCGTTAATATAAATATATAAAAAATAACCAACCAAACATAATAAACTATTTTTACGGGATTTTTTTAAAATAATAATGATCTTTACTGAAACGTGGCTTGCGACAATAACTAAATACATAATATAACGGTGTATACCTAACTAAACTAACTAACCATCACGCCGTTTCCCCGCAGGGGTAGGCAGAGAGGACGAACCGTCATACAACTCTGTCTTGTCACACACTACTTGCTTCATTCGCATTCATAGATTGTATCACACATAATCTTCTGTTAATCTGACTCTTCACATGGCCCGATTTAAGTATTTGATTCACTTGATCGTGCCATGTCTTCCTCAAGTGTCCCCGACTTCTTCTTCCATTTACTTTCGCATCATATATTATTTTCACCCTCCTTTCTTTGTTCATTCGATCTACATGCCCAAACCATCTAAGCGTACCTTCCTTGATCCTATTCATTACGCTTACATCAGCCTTGCATTATTTTCGGATATCCAGATTTTTAACCCGGTCATACATGGTTTTACGCACATACACCTCAGGGATCTCATTTCCACAATATTCAGTCTACTTTCATGCCTCACTTCATACGTCAGGGTTGGTATAAGCACTCTATTGTGGACTGCAGGTGAATCCCATTGTGACTGAAGGTGTATAAAGATTCATAAATTTGATCTAGAAATCTAAACAATAAAAAACATGCTACAACTTTTCCTGATCTGAAATGAACGGAACTTTTAATTGGTTTTCAAAATGCATGAATTCAAAAACCATGAGAATAGTAGATGATGGTGCACTTTTCATAGGTTTTCCGTTTATATAACTTTGTGCGATGAAAATAATATTAGCTTACACAAATATTGGTCTGCTTACGTTAATTGATTGGTGTACTAGTGCAGTAATGATAGTGATTATTTTTAGTACACTTTTTAATTAACGGCCTCCAGGTCTTCGCGGGTTCAAATCCCGGTGTGCGCAAATAAATTTATTTGAATTAATGTGTGTTATTTCACTTTTAATTAATATATATAGAGCGTATGAACGAAGAAAGAAGTGTGAAAAGAATATATGATGCGAAAGTGAATGGAAGAAGAAGTCGAGGACGCCTGAGAAAGACATGGCACGATCAAGTAAATCAAATACTTGAATCGGGTCATGTGAAGAGTCAGAATAACAGAAGAGTATGTATGAGACGATGTATGAATGTAAATGAAGCAAGGAGTGTGTGCCAAGACAGAGTTGTATGGCGGTCCGTCCTCTCAGCCTACCCCTGCGGGGAAACGACGTGATGGTTAGTTAGTTACATATATATATATATATATATATATATATATATATATATATATATAATTTATTTGTGACACGTTGCAGGTAGATACTCGCCCTGGTGAAAGATCACCATTCAGAATCGATTTTTTTCTTGAAATGCCTTTAGCCGTGTTTGGTGCCCAGATCTGCTAAATAATTCCCAAGCCTCCTTTTCTCCATCTCCTTCCCCTTCCCACTACCTTGAGCCTCACAATATAGTCCCGATGCCTCCAGGCAGATGGAAATAGTTGAAACTTAAAGTGGGAAAATAAATGCAACAGTTTTATGAATGTGAAAACTTTTTGGGACTGCCATACAATTGTTTTTTTTTCGTGAAAAAAGTTGTTGTTTCTTTATAAAACAAAATCATTTAAAATATCCACGTCGGTACAGTGGAAATTAAACTTGCATACTCTATACCTAAATTCAAATGCGTAGACGATCACTCTTCGAAGATCATTTAAAGCTTGTATAATCTACCAGACTTTTCCAACGGGATACTTTCGGTGTTGCAAGTGCCGGTCTAGTGTATTTCGTAACAATGGCTGGGATTAATAAATCATAACTGTAGCATTGAGGCTGAAAAAATAGCGGCCTCTAAAGTGTAGCGAGCGGTTAGAACGCTTGTATCCTAACTGACCTGCGTTTGCCTCCCGTTTAATTGTCTAATTGGTTCGACACTCGACCGCCACTGAAGAGAATACCGGTAGAAGAATATTTTGGGGGAGTCTGTGTGCTTAAATTAAACGTTTTTTTTTCCTTTACTTCTGGTGAAATTGATTCAACATTGTTAAATACCGAAATTCTTCCTTAAACGGATAATCAACTGCATTGGCCTGTCTGGGGCCTATGAGTCATAAGGTCTTGTTTTAATTTGCTACATTAGTTTTCTTTCAAATCGGAATAGTTTATGTTTCTAGGGATTCTCTGTACAGTGCCGACCGCAGTACGAAACCTAGACAATTCACCTACCTGCTATCTCCATGTGCACCTACAAAACATAATAAAATCATTTGGTGATGAATTTTATTTTATATTTTCGTAGAAAGTAATAACTTTGTGGTTTCACATGCTTAGAGAAATGAAAAAAAAAACTTTGTGTAAGACCACGGATTTTATTTTATTTTTTATGACCGACCGGTTTCGTTTTTCCTAAGCATCATCAAGGTACAAAAAATACAAAGTTAGATTTTATATACATACAGAGGAAGAACAAAATATGTATAAAATAAATTAACCGAACAATGAGAAAACAATAGAATAACATTATGATTATCACAAAAGAACAGAGAGAAATAGACAAATATATGAATTGAAAGAGATTTTTCAAAAATAAATTTATTTGAACGTTTTTATAACCTATAACCACTGAATAGAAAATCCCTAAAAATAATAACATAAATCCCAAAATGTTATTTTATACCAACAACAAAAAAAACAGATGTGGCCAATGCATGAGTCCTTTGAACTCCTAGGCCCCAGACAGGCAAATAATATTTGTTATCTGTTCAAGACAGAATTACGATACCTGAAAATGTTAAAATTTTACTAGAATTTAGATCAAATCGACATTACTTCAGGCACACGAACACGCCCACAACACAGTTTCATCGGTTAATATCTTCAGTGGTGGCAACCCTCCACACAGCATCCCTAAAGATGACATAGGCCAGGGAGGAAATTATTTGCCTCGGGATCTCAAAAACCAACACCGTTTTTAACATGTACAATTTTAACCATATACACTTTATTACAGGGTTAAAGATACTAGCAGTATCACCTTGGTGAGAATCCACCATTCAGAATCGACGACCTTGCCTAAAATGGTTCTAGCTTTATTCAATAACTAGATATTCATATTCAGGTACTTCTTACACGTTTACATTTTATTCAGCCTCAGAACATTCTCCAATAGAGGTTGCCATATTCTACTCGATCCAGGCAATTTGATTTTTGTGTA
Organism: Drusus annulatus; assembly: GCA_022651775.1. Lineage (NCBI taxonomy): Eukaryota > Metazoa > Arthropoda > Insecta > Trichoptera > Limnephilidae > Drusus > Drusus annulatus. Next base: position 1,537,771 of record JAGWCC010000099.1, on the reverse strand, counting down.
GTATTAATTGAAAACTAGTTTACAGTTTAGTTTTTACACACACGTCAAAAGGGACATGGTGAGTAAATCTTAAAGTAGCGTTATCGGAATAAAATTTCAGACTTTTTTACGCATGAGTGAAAATTAGCATTTGTAACATTTAGAATCATGTACAGAAGACGGCTTAGCGTATTAATACTATAAATAATAATAAAAAGTCAACATTATAATTATGTGGGCAAACAAAACAAGCAACAGGTTCCTAGCGCAAAGGCGGCACCCACGTGTTCAATGTAGGTATGGTACCACCAGAACCAGGTGTTGTTCAGAAAGGAGAGCGCATCCCATTGAAGGGTTTTACACCCCCAGGCTGTTGGGGTTCCCTGGCCCTGCGCTCGACAGCCTTTGAGTCGTGTTACGGCCGTGGGTCGTTGCGCCCGCTCAGTGAGAAGTAAGAAATGTACCCTTGGGCAAGGCAGTCCACTCCTTATAAGTTATATACGCGCAAAGGCTGCCCATTCAAGAAGGCTGTACTACTTTTGATTATGCGTACTTCAAAGGGTGGAACGGTTAACGGTGGGTCGGCATGATATATATGACAGCCTCCGAAGTCGAGTGGTTAAGATGAGAGGTCGCCGGTTCAAATCCTTTTTTTCGTTTTATTTCACGAAGAACTAATTGAAAATAATATATATAGTATATTTGCGGCACGTACCAGAGTGGAAGATGGTCTCGGAATCGCCCTGCTGAAAGACCACCATTCAGAAACGAAATGTTGCTTGAAATTGCTTCAGCCGTATTTGGTCAGATCTGAATGGCCAGGTACTTCCCAATCTTCATCTACTACATCTTCGACCCTTCTCTCCCCACTGCCTTCACGGTTCAAACACGGTGAAAGCTATTTCAACCAATGTTTCGATTCTGAATAGTGGTATTTCACCAGGGCAATACTGAGAGTATCTACGATTCTCTAGGTTAAGTTAGAATTTTTTTGGTGTCGCAATACTCATGTCTTTTTCTTAATTGTGTTAAATAATAAAAAAATTATTACAACCGAGAAAGTAAGAATGATTTTTGTCAATTTTATATCGTAATGCCACGAGGATCCAAAACATCTTTATCTGCTGGTAGGTGAAAATGATTCAACAAACACACCATCAACAATAGCAAGGTGCGCATCATTAAAAATATTCGTCCAAAAATAAATTGAAACTTTTGAAATTATTATCATCAACTGGTGTTGTTTTTATCAAAAAGGTAGTTTACTTTACTTACAAATTTTCAATCCCCTTTGAAAGGATTCTTCCCTTTCTCAGCTGGGCTCCAAATCTCAAAATCTCATTGAAAATCTCACAACACTGGCTGAAGTAGGTACCTACCTCGGATGATTTGGCCTTATTCAAGAAGATTTGCGCGGCGCAGGCTCATTTGCCGCGGTACATTCCAAGCGGAACATCCCAACTGATCGATACGTGAATCACGATTCCGATGTTATATTAAATGATGGTCGTAGTAGACAACGGAACGCATCTCAGGTAGAAGGGTGAATGTTATAGGTGGAGGTTGGATGGGAGAAAAGGTTTCCTTGATTTTTTTTTGTCATTTCAAACCCTTTGGATATACTCGTACATAGGTGTAACATAATGATTGATATAACATTTTTCAATATATTATATATGCAAAATAAATCTAAAATTACATTAAATAAAATAAGAAATTTCCCATGAGTTTTTACCAATAATCGCTATGGAAAATGCCATTTTTATTCTATCGTATATTATATTTTATTTTTGGGCTATTCAACATAAAATTAGATTTTAATGCACTTCATATGGTATACGCTGTGTTTCAGGTCATTTTTTGTAAATTTTAACTTAGGCCAAAATAAAAAAGTGGTTTGTATTTGTAACCAATCCTTTATAGTAAACAGTATACCTCCCATTATACTCACATAACCCATTATATGCAGTAATCTACCCCTTATTAACTCGCAACATGCGAAATCTGATTAACCATCCGTAACCCAACGACTGATTGACCATGCACGTACCTACCTATACTAGTGGGCAGGTGCCTACTCTCACCAGATGTTAGCGATGACGTAATAAACGATTTATCTATTGTAAAGCTATATTTAACTACAACATTTTGGAAGGTAGAATTGCTCTATTTTAAACGGAAATTGCATTTTTTCCTTAGAATATTGTAAATAATCACCTCCTGAAGTGTCGCGGTACCATTCTGAAACACAGTGTATAGTACTGATACATTTAATAGTTAATTTAGACTTGATATTTAACCATCGGTCGACCAAAGAAAGGGAAAGGCTATTTTTTTTTTTAATGATGTAAAAACAATACATTAGAGCATTATTTGTAAAACTGAATGGCGTTGAGATTAAGAAGATAAACAATGTTGAAATGGAAATCTAATTTTAGATAAAGCTAGATTGAAGTTTTTCTCTCCGTCCTCAGCCAAGTTCATTTTTGTGTCTTCCTCTATCTAGTCTTTCCATCGAGGGAGGTACTTATCTCATGGCCTTTTTCCAGGAGCATAATATCATACTGCCTTGAACTTGTCGAGACTTATTTTCAACTCTTATGGCTTAGAGACGTTCTTCCATCTTGTATAAAATATTTACTGCATTCGTCTCCACATTTCGAAAACATTTTAAAATCAATTTTTGTGAGTGTTGTTTCGAAGAAAACCTCGACCATATTTTTCTGGTCAACAACTGTGCCCTTTCTTTAATTTACGATCAAAACTTCGACGAACATGCATGTTTTTCTATTATACACTATACCAGACAACAATTTATTTTTTAACTATATTTCCACTTTTTTTACTTTTTCATCTTTACTAAATTAGTTTTTTTTTTGTTTTTAACTTTTAACGACTTTCATAGTAGCGACCAAATTGACGTCAAAGAATTACCAAATCTATAATTCAATAAAAATAAAATACAGTTCTGCTACCAAACATACTGGAAAATAAGTATGTCTTCTATCGGTCTATGTTCCAATTTCTAAATTATATTTGCTCAATTTCTTATACAATGTACATCTTATCCCTCAGAACTAGGTAAATATTAAGATGTCCATAATTAGGTAGGTATGTAGAAAATATAAATTAGAACATAGGAATCGATGGAAAAAGACTCTTTCCCATCAATATAAATTAAGTGACCTACCAATAATTAAAGAAAAGTGGAAAAGTATTTAGTTATGGTACTACAATATGACACTTTAAGTCTTCCGCGGGATGAAGCTCTCCGTGTGAGTTGGCCTCGCGCCGGCTAGTTGGGACCGTAAATTACCTTTTTATTTCAACCTTTTAAATGGCTTCAGTTTTATGTTTGTGTTTTAATTATGCATATACGGTCGCATTTAATTAGAGAGAGGGCCGACGGTCGACGTTGTCTTCTCTTATGTTTTATTACTGCGCCGCGGCTCGCCTCGGCTACCGACATGTTCCGTACTGCAATTATTATTTGACCGCCGCCCGTCAAACTTTTGACGGGTATGATTAGCAATCGGACAGGCCAAAGACAAATAGCGCGATCCATTCGTATGTACTATCACATGCGAGCCTTATTTTTTTAAATGTAAATACCGCACCAGAGTCCCAACTGTTTGAAGCCAGTGGAATTATGGCATCCTCCAATTGCCGTATGTTGGGACGAGAGTGCAGAGGGAGAGGGAGATGTGGAAGAGGAAGGTTGGGATGTACCCGACTGTTCAGATCTGGTCACCAAACACGGCTGAAGCCATTTCAAGCAATGTTTCGGTTCTGAATTGAGGTGTTTCATCAAGGCGATACTTAGTTTATTTTCCACTTTTTTCTTTTTTTTTTTTACTTGAATACCGCACAAGAGTCCCAACAGCTTCCAACCGTCTAGAGCCAGTGAGACTATGGCATCCCCAAATTGGGTATGTTGTGAGGCTGAAGGTAGTGGGGAAGGGAAGGAGATCGGGAAGAGGAAGGTTGGGAAGTACCTGGCTATTCAGATCTGGTCACCAAACACGGCTTAAGCCATTTCAAGCAACGTTTCGATTCTGAATGGTGGTCTTTCACCAGGGCGATACTTAGAGTATCTACCACTCTGGAACGTGCCGCAAATATACTTGTTATTATTTTTATATGAATTATAATGTGTTATGACACATATTAAAAAGAACTGAACTCTGGAACTTGTCGCAAATATACCATGTGTTATTTTATTTAAATTGTGTGCGAAGTAACACATTCATTAAATTTAATTGTTTTGCGTACGACGGGCTTCGAAGGCCCGACCCTGGGTTTGTTTTATTTATTTCACCGCCACGCCGTTTCCCCGCAGGGATGGGAAGAGCGGGTGGAACGCCACCCAACTCTGACCAGTCACCCACTCCATGATTCATTTATAATCATACGTACTCTTTCGCAATTTTGACTCTTGAGATTAATCACTCGATCGTGCCACGTCTTTCTGGTGCGTCCCCGACTTCTTCTTTCACCATCTCACGCGTCATATATCATATTGGCTCATCTATCTCCGTCTATCCTTTCCTTACGTTTAAACCATTTTAGCGGGTTTTTCTTAATCAAGTTAATTTCGCTAAAATTGGCAAGTATTCCATTGGAATTAATTTGATATAATATTAATTATATTTTGATTTTAAAGTTATAATATAAATATTTTCAATTCATACACGATTAATTTGTGTACGCTGACCGGTTAGTACCCGAGTGGACAAATGCGTCGGGTTCCCACCTAGGCGTCGCGAGTTCAATCCTCTGTTACATTGTCAGGTTATTCCTTGGTTATTCACAACCCGGAAATTTAGTCTTTCTTTTAAAAATAATTTTTTTTGAGTTTTAGTGAGGAATCAAATTGAAATTTTTTCTTTCCACAGATGAAAAATTACCTTTTTTTTGCAAAAAAATTCGACCTTGTATATAACGCTTTTTTGCGTGAAGGTTTCAAATGAAACAGATATGTTGCATTAGAGTGAAGTATCAATTTTATTTGAGCTACACATTTATTTGGTATTTTTTTAATTCTTTAGGGCAACATTTTATTTATTTGTTTCATTTTATTGTTCAACACAAAGTTGTTTACATAATCACAAGCATAATAAATTACGACTTACCAAACTAGGCGTATAAATATATTATGTGATAAATTACAATTAAATAAAAGGAGAAAATAGCAGTATTTAATTATTACCAATGCAGGTTAGAAAAAATATTCTACATCTCCGTTCCATAAGTTGTCCGTTGCATCGAAGTGATGTGTTAATTTCAATGCCGTGATATTTTTTTGCTTAACACCTAGTATTCAATTAATTAAGAAGATTTATAGGCGATACTAACAAACAAGAGGTCGCGGGCTTAAATCCCGGCGTACGTAAACACATTTTTTCTGATATATTTGTGTCATTTCACAATTAATTCATTTAAAATATTAGTTTATTTGCGGCACGTTCCAGAGTAGAAGATACTCTCAGTATTTCCCTGGTGGAAGACCACCGTTCAGAATCAAAATGTTGCTTGAAATGGCTTTAGCCGTGTTTGGTTACCAGATCCGGTAGGAATAGCCAGGTGCTTCTCAAATGTTTTCTTCCCCATTTCCTTACCCTCCCGACTACCGTCAACCTGACGACATACCATGATTGAGGATACCTTAGTCCCACTGCTTCCAGACGGTTGGCAGCAGTTGGGACTCTTGTGCGGTATACATTTTTTTTTCAAATGTTGATTGTGAATTTAATGTTAATGTTAAAAGCATTTTGGTTTGGGCGTGAAAACATGTATTTGAAATCTTTTGAAAATGACTCTTCATTTCGCACTGTTACTTTTACGCACGTGGGCATTTATACGCAGGTGATTTCTGCTGACTCATAACGATATAAAATCTTAAAAAATAAGATATCACCTTTACAAGTATATTCTATCACCACAGATACAGTCAATGATACACACTTTGTCTTCAAAATGTATGCAAAACCATAAACATAAAATCTGTCGCACATAAAGTGGGTGGTCGGCACCAATAGACAATAAATAATCCGAGAATTAATTTAGTTTTCAAACGACCAGATATCAACGGGATAAGATATCTAAAGCCCCTCTTAATTGGTTCATTATAATAAATATGGTCATACAAAAGGAAGACTACGGTGATTTGATTTTGGATAAGACAAAATCCAATTGGAGGTGTATATTTCAAATGACCAAATCGAGATATAAAGTGAGAACATTATAGCCAATGTCAAAAGCAATCGTCTGAGTCGTTTCGCTTTTGAAGTTTCAATAACAGAAGTATTTTTATTCAAATAACTTGTCGGTTAATAATAATTAATAATTATTAATGACCAAACGTAATTTAATTAACTTGGGTTATATTCACATTTGAAGACATTTGAAGACATTTTGCCTTTAAGGGCAGGCAATTAAATAAAGGTCTGAGACCGGGGTTTGCCTAAAGGTCATGCGGTAGTACCGGATAGTGAAAAGTTTATTGATTTGGTTCTCGCCTACCCAATTAGGTAATTTAAAGGAGTGTTAATTAATCAATGAAATTTTTTAAGGTAATTTATATGGTATTTCGGAAAATAAATACAAAATACCATCAGCCAAATGCGTATATTTCACTATTATCCTTTTTTGTGTTCTTGGAATTCTCGTACAGATAGATATTACTTCCGTGATAAGATCCTCCAACCAACCGTTGTTAAGATTGTCTACATATTATATGCATGTTGTCAAAATGGTAAAGTAAAATATGGTTAGCAAACGAAAAATTTGTGCATCTTGTGCAAAACAAAATCAAATATACTCAAAAATGATTATGTTCCTTAGTAATCACAACAAAACGTATAATATTGTAGAATCTGCAGACAAGCAGCGATATGTCAGCTTTGCAGGCCTATTTTTTTGTGTTTGTAAACACTACCTACTGAATTATTTACGTCTTAAAAAAAAGTTCAGTTTCTGTATTGTCTTTCGGGTCTATGTCAATGTCTTTATATCGAGTGTCATCTATCTGATAATACATGACACTCAATGAGACTAATAAATAATAAGAAAAACATATATATATATATTCAACTCATTGTGTATCATTACCCACACTGTTACGCAACATTCAAACATAGCGTTTTTATAATACATTACGCCTTGCAGTATTTACTTAGTCGTGCTGGAGTTAAAAATTGAAAAAGTCATGTTAGATATTCACTGCTTTTTCAAATTTGCAACATATTCAATACGTCCCCGAAACAAGAGCGAAGGGAACTTTGAATTGTATACGTTTCTCGGTACAATTAATTATTTAAAATGAAAAACTACCAATTAGGAATCGGAGGCAGGTAAAATTCTTTACTCTTTCTCACATTATCCTCTCGAACACACACAAAACTAATAAAAACACAGGGGCGCAAGTGGATGAGATGCCGCGGACGAACGCATACAGATGCACACGTGGTAGGCATGGACGAGAGCCTCGCAGCCTCCCAGTAAGACAAAGATGCAACAGGTTTGTTCAAGAATGAAGTGTTCTCGTATTCCGACTTTTTTCTCATCTCTGATCCGCGCAAAACACCGTCTCTCACGGGAAATACTCGGATGTTTGGTTTCTTGCGCGCTGTTTTCATCTCCAGAAACCCTGAGATTCTTCGCTGAACTTGCATACAAGATGTGCGGATTATTTGTGCCAATCAACAATGGTTACTGGTTTGTTGGATCGTGGTTGTTCTTTCGTGTTTATTGGTTTAGCCGGTACACCATTTTAATTATAACAGAGATTCTCTGGGCACTTTCCAGGTTTTCTTATTGTTTATATTATAAATAGATAAGAATTATTTTACAACATTATCAGTGAAAAAATGCTGCTGATTATTTATGATTTAATACAAAAGGGAGAAATTAGTTACACTATCGGTAGCTTTAATTTAACATAAAAACAAAGTACCTATTCAATTTGTCAGTTATATAGGTATCTACCTAAACTAATTAACTAACCATCACGCCGTTTCTCCACAGGGGTAGGCAGCGAGGACGGACCGCCATATAACTCTGTCTTGGCACACACTCCTTGCTTCATTCACATTCATCTCTATTGGGTACATCGGTATTTAAAATGAAAAACTCTACCTATTTGACCAATAATTTATTCTCTAATCACAGAAAATTAAATTGTAGCTTTAATAGTATTGATAACTCAAAGGTGATTATTTCTGAAAAATAATGTCCAATATTTTACAAATTTTTGACAATCATAATGAATTTTATTTTTTATATATTCGCAATTCATTTTCAGCATTTATCTAATCCTCGTAAAAGACATCAATTTAATTTTCCCACGGATAGTTGAATGATTTTTTTCCAAAATCATGAAAAAGCCGGCATCGAGTCCATTGCGCAAGCGCTCTTGCTCCTGACTCGGTGGCGGCAAAACGCGCCCCGCCCCTCCTCCCCGCCCTCCTTCTCCCGACCCTGCCGTGCCAGTAACCGCCGCTGGGAAGGGGGGCGGGGCGCGGGGAGCCCGCGGCGAGACTGCCGATAGTGCCGATCTCCTCAGTAGCCCCGCGCCCTGCAGCGCCGAAGGTTTGTACGAGCGAGGGGGAATTTTTGCCGACGCCGCGGACTTGTTTTCAAACGAGCTTTGAGGTTATGTTTCGGCAGCCGCCGGCGGAACAGTGTTTAGGGTGCTTTCCTTATTGTGCAATTCGCACCGGTACCTAATTCTCGAGCCGCACCGAGTGTACTAGATCACATCAAAACATCCCCAACCACGTACAATTATTTCATCGTTTTTAAAAAATGATTAAAAAACAGTTTTAGTTATTGACTCGGAAAATAGACCAGTGTTTTTGTGAAAGTTAACTTTTTCAATATAATATAAACGTACTTCATTTTCATCAAATTTCCCGCCAATGTTTTCACACAGTGCTTCTATCAGAGTGATTACACATCATTCTAAAACCTTTAATATTACGAGTATAATCCATAATTTGTAACCATTTGAAAATAACTCTATTTCAGTGTTCAATTAAAGCGACGTTTTGGCAATCGTCAGTCTGGACGATACCTAATTGTTTTATTTGTCGTCCGCAGTTTCCGAACCCGGCCCCCGACTCGCATTGTACTAATTAACCACTCCAGTTTATCCAGACTAAACCGACCGAACCAATTATCCTGCACCGGCTGGTACAATCGCTGATGATTAATCACACCGAAAAGCTTGTCACCAGCTAGATAAAACTCCAAGACTACAATACCACCTTTAAAAAAACTAACTCCAAATAATATTTTGTTATCGGACCCCGAGCGTCTGAATAAAAACTAAATAAAAAAACACACTAGTGACAAAGTGAAGTTGATTTTATGTGATAATATTTAAAGAATACAACTAACCATTTCTAATACAACTGTTTCCACGTCGTTTGGAGAAAAAATAAGGATTCTGTGACATATTAAAAAAAAGTGACCAAAGGCGGTTTAATCGAGGATTTGGCCTGTGATGGTAGTTTGCCTGTATCCTTGGTGATAGGGGTAGGTGGCCCTCGGCTGTGGTTGGCTACGTGGTCGTGAACCCTGACATGTTATTGTTGTTGTTGTGAGCTGAAGTCGTTGTGTCGTGAGGCTGACGGCCATGTGTCGCGTGGTGTGGCGGCTGCTTTCTAGGAGCATGTCTCACGGACTGCAGTTGCAGTTTTTCCTACTGCTGTTGCAATTTCTGCAGGTGAGAATACAGAATACCCCCATTATGGCACTGCCGTCGAGAGCTCCGTTGTAACGCCTCTTTCTGGTGCACGTGTCGATTATGAGAAAGAGGGAGAGGTTAAAACGGAGCTATTAGTAGTTTGCCTTTTATTTAGCTTAATTCATGGTGCCAATATTCAAAAACCCTGTGCACTTAATAGCCCTAAATAAAAGTGGAGAATATTTTTTTTCCCAGCAGAATACCTACCTGCAAAATTAGATTTTTGCTGAACCATTAACTTTTTTGCTATATTACAGTTTGTATCTTCGACTTCACCATCAAATTACATATCTACGTAATCATTTTATTTCCCAAATCGACTGCAAAAGCTCCGAATTTCCAAAATATCTTTGCACAATATCCAATTTACAAAATAACTTTACTCAGTTCGTCATTTTATTTTATTGTGATATCATTTATTGTTGAAAAAATATCATTAATTTTCAATGATATATGAAAATAGAATAAGACACAGAAAAAAATAAGATTAGGTTGCGACTGAGACAAATACAAAAATGACTGCCTATATCGGAAGAAAGTTAGAAGATTTAAAAAAAAATAGTATTGATAAAAACAATTCAATTATTTATTACTTTAAAAACATTTCAAAATTACAATTTTAAAGCGTTTTTAAAGATGTATAAAAAATTGTATGGGGTGTACAACAAACAGAGAACAAAGCATATATTTAGACAAGAAAGAGAAAAATAAATCATAAAAAAAAATAGACATAGTTCTAAAATATTATAAATAAACATGATGGATAAATAATATACAGTAATGAAGCAAGCAGCAACAAGGCTTGCTGTTTAAAGGCAGCTTCACTGACGCAGAATATCGATATCCGAAGCGCTTCGATTCATTCAAGATGACAGTATTCAAACATGTTTCGGTAGCTCCGTTGGCAGAGGCGTTACTCCGGGTAAAGTAATGGTTTCGAATTTCAGTCTTGCCGTAACCTTTTGACTTGCATGTAGATAGGTAGCTTAAAAACTAAGCCGTTGTTGCCATATGTTGTTAATTACCTACGTTCCTAATTAGGCAGACAAGTTACAAACTAATCCTGATGTCTGCTATTGTTCAACTAAGTGTTAGTCTCACCACTAGTAAGTAGTAGGTTTCGATATAGGTCGGTAAATAGAACCCCCGTCTCCTTCAAATACTAAATTTAAAATGACAAAACCTGCTCAAATAATGGCTATTCATCTTATCCCATAATTTTATGTAAGTTTTTATTTATGTGTCTATTAAAATCCAGTTGTTCTAGATACTTACGCTTATTTTACGATCGTCGATTCATTTAAAAGTCGTATATCAATGGCCTAAACCTACACAATGCCATTTCAATGGTAAACGGATAAAGTTATATTGAGAATTATATTCATGAATAAAATGGCGATATCAGGTGGGTCAACGCCGCGGCTGGTTAAGACGACGAATGATTCGCCAGACAATAAACATTGATGGGAAAATACACCTGTTATGACGATTTTATTAAAAGTCTCAAGTGACATTTCTAACTCTGTCCAAAAAAGTCTCGACATTTTTTTTTCAGGCAAATCTAATGTCTAAAGTTTTGATTAAAACTGTAGTTTTGTGAATAAGAACGTTATTTAGATTAACTTTTCAGTTAGGGTTTCTAACGAATTTTATTAAACGTGACTATTAAATAATTTACTACCTGGCTTCGCCCGAATTTCACCACTCTTAAGCCGATTAGAAAAAAATGGAGCAAACAATAAAGCCACTTGTCTTTTTTAACAGGAATTCGGATGTTTCACAGCTTTTCAGTTCATGAAGGAGGAAAAGTTTGTCAACAGAAAATAGTTATTTTGATCTAGGCATTCCAGGCAGCTTTGGATTTGTTGCTGATTCAGTCTTTAGTAAACTATCACAAAAATGCACTTTATAAATTCACAGTTATTATTATTAGTAATACATTTTCTGATTAGTTGAAAATAAACGTTAACATTTATTATTTTTCTTTATTTTGGGGTAGTGAGGATTACTTTCTTTTAATGTTAAAAGGATTTCCATCTTTACAGCGATAATGTTGTGAACGTCGCCATAAGAAATTCCGCAAGCGCAAAAGCAACATAATAATTAACTACCAAAATGCATCTATAAACCATCCGAATTCCCAATAACTTTTCATTAGCAGTTAATGTATCAAATTCCTCGAAATGGAGGAAGACGACTGACGGAGAAGGTGTTAACATAAGATCGACTATCACCATTAATAATATCTTTATATTTCTTTTAATCTTTTTTAATTTCTAAATCTGGTATCTTAGCGACTGAACGACCATTAAAAAGAAGCAGTTTTCTCATCAATGGCAATTTATTTTTGTTTATTTTGGAGGCACATATCATTTTGACATAATATTGCAATTTGTATTCAGCACTGCGGTAATGTTGCACATGAATAATTCATAGCGACACGCCAGCTGAGACTTGTTGTACCATCGTTAGTTATAAATTATAAATTACAGGCTTCGACTTTTTAATCCCGCTTTTCGCTTCTTCCCTAAAACACACACATAATCATTTTATACCGGACGCTTTATTTTTCAAATTCGCGCTGGGAAAAATAAAACAAAGCCTTAAGAGGTATGGTCCTGCCGCTGAGACGCCCGTTCTAAGCCCTCTCTCTGTTACATGCGTCGCTCGCGAGAGAGAGGGAGAGGTTACAACGGAGGTATAAGCAGTGTGCCTATAAGATCTGTGCTTAATATCAGAAGATCATAAATTTATTGGGTGAAGAATGAAGTTTTAACGACGCTTAACTTTTCAGTTTATTTTTAAGGCTTTTTGTTCTTTAAAAGATAATACAAATTTAATTAGTGTGAATAAATATTACGAAAAATACCCCTGCATTCTTCGGTTGTTTTTTTGTTTATCGTATTATATTGACAGGTTGGTACTGTTGGTAGGCAGTCTAGAACTTTAGCGCCACAGCCTTTTCGCTGCCAGGGTATTGTTTTAACATTCGGTCTGATGTGCAGTAAATTATTTTTCTTAATTGTGATTTTTGGCCTCTACCAAAGCATTCACTTTTTGGTTTGACGTGAAATGATAATGGATGTAATAAAACAATCACTCTGTGTGAAACGTTAAAAAAGTAATAAACGCATTTGTCGTTTACACCTGGTGAAGTTTAGGTAGGAGCGAAACTCGTAGGCGACAAATCTATCAACAAATTAATGGTTTATACAAAGTGAGTGTTATATTTCTATCTAATTGTTGATATGAAGAAACGCATAAAACGATATACAACCATTCAACAAAAATAATTCCTTGTGATTCAGAAAAATATTTGAATGAGAAATTAAATTTAAAAAACTCTACGCACACACTACCCACTTTTAAAATAGTCAATAGGTAATTCAGCCACGAGGACACACATTTCAAATATATAATAAAAATAATCGTACGGTAAAATATAATATAGGTAGGTACTTTATTGTAAAGGTTAATCCTAATTTTGAAAATGTCCACTCGTACGCACAAGGAAATTATATTGTTTAATTAATAATTGCACAACGTGCGATGTAACAAAACTCTGTACAAAAATACTAACGCGGTGCAGCAATGAAGCTTGTAACCACTTTAATTAACCTTGCAAGTTTTATAGCAACGTTGAAATTTTATACTGTGTATTTCCTGTGTAATACAAGATATTCGCTAAAACTTACAGGATAAATGCATACGACACGGTAAAAGATAAGACGAAAACAAATTAATGATTTATAGGAGCGTACAAAGATCAAATAATTGGATAAAATTCGTAGTAGCGAAATAAACTATATTTAAATTTTGCGAAAGGTTAATTGATGAGAGCGGACGATTCACGTTATAATGGTCGATAAAGCATTACCACTCGCGATGTAATATGCCTTCGTTTGTTGATAAAACACTTGCATAGGTATTTGGTGTTTGGTTAACCTTACTCACAAACTGTCATCTGCCGATGGTAAATCTAGATAAACTCGCCCGAGTTCTCTCAGGTTTATTTTTATTTATTACCACATAAGCATTACAGAAAAGTTTACACAGTTTCGTTCTGGAAGAATTCTATACTATTCTTCACGCGGCATCATCGCTGATGATGGAAATCAATCAATCAATTGATGGAAACGCTTTCATAGTATTTTTCAATTTCCATTTATTTTCTGTAAATTTTATCCAGTTATTTTGCCGCCCTGAAAATGAAACTTTGTTCCTGAAACTAGTTGAATTTCAACACGAATACAGCCTAGTATATATATTTTTTAAATACACGCATTAATAAATATCTAATAGTTTTTGGCACATGACTTTTACATTGCGCCCTTGAGGTGATTTTCCCACTAAAACGGCGCTATAAAAGTTATCAATTTATTATTTATAAACGTGAAACACCACCCAAAATAAAATTGATAGATTTTTACTCACGATTGCATTGTGCATATCTCTCTTAACCTAACCAAACGTAACCAAACCTAACCCTCAGTATTTTTTTTTTGTTTTTGCATCATTTGACCGATCCCCACATACGCTCTATATGTTGTGTAAGGTTAGGTAGTAAAAGTAGAACAGTAGATTAACTGTTTCTTGAAGTTCGATATAGTGTCATGTGACAATTGGCTTGTATGAGTAATTTGGCCGATCCCTACATACGCTCTATCTGCTGGGTTAGGTTAGGCAGTAAAAGTAGAAGAGCAAATTGAATGTTTCTGGAAGTTAGACATAGTTCCATGTGACATTTGGTCAGTATGGGTCATCCCGATCGGAAAGCAGCTCGAATGTGACACTTTAAGCCCGTTCGGGGGTATTAGTTCCACTAAACCCGCGGTGATCTCACCGTCTAATTGGGCCGCCCGCGGTCCAGGAAGCGATGGCCAAATAGTGCTCGCCTGTGCTCACTTTGTCCAAAGATGCTCATCGACACAATATGATAAGTGTGACACTGACATTCCTCAAGAGACTGAAATTTTTGGCAAAAAATAATAAAATTGTTATTTCGAACTAGCTCTTTGAAAAATCACGGGTCTTATATATATATATCTTACTTGAGTATTACTTACTACGTATCTTGACTTGAGGAAAAAAACTTGCTTGAATCCATCCATTTCCTATTTGGAATAAAAATAATCGTCAGCTTAATAAAAAGATTCTACTTTTTTTACTTCAGTACCAATTTTAAAAAGTTCACACTCGTACGTTCGTACGCACTCACAAGGAAATTGGAGTGTTTAATCAGTGAGGCGACTATATATAATTAGATGACATACTTTGACGGCCTGCGTGGTCGAGTGGTAAGACGCTCGACTATGAATCCAAAGGACGCGGGTTAAAATATATATAATATGTGTTATAACACATTTAATTCATATAAAATAAAATATGGTATATTTGCGGCACGTTCCAGAGTGGACAATACTCATAAGGTCAAACCGCACTAGCGCGTCAGCGGCGCTGCACTGCACGGCGCGTCGCTTCACCACGAAATATGTTTTCACTGTTTTGTGTGAAGCAAACCGCACCAGAGCGGCGCTGCACTGCGCGGCACAGCGAACAGAAAAGTGATGCGCAGCGCCGCTGATGCGCAGCGATGGGCTATTGCGGTTTGACCTTTAGTAACGTCCTGGTGAAAGACCACCATTCAAACGTTGCTTGAAATAGCTTTAGCGGTGTTTGGTGACCAGATCTGAATAGCCAGGTACTTCCGAACCTTTCCTTTTTTTTCTTCCCCATCTCTTTTCCCTCCCCACTACCTTCATCCTCACAACATACCCCAAATTAAAGATGCCATAGTGTCACTGGCTCTAGACGGTTGGGGGCAGTCTGAACTCTTGTGCGGTATTCACTATATTTATTTTTAAAAATATTTTTCACAAAAATAATCTTTCTATAACTTGTCATAAGTTTCACTAAGAAAATAGAAATATGATTTACGGCTTTCCCTTCAAAATCTTCGAAAAGATTCGGTATGAGAAAAATACCTTAGATATCGAAATGTATTACAAAATCAAAGATTTTCAATTGAACTTTTAAGGTCTACACTCATAAATTTCTAATAGTGAAAAAAAGATTCAATCAAAGCAGTCATAAATTGTACTAACGTGAATGTATTTTGTATTGATGACTTACATTAATGGCTATTTAACACGTCATACGGAAAACTCAACATGGTGATTAATTCACTAATAGTTTATAAATTAAATAAATATCGTCAATAATAGGTTTGGTTTGTATACCATATAGTTGTTCGAAAATCAGTCGGTCACCCCTGCCGCATGGGAAATGACTGCCGTACCGCCTGTGACGTCAGAGTGGGACAATGGCGGCTATTTTTAAAATTCTAGCATTAATGGCCGTGTGAATATTTGCATTCGTCTGAATGAATGTGAATACGGCGCTTAAATCTTTATGGCCTGTGATCAAATCGTTGAACCTAAGAACTGGTGCAGTGAAAGATAATTGTATAATTTAATATTGTTTAACTAGATTTTTTAAAAATAGAACACATACACTTTGTTTATAACCACTTTATTATTTAATATTATGTCTACCGGTTTCGGATGTACCCTTCCATCATCGGGACAATATTAAAATTAATCTGAAATACAAAATGCTGAGACATATATACATATTTAGTAGTTGGAGTGAGAAGAAGGGGTAATTGAGGGGATTATGTGAATAACAGAGCGGTTTATTGGAAAAATATCTAGGATAGGACTATAAGATAAATTAATTTGATTGTTTCAAATATTGCATTTACTGTTCAATGATTTTCTAATTTCTAGTGCTTCTAAGTTATCTAATTTTATCCCTTTATTGCAACGGTGAAGAATTTTAACCCCTGTATCCTGTAATTATGATTAGTAGTAATGAGGTGATTGGCGAACTCTGAAAAATTATTGTTTTTTAAGCATCTTAGATGTTCACTTATTCTAATGTTTACACTACGAGATGTTTTACCTATATACCTATATAAATGATTTTTTAAAAATCATTAGAGAAAGTATCAATTTGTTTTTCCCATCATTCCAACATACTACAACTCTTATAATAACTCTAAATATGTATAACTGTGTTCATAAAAAAAATGACAAAGTTTACTTTAATAAGTGTATCATCAACATCAGCTACTATCTCTCCACTGCTAGATAAAGGTCTCTCCAAGTTTCCTCCTCTTTTTACGGCCCCGTGATATGTTTCCGATTTGTTTGTATATCAACCGAGATGTCTGCAGTGGGACTACGACGTTCCTAATTCTAGATGGGAATGTGCCAGGTCTGATAATACCTGGCTGCTCAGATCTAGGCACTTATCATAGTCGAAGCCATGTAAAGCAACGTAACTGTTCGATTTTGAATTCGGAGATTTAGGATCACAGGGGCCTATCTCTGCGAGTTTTGCATATACATAAGACAGGCTCCTGTGATCGTAAGCCCCCGAATTAATAGTGATATCTCACCAAGGCGGTACTGACAGTGTCTTCTCTCGAACATGCATAGGTATATTTACATTCAAATGAATTTATCCTCGTCGGGGTTTGAACCCAGATACTCTGTCCTGCTTTTGGACGAATTGTATCAAATCCAATATTTTTGTGTTACTTCCATTAAAAATATGTATTGTTTAAAATAGTTTTCCCTTTCCGTATTATTATTATTTACCCAATTAATTTCGCACTGTGCTTTTCCCATTTTATAATTAACTGTTAAATAACATTCCAAATGAGATAAAGTAGTCTATGACGGATGTAAGTATTTTAAGTGTTATGAACGCAACAATATTGCATAGATTGCGCAAGTAGTTATCTTTCATCCATGTGGATATAATTTTAACATAATTTTTCAATGTTAAACACAGTTGTATTATATTGAATACGTTTTCATTTGTACTCTTCTGGGCCCAGAGGCTGTTTATAGATCCGCTTATTTCAAGGATTCAATTAAAATCTGTCTGTTAAAAAGTGTTCAAGTGGAAACGCTTGTAAGAAATGTGTTTTTATCATGTTTGAAGTAGGCACTTTCGCCGTATTACAGTAAGAGTAAGTTCAAGGTAAAATTTAAGGAAAATTTAGTAGCGATAGGATAAAAAAGTTCCTGGCTGAAGAATTTCCTGCCATGGTACAGTTTTAGTACTACTTTATTGTTTAGATGCGTCCCTTTCAAATAAGGTATGACGGTGCTTAACTTCCGGTAGTCAAGGCGAAAGAAAAAAAGTAGTAATTTTTGGCAGTTCATTTTGCATTCACCGTGCGAACTGAGTATACTCGTGTATACAACAACAAAAATTGTAACGTTATTTCAATCGAAAACTAAACATTCAATAACTCCCCAATGTTCGATTTTATTTGTTTTATAAATATTGTCAAACACGTCTCCTTTAAACTTCTGTCAAAAATAAACTATCATACAATTCGCACAAACTTTTAGTCAAGACGCCGACTTAATTTTGCAATTTAAAAAAACATTTGACTTTGTATAACATCTATATGTCACTTCTACGAACTTTTTGAAACTTTAACGCACACGCAGACATCTTCCAAGTATCGTGTATTTATCAGTTTGTACATGCATTTCGGTAAGGTCAACAACACTAGCAATCAACATCAAAATACACTAAACAGAGCTTAAATGTGAAATTCAAAATTTGAATAAATTATTAAAAGTTGAAATGGAGTTCTAAAATATAAACAAGGTTGCAATATTTGTTGAATAAAATTATTAATTATTATTATTTATTGGGTAGTTGCTTGAGAAAAGTATGGCAAAGGTATCTTAAATTTATTAACAATATATTTTATACTTTTAACATCAATGTGCAGATATATTGTCTCCGTTGGCAAACATAAAATCCTTGTGTTGACTTCTTTACGACAAATAATATATTATTGTTTTATACGTTGCCGTTAAAGCGTGGGGTTAATAAAATTCGCGTTTCATCGAGACCACGCTGTAGGAATCCCACAGCATCGATATGTCCAGTGCAAGTATCTTATATATTATATTCATGATATAAACTTGCACTTAAATACACTGTTTTTCAGGGTGGTACTCTATTCTTATCTCTAGGGGATGATTTTCGCGAAAATCCAAGTAAAAAAATAAGACCTCATTAAAAAATATATGATAAATTATGGTAACGTGTAACCGATCCTTTATAGTAAACAGTATATCGCCCACTGCATGTGAAATGGAAATCAGATTTTTTCCTAGTATATTATGAATAATCTCCTGAAGTTTTGCGGTACCACCCAGAAACATGGTGCACTAATCTCTGTTTTGGTATAAAGAAAAAAAAGGTCTTTATTTATTAATAAGTGGATTCTGTCATAGCACGTTTGGTTGGTTTTGTATTAAACATGTAAGCGCTGATGTACTATATTATTTAGAACGGTAAAAAGGTTTCGCTAGGTAAAGTGCTAAGTTATTGGTGCGGTAGGGTTAGGAACAGCCCTCCGTACTAACGACCAACGTTTAAGTAAAAGTATTGCGAAATCTATGATTCAATCGAAGACATAAGTTGTAAATCACCAAGGACTGAGAATATAACAAATTCCTTTGCACGCGTTCGTGTTCTATT
The DNA here is from genome assembly GCA_022651775.1 of Drusus annulatus. Lineage (NCBI taxonomy): Eukaryota > Metazoa > Arthropoda > Insecta > Trichoptera > Limnephilidae > Drusus > Drusus annulatus. The sequence goes on along the minus strand of JAGWCC010000099.1, from coordinate 1,518,465 downwards.
CAATTGCGGGAAACCACAATAACCCTTTACTTACTGGTAGGTGACGATAAAATGTTTAAAAAACATTTGACTTCACTAAGAAATTGTTAAGATAAATTGAAAATTCACCGTGACATTGGGCACAGCTTAGACGTCTGTGCCAGTCACCTTTTGAGCGGCGGATAGTGCAAAAGGGCATAATACTCGAATCCGCGAACAGCCAAAACAAATGAATGGTTCATGGAAGAGTGGGTATAGCGTTGAATTTTTCTGTAGCAGGTTAACAAGAAGCGAACGTTTTAAGGTTTGTATTTGGATTTATTCTGATGGACATATTACTATAATCTCAAATGCTTTCCGAGGAAAATCTCGAAAAGTAATTAATTCATCGCATATATACATTAAATCTGGTCCTCTCCCTTTATGTTATTGGTGAAAAACGATTTTAAAATTTTTGAAATAGTTATACGGTAAAAATGTGAATGGTGGGGGTTAGTGTTTCATCAATCTTGAATATTAATTACTTAGATTCATCCCTTATTTCAGATTCATCAGAATTAATTAAAATGTGAATCTCGGGCAAATCCCCCTTTTTGAAGTGCTATATCGCCTTATAATAGGGACATGAAATCTTTCCAGAAGATGATCGACTTCACATTTTCGATGAAGGCATCGTTTAACGAGAAACCGTTTATCTAGATAAGGCGGAATTGACCTCGAATGGTTACGGTATTATATTGATAATAACCTCTTGCAAGAAATACTTTGTGAAATTGAGACAATTAGGGATCGTTATTCTTATTATTATTATTATTGTCGGACAATTTTATAGCGCCGTTTAGTAATATACATCACCTCATGGGCGCTTAACTTTTTTTTGATAATTATCGCATTTTCGATTTGCAAAATTAAATGTTTGTCCTATTTTGTCACAGGATTTTGGATCTGAATTGCAACAAGAAGTTAACAATTTTTTGTTGTTGATTTCGCTGACATAAAGACCTAACAGAACTCTCAACACTGTTGACACAATCCATAAAAGTTCACTTTGTAAAAATTTTTTAAGAGAAACCAAAAAAAACTATGGTGTGTACAAAAATGTGTAATGCAGCTACTGAGCGCGTAAACAACTACATAAATCCATAAACATTTTTGTCTCTTTGATCGTCTTATAAGACGCATATTTTTACTCCTTTTGATCTGATACATGGATATCCAAGGATGAAACTTTACCCGTTGCCCCCATCCTTCTCCGATATAACTGTATACGTAGATATATTTATTCCACGTGAAAAGTATAGTCACCTACTACTTACGATATCTCCAATATTTTGCCAGGCCTTTGCAAAATAAAGGTGTAAAAATTTTGGAATATTCTACAAGAAGAACGCATGGGAGAAAAAGTCAAGGGGTGCTTCAGAAACGATAAAGCGACTCAAATACTTGAGTCGGGTCGTAATAATTTATTTTTTTGTAAATCGCCGTTTTCGTGACAAAATCACCTCAAGGGCGCTTTAATGTAAAATAATATAAGACTATGTATAAATGTGGATGACGCAAGGAATGTGTGCCAAGATAGAGTTGTGTCGAATTCTATTCTTTATATCTTCACACGCGGGGTATTGGTCCGATGGTCAGTTTTTTTTAGTAAGAGCTTTTTTAAATAATTTTCGAAGCCTAATGGATTTTTTTAAGAATACTGAGAACAACTATTACTATCTTTATCACCTCTGATTGATGCCCGAATACATTAAAAATGTTCTAAATAAATACCATTAAAAATACGGTGCAATAAATCGGAACTACATAACACCGGTATTTACATTTAATTCGTCTGCCGTGTGTGGAGTTTTCGCCATAAATAAGATTTGTCAAATTATTAAAAAACTAGAAAGCGACACACCTTATATCCCAACTGCATTAATACATTATTCAAAACGGACAGTTTGATTTTTCGGTTAATTTTATTTAGGTTTTTATGTTCTAGATTTATGAAACAGACATAAATCATGGACCTGGTATTGATATTTCAACCGGGCAAATGACATCAATTAGTGGGTTGGGCCATTTTGTCAGAATAACACCAGATGGAATAATGATTTCGAACGTAAAACTTTTTGTACTTTTTATAATAAATAATAATAATATTCTTTACTTCATCGCGACAGAGCGGTGGGTACAATACTCAGTCTGCCATATAAATAATACATAAGAGTAATTCGACCGCTTAGTAGCTGAGTGGACAAACGCGTCAGGTTCCCGGGCGTCGTGAGTTCAATTCTTCTGCTAGCAAAGTCTTCCATCATTGCTCAAGCAACATCTTCCGCGTATTATGATGGGAGTTGGAGTTTTTCAAATATTGACTGGTTATTTTGTAACCCGGGAATGTTTGTCAGTCTTTAAAAAAATATAAATATAATTATATATATATATATAAGAAAGAAAGAGGTAAATCAAAAAAATATAGAACATGATAACATTAAATAGTTACGATAACACAAAATAGCATTTATGGGTACATAAAATATATGCACATGCCTTTATTTGATCAAATGTTGCCTACATTTATCAGAATTGGTAACTATAGTTGTCGATATAGTTTTGTATTAAATGAATAAAATACCTATATATATATATATATATATATATATATATATATATATATATATATATTTTATATATATATATATATATATATATATACTCGTATATATTTTAATATAAAATGAAAGGTTATGTCAATAATTAAGTGCTACGGAGTAAGCATTTCCGTGATTAAAGGATGGGAGATTTTTAAATCTTCGGCCTTTCATGTTTTGATATCAAAGAAAGACACATTTCCGGGTTACACATTTTGAATTCCTCTTACTTACATCATTATAAGCGTAAAAATGTTGCTTGTGCAATTATGCAGACTTAGTTAGCAGAAGATTGAACCTGTGACGCCTAAGTGGGAACCCAACGCATTTGTACACACGACTATTAACCGGTTTGACTTCTGCTATTGAAATTAGATTTAAAAATTTTGTAATAAAATGAAAAATAAATTTGCATAAGACCACACAGATTTTTTAAATTTTTTTTTTTAATGACCGACCGGTTTTGCTTAGCCTAAGCATCATCAGGGTACAAACTTAAAAGACAACAACGGTTAAACAGTTTTAATGTTGTACCCTGATGATGCTTAGGCTAAGCGAAGCCGGTCAGTCATAAAAAAATAAAATAAAATCTGTGATCTTGTACAATGTTATTTTTTCATTTCATTAAATACGTCAAACCACAAAGTAATTGCTTTCTGCGAAAACAAAAAAAAATATGAATAAAAATATTGTGTTTTGATTGTTTACCGGAACGAAACTGAATTATTTTTAATACAATTTTTTATCAAAATATTTTCAAATGGAATTTGTTATCTGTGGGTATTTATTTTATTTCATTATTGTGATGCCATGAAGAGGGCACGGTTGTGTCTGAAACTATTTGGCATTAAACTCAAATAAAATTTAGAATACATCGATGTATTTTTTTTTACGATAAATCGATGTTGTAAACGGCGATAATTAAAAACGCGGTGTCTCGAACAATTTAATTGTAAAAAAAGTAATTCCGGCCAAATAATTAAATTACTTTACTACCGTATAAAAAGCGTTTATAATGGGCGCAAAGTTCGAACCTAGACCCTAAGATCTCACAAACATTCCCTTCCCCACCTGTTAATTTATCACAATAGAAAAAACCCGTAAAAAATAAAACGAAAAAAGGCGATTCGTTGGTCCGAACAGGGGAGCAGAATGCGCGGTAGGTATCCATTGAACTTCTTATATCGTTTCATTCCGCGCACTGCTCGCACACGTCAGATGTATACGTGCAGGAATGAAAGAGAAGCAAGACCACCCGTTTAAGCGTTTTAAATAATTATTCCATCTCTTTCACTCGAGCCGATGTGGTCGCGAGGAAATGAGATAGTGCACCACGAAGACAAAATACTCAATTCTCAATGTTTGCCGGTTGTTAAGTTATAATCTTCTTCCGAGGCAGAACAGAATTTGTGTTTAATTAGGGTGGAAAATAACGAAACTGGTTTGCCATTCGTGACATGCCAACAAAGGGAATATCGTACGCGAAGCTCATTACCAAGTTATATAATAAATTAATTCGAAAATTCTTTGGCTCTTTAACTACATGAAGAAAGTTAAGTTTAAGTAAGATGTTTTTTTAAATTTAGGTCGAATTATTATTTTTTTTCATAGCATATATTCAACACGATCATGACTTATTCCCATGAAAATAATACATAATTTCAATAACATGCTCCCTAAATATCAGCTAAATAATATAACATATAGTGTAAATGTTTACAATTATCATACGAGAAGTTGTCATGATTTTAAGCTTCCCAAAACAAAACTTTATTGTACTCAAAATAGCGTTTTTTATAAAGGTCATAAACTTTTTAACAGCCTTCTAAAATACCTAAAAGAAGCCTCAAGTATTGGCACTTTACGTAGGATTTGTGCTGAATATGTAAAGAAAAACCTATGATTTTTATACATACGAGTACTAAGGTTTCAATTTGTAATCTTATGTGCTTCGTTCTACTAATGTGAAATGTCTTAAAAAAATTACTAGAAGTGTGAAAGAATAATTTGCATCCATCTGAATAAAAATACGAAATGTACATACATACAAAAATACATGGCGTCTGTGTCAATTATCCACTTTAATTCAAAACTATCTGTGCTTGCCTTTTAATCTAATGAAATATATGTATAAAACTACGTGTGAATGTGAATGGAGCAAGGAGTATGTGCCAAGACAGATTTGTGTGGCTTTTGATCTTCTCTGCCTACCCCTGAAACGGCGTGACGGCTAGTTCGTTAGTTTTAGTGTTTGCCCTTTAAAGTGGGTTTCTGCCCTGAGATAGTAAAGCACCAAATTAAGAAAGAAAATGGATGCCCTTACTACATACTTCAACGCATATATAATTAATGTTGCCTATTTGCATTGATATATTAACGTGCGCTAGACTTGTTAGGAGACCGACTGTTAAAGTTAGCATCATAAGGTGCGACAAAAAAATGTAGGCCGTCTTTCAACTACGGTCACCTACCCTTTATTTTTGATAAGTGTTAAAATTTCACACTAAAGCATACAGAGCTTACTAAAATCCGTTATACTTTTTTTAGACTTCATATATGACTTTAATATTTCGATACCTGTTTGGAATTCAAATTGCAAACAAGTCAATATATTTCCTTACGTAAGTACTGCCTCAGTACAACACACCCCATAACATTAACTACCAAGGACAACTCCCGGATCTTCTTCTCGTCATCTTCATTGTTGTGATGATAATAATGCTATCATAATTTATGTGAATATCGCACAAGAGCCACAACTGTTTAGTTTCATTGGACTATGGCATCCCTATCTGTAGTATGTCGTGGGGCTGGAGGAAAAAGCAAAGAAAGAGGAAGGTTGGAAAGAACCTGGTCACTTCTGATCTTGAACCTGGATCTTCAGATCTGGTCATCAAACACCGCTAAAGCTATTTAAAACAACGTTTCGATTCTGAATTCTGATCTTTCATCGGGGCTATTCTAAGGGTATCTACCGTTCTGAAACGTATTGCAAATACACAATATATTATTAAAAAAATATATATAGAACAACTTTGTATAAGACCACGGTTATTAATTGATTTTTTATGACCGACCAGTTTTGCTTAGCATCACCAGGGTACAAAAATATATTTATATGTATATTTTCTGTAAACTCGTAAATAGTCACATTCTTAAGAATCGGGTAAATTTGTCCAGTAGTCCAATATTAGGTATATTTTCTGTAAACTCATAAAATTTATCATTATTCTTTAATCACCTTCTCAGTTGACGTTTTGTCTCTTTCAATTCATATTATCAGTCCCTTTCTCTCTGTTCCTTTGTAATAATTTAAATGTTATTCTCTTGTTTTCTCGTTGTTCTGTTATTTTATTTTATATTTTGCTCTCCTTCTGTATGTATATATAATCACACTTGGTATTTTTTGTTTAATTTAATTTTGTACCCTGATGATGCTTCGGCATCAAAACCGGTCGGTCATAAAAAATCAAATAATATCCGTGGTCTTATACAAAGCTATATTTTAATTTATTAAAATATGTCAAACCACAAAGTGATTGCTTTCTACGAAAATATTATTTTATATCATCTAAGAATGTGAAATAAACATTTTTTGTGTTGTTGATTACTAACGATATCCACGGTTTCTACGTCAGTCCACCAAACTGTTAATTATACCATCATCGTATCTATGACAACTGGAGATAAACTACTCGGCAGCAATTAATTGTGACGATCATTTGAATTTAAACTTTCAGCGTCGCCGTGACCCCAGCGCTCTGACTGACGAATATTCATTAACAATGCCCATTAAAATTTTACACATTGTTCGGCAGACGGTGAAACAATTCCAATATAATATAAAAATTACCATCATATCTTAAATTAGGATAATGTAGAAAAATCCCTGATATGTGTATTTTATTAGGCCACATATTTCACTTCTCCCTACTCCCATCACAAAGCGGAAAATGTTCCTTGAGCAATGCTGGAGGACTTGGCTAGCTTAGTTAGATTGAACCCGCGGCGTCTGGATGCAAACCTAAATGCAAGAATATGTATGAAGAGAGAACTAAATATTTTTTCCCAACCTATACAAATTTACGATAAATCACTCTCTCCGAGTTTTTATGTCGTAAACCGTGAGAGAGAAGGTGACAAGACGATCCTCAACCACTTTTAGGTATGTAAGCATGTTTTCCGTCTCTCGCGTCTCCGGCGACTCCGCCCACTACGTTTTGTTGTGCGACATAACTCGACGGTTATTGAGGTCATATCCTATATTTTTGTTGTGAAAAAGTGGTTACGCAAATTAACAAAACATTGTATGTCGACTTGTGCTATGAATGGATGTAAAAAGGTGTGTCCATGAAAACCCTAGCTACGCCCGAGTCATGAAAAAATCAAAAATCCTGACTACACTGTTTTGCAAAGCTATCCCTCCTTTATATTATTGCTATGAGGTGCAAATCCAGCACTCGATTTCTCGGCCACTAACCGGTTCAATATTCAATGTTTACAAATTGATGAACAGATAGTGAATAAATATAAAATGATATTAAGGAATACTTACCAAGAAATATATTATAATAAATTATTACCTAATTGGTACCCATCGTACCTACCGTAAAATCTAAATAGTAGCTGACTTCATACATAAAGTGACGAACATATTTTATATTGACGCCTTTGAATATATTTTTATTTTCAAATAACTAAATTAAATGCCGCGATGAAACACATACCCTGTGGCTATGGCATGTAATTTTAATTGAGAAAATAGCAATAATATCGTCGCTGGAAAGGCAAACGGGCTTAAGCGACAATTTGGTTAAAAATGAATTAAACATGCAGTTTTGATCTGTTTTGATTCTAAAGACTTGTGGCCTTTTAACCATCTAAAATATATTTACCATTTGGGAAAATGCTTGACTTTAAACGACACAAGTTTAAGACTTTTTTTTAGCTTTTTGTAGCTTCAGGTAACTCAGTGAGAACATCGAGTTAAACCTAACCTAACCTAACCCAACCAAATACAGAAGGGACTTATGAATTTTATTGTAAAAAAAAACTTTAAAGTGTAAACTTCCCAAAATGCTTTATGCCCTTTTGCTTTTCCGGTGACGATATATTGTTTTCCGCTTGTGAAATTACTTTTTTTTTCACAAATACAATATTCTCCTTTTTGTTAAATCAATACGAGGCATCGTTCTTAATGTCACCCATTCATTCATCGATTACTGTTCTTGCCCAACCCTCATGGTCAGTTGATCAGTGATCACTCTGCAAGTATTGCTATACCCATATATTGCGATATCTCCATACCATCCGTTGGTATTTCGGTACACCTATATCCATATATAAATTACTTCAGTACTACTCCCGACAACTAATCTCTACTAATCCTTTCGTAATGTATGGCCAGCTTTACAATCCGTCCGGTAAATATCCCAGATAAGAATGGCTGCCATTAATTTGTCCATTCAAACTCGTCCATTTTGCTGACAAAGTATAGTTTTGTGCCCGGCGATGTTTATCTCGACATCTTTGTATACTTTATTGCCTTACATTATCATTGCGAATAGAGATTAATACGCGGAAATGGGATCTTCGTGGAATCTATAATAGTATGGCTTTAAATCAGAGGTACGCAAACGTTGATCGAAAACAGTCTGGTTTACGCACTTTGTCGCCGTCATTTTATTGCAAGACTAAAGCATAGTCATTTCATCAAGTGTACGTTAGTTAGAAAGTAAGAACTGTAGCCGATACTGTAAATATATTTTGATCAGTTCTGTACCAACCAAAAAAAGAATATCCCCAAATGATCAAATCGACTGTCCTAACGAACACTGTCGGATATGCAAATTGATAACTTTGCTTAAGAGCCTATTAAAATTTCCATAGTGCAAAATATCAAGACAACGCTACATTTCACGCTTGAACAGTTCTTATACAAAGTTACCAAATTGCACATTCGACATTGTTCGTGCGACAGTCAATTTGCTCATTCGCTAATTACTGATTGGATAAAGGTGTCAAGTGTGATGGGGGTTCAAACAACTAGTCCTAAATTAGTAGTTTTCGTTGATTGGAAAAAAATTATATTTTTTTAATATACCTAAAATCGAAAAGTTTGTGTACCTCCGCATCATATTATTATCCATTGTGTCTTAAAGTTATTGCAGAATCCATTTCCTATTCAAGCAAAGTAATAACATTACGTCTCGCTACTTTCACCAGAATATGAATACCAGACCATTATTAGTGAGGCTAAGTCGCTCGTCCGGATTAAATCACATTCTTTACCTGGCAAAAGCTCCATTAATTACTCAAACACATTAGAGAAATATCGTATTATTTATTATTACAAACTTTCTCTTTAAAAGCAGTTTATCATTTTTTTTGCCCAAGATTTTTTGAAGCATTATCTAGCCTATTAATAAAATACTTAAATTATTTAAGTTATAAGATATTATTAATTTTATGATGCTACGATTAGGATCAGAAACCTAATCTGAAACACCACTATTCAGAATCGATGAACCAGAACCATGTTTAGTTATCAGATTTGAATAGTCAGGTCTCCCAATATTCACTCTTGGTATCTCCTTCCTATCCCTACTCCCTTCAGCCTCAAAACATACCCCAACTAGGGATGTCATAGTTCCTACTGGCTTCGGATAGTTGTGACTGTTGTGCGGTATTCACATAAAATAAAAAAGTTAGTTATTGTAGTTTTTCGTATCGCATTTCAAAATTATTATTATCGAAATTATTTCGACTTTGAGAATTTTACTTTCCGAAGTTTGACCAGAAATAACGTAATATTAAATTTATTGAACTCGAAAAAAGATCGTAAACGAACGTTGGAAGTGCAATATGTAATTTAATGCAACAAGTAACTGCATGTCGTCGCTGAAAAAACAAAAAGGCTTAAGCGACACTTTGGTCAAAAAATGAGTTAAATATGCAGTTTTGATCAGTTCTTTTTTCTGCCTCGTTTGATTCTAAAGGCTTTTGTGGCCCTTCATCCATCTAAAATATATTTTACGTTTGGGAGAAGGCTTGACTCAAGCGACACAAGTTTGGAGTGAGAGTGGAGGTACTAAGGACTTATGAATTTTATTGTAAAACAAACAAAAAACTTTAAACAGTTCTGGTGTAAACTTCCCAAATTGGCGCTTCAGCCCTTTTGCATTTCCGGCGACGATATGATGGAGCAGTGGATTTATGCAAATCTTCACAATAAATAAAGACGTATCAATGTTTCGTAACAAATAAAGAATAAAAATAATAAACAACATTATTTTAATCAGATTGGTTTTATATTTTAATTGGGTGTCAGTTTATTTTTAATAAAACCAAAATAATACAAAAAAACCTATAATGGTCAAAATATGAGTCAGACAACACTTGTCTCATCTCGAAACGATTTACAAAAAGGCAGCATTACGTCATGGAAAAATATTTTCAATTATTTTTTATTAGACGAAATCGTGACAATCCGGATAATTATTCCATTTGCTACATATTAAATATAGATAAACTTAATGAATAGCGACCAAATGGTCGGTGTCCTTTGCGACCACAATGGCAGAATAAATAAAAAAAAGAGCAACGGCAACGAAACACGTTTCTGTGTCAACTCCCCCCCTCCTTCTCTCCTTCACCCTCTCGAAGGCTCCGTGGTCCATGACAAGATGAGATAAATACAGAAGATGCGTTATATTGTCAAATTAGTATTAACTAAAATAGCTCGCCGTTCGAGAGTTTTCCCTAAGACGAAAAATATGACGTTCTGAAATTTTCGATTTCGCTGATAGATTATATGGCATCCATAGGCAAAATTATTTTATATCTTAACTAGAATAAATTTCATTTAATTAATATAAGTCATAACACATTTAATTCATATAAAATAATATATAGTATTTTTGAGGCACGTTCCGGAGTGGTAGATACTCTTAAGTATCGTCCTGGTGAAAGACCACCATTCAGAGTTCAAACGTTACTTGAAATGGCTCTAGCCGTGTTTGGTGACCAGATCTGAATATTTAGGTACTTTACAACCTTTCTCCTCCCCATCTTCTTCCCCTCCCACTACCTTAACCCTCATAACAAAACCGAACTGGCTCTAGACGGTTGGGAGTAGTTAGGACTCTTGTGCGGTATTCACTATAAAAAAGTCCTGTTTTGTCTGTGTACACCGGTTTTAGATAAATTCGTTATCCTTTTGCTGAGAATTTCACCTTTACGCTGTCTGAGGTTCAAACGAAGGCTCCGCTGAGGAATTTTAATTGGAATATCTTTTCTAAATTTTAAATTTATTTTGTTTTTGACTCCGACTGGTCCCCCCGACTGTTCGCTGGGAGGATGCACTCTAATAAATCAAAGATCATTTCTGTGCGAATATGGTGCCTGATGGAAATAAACCTCCGATAAGTATCTCGTCTCGAATTCTTTATTTGTATTTTTTTATTCGGTCACTGGTTCACTGCACTGGATATTATTCCGCTGAATCGAATGATTTATAATGATTCCTCGAATTGTGAAAGCGAATAAATTGAAACGTGAAGTTTGGGGCGGTTGATATCTCGGCGGGTGGGACACTCGACTAGCAGTCGGGCGGACAGAGTTCGATGCCCACGGCGGGTACCGAATTTCTCTATTTTTAGAACTAGTAATGCTTAGTGATAATATCCATGGTCGAAGGGTTAAAATTCTCGACTACGAAACCCGGTTTGCGCAATAATTTTATTCAATTTATTTGTATTATTTCACAACTAATTAATTTAAAAAATATGTTGTATATTTGCGGCACGTTCCAGAGTACTAGATACTCTCAGTATCGCCCTGGTGAAAGACCACCATTCAGAACCGAAACGTTGCTTGGAATGGCTTTTGCCATGTTTTGTGACCAGCTCTGAATAGCCAGCTATTTCCAAACTTTTCTCTTTCTCGTCTCCTTCCTCTCCCCACTACCTACAGTTTCACAACATACCTCCATTGGGAGATGCCATAGTCCCACCGGTTCTAGACGGTTGGGAGCAGTTGGGACTCTTGTGCGGCAGACGCATACAAAAGCTTGCAAAAATTAAGAAGAATTCAATAATCTTATATTTGTAGGTAGCATAGCTATGTAAATTTACCATAATTTATTATTCAAAGCTGTTTCTGCTATTATCAATTTTGTTATGTTTAAAAAAAAAAATTATTCATTTATATAGATAAACATATATACGAATAACCTGACAATATTTGAAAAACTCCTACTGCCACCATAAGAAGCGGAAGATGTTGCTTGTGCAATAATGGAAGACTTAGCCAGCAGAGAAATTGAACGCACGACTCCCGGGTGGGAATCCGATGCGTTTGTCCACTCAGCTACCGACCGGTTGATATATTATGTAGTTACTATTTTTTTTTATAATCCTTAGATTAATCATAATATTGTATTGATTAAACACACATTGACTTATTTTTGCATTTGTTTTTTAATTTATAAAAAAATATGTCAATTAATTATATATTATTTTAGATTCTTTGTTAACTCGTTTTTTAAGAATATATGACACGGTCGACGAAATTCCTCAGCTGTCAAAACATTTTCACCTTTCCGTCACTAAATTGCGCTATCATCGCCCTCCCATCTAAATATTTTCAATAATTAATTTAACATTAAAATAGCGTAAAACTTGTCGTATTTTGTCAATGGCCAATCGGTGAAATTCAGTAAAATTTTTACCTACTTAAAAGGTGTGGCTTGTTTACTGATTTTTTTTGATTTGGTAGATTGTTTTGTTTGACCCTTTTTCCAAATGTTTTATCATTATTCACCATTTAAAAATAACATTAGTTTTGAATAATATTTCCGCTTGCGATATACAAAACCACGTGAATAGTTTGTTGTATTATACGCAGTGTTCGGAAACTTGTGATACAAGGTGGAAACTGATGAATCTACATCACAGTTGGCCCTAATTTATCGATATAACTTTTTTGATTTTAGCTGTCGTTTTCGAGCAAATTGCGTGCGTGGTTGGATTTTTATAAATTAAAAATATGAGGTCGCTACATGGTTACTTTTCCTTTAAAATTCCACGAAGCGTAGCCCCGACTCTAATAATTTCTTAACCTTAAAGTTCCCGAAAGAAGCTTTTTTTAAAGTAAAAAACGATCAAATAAAAAAAATGTATTTTGGATTCTCCGTGTGCTGCAGATAATTACATTATTTTTCTGCTGTACCACGAATTTTCGGACATCGTGTAAAAGTGATTTGGTTTTATTTCCAAAGACTGGGTACACTTGTGATTTATTTTTTTAAACTTACGATATGTTTGTTTACTTTCTCTATAACTTTATTTCTTCCAGTTACTCTGTTTCCCAAACGTCATCTTCACTTAATTTTAAAAGAAAATAATAAGTAAAAGAAACTGAATTCCTATTGGCTAATTTGTTTTTAAAGTCTGATTTCCAAACAAGGCAAATATTATCAAGTTGGTTGCCCGTGACGTCGGAGGATAGAGGTTGGTATTATTGAAAAAAAAATATCATTCAAACATAATTTGTTATGCTGCTTTAGACGGCTATACTTTGTATTTAGAGTGTAAAAACCCGACAGCATTGTCGAAACTAATCATTTTGATAATGTGCAAATCTAAACGTATTTGAGGCGCGTGAAGCATTAAAAAAAACAATATTGACAGAATTCACACAAATTTTAATAGCTTGAAGTAACAATATATGGAGGGAGGGCTAATTATTTTTACCCAACTTACACAAACTTGCGATAAATAATTTTCTCCGGGTTTTTACGTCGAACACCATGAGAGATAAAAAGACAGCAAATTTCATAGACCGCTTCTATATACTGTAAGGATGATCTTAAGGTCCTGGTTCACCGCGGGACTCCGCCCACATTTTTTTATTATGCCACTAAACTTGTCACAGCTAAACGGTTTTTTAGGTTATATGCTATATTTTTGTTGATAAAAATACTGTGAAAAAGTGGTTATACGAATAAACAAAAACATTATGTCGATATGTGATATGAATGGATATATAAATACCGTAGCCTTAGTCTTAGCCACGCCCAGGTGCGCCGAGTCAGTTTAAAATCATCAAAAACAAGTCAAAAACTGACTTCAGTGCCTTGGATAGATACTACTCTACCAACTCTATGATTAAAAGCTATAAATGACTTCAGAAGTAATACGATGTCACCGTTTTGCGTTATTGCAAGTTTTTTGTTAAACTATCTGTTTCTAAAGCTTTCTTAGATTGCAAAGTTTCAAATGAGTCGGTATCCTCCCTTTTGATTCATAATCTACGCTTTTTGAATTGAAGGCATTTTTCGTTATTATGAGCCAACATTTAGAGAACTGGCTTGTTGTCGTTGTAGGCCTTTCTCACGGAATGCAGAAATGTCAGAAATGGCGAAGTTTGTGTAAAAAAATAGTATTTATTCAATTGATTCTATTAACAGAAATCATAACGAAAATAAAAAAAGTTGAGAAATCGAATGTTTCTGTATTATCTACGTATTTTAAATGTAATTTAAAATACTAAGGGGCTATTTCACCACCTCTCAATAAACTACTATTCATTAGTTAACTCTAATCATCGGAATATTCGTTTGTTATCTCTTTCCGCAAGTTTGGCTGGCAACGTCGCTTTTTTTCAAACCTTATCCCGTCTGCTGTCACGTCTGTCAATACAATGCCGTTATTTCTAACATAAACTAACTTTCACAATACAACATTCGCGCGCGAAGCTCATTACATCCCTGTCACCAAATAGTTAAACGCGTCTCTATATTTAAATAAAACATATTTCTATTCATATTTCATATTTTGTATCTCCTTTACGGCATTTTTTGTCAAGCGAAATCTTGACCTAAACTCAATGTCATCTAAGACGTATAAAAAATTGACTCTTGGTTTGAAAACACACGGTCTACGTCTTTCCGCCATGTCCTGTTCGTCTAAGATATTTAAATCTTCAACCACTTCCATAATTACAGTAAAAAATCAACTTCAACAGAAAACTCGCCGACTAGACCAGCCAGCTGTCAAAACAGTACGCCGCCATTTTAAAAGGTGCACTTTACGTTGACAGCTTCTTGAGAAGTGGTGAAATAGCCCCTGAATAATACAATAAAGTTATAAAATAGAAATATGTTTTATTTAAATATAGAGACGCGTTTAACTATTTGGTGAGAGGGATGTAATGAGCTTCGCGCGCGAATGTTGTGTTGTGAAAGTTAGTTTATGTTAGAAATAACGGCATTGTATTGACAGACGTGACAGCAGACGGGATAAGGTTTGAAAAAAGCGACGTTGCCAGCCAAACTTGCGGAAAGAGATAACAAACGAATATTCCGATGATTAGAGTTAACTAATGAATAGTAGTTTATTGAGAGGTGGTGAAATAGCCCCTAAGTCTAAAATCATTATTAATGCGACACGATGGCAACGAAGTTCGTAAATGGGGGTTTTATTGTGTATAAAGTATTATTATTTGCAGTTAAATGTCATCGTTACTTAGAGAAAAAAAGTTGACAGAGTGAAAAAACAATAGTCCGTTCTTTGGTATTAAAGTCCGGAAATGATAAAAGAAAGGTTCTATATTTAGTCAATGTAAATACTAAAATACACCCTAATGAAATTAAAAAGCTCTTAACCTAAAATCTAGTTCAGAAAAATGTTAATTACTTAATCCCATTCGAATCCTGTTTTGCTGTAAAAACAACATTTTTGCGGATTTTCGAAACCAGCAGTTTGAAATTTTCACGTGAGTATTTAAAAACCAAGCAATAAGTTCGGCTTAAATAACTTTTTAAATTTGTATCAATCAAATAAAACGAAAAATACGAGAAAAAAATATTAACAGCCAATATTAACTTATATTTTCAAAAAAAAACTCTGTCCTAGTTTTGCGTAGTTACGAACTTCCAATGTCCATAACTGTGCTGTTTTGAAACCTTTTTTTCTTCTTTTTATTGTTTATCGTGGGAGATTTTTTAATTATAA
The DNA here is from genome assembly GCA_022651775.1 of Drusus annulatus. Classification (NCBI taxonomy): domain Eukaryota; kingdom Metazoa; phylum Arthropoda; class Insecta; order Trichoptera; family Limnephilidae; genus Drusus; species Drusus annulatus. Next base: position 1,502,831 of record JAGWCC010000099.1, on the reverse strand, counting down.
AGTTCGGTTATATATTTAGGTATTTAATTTTGATTCGAGTGATTTCGATATCGGGCCTATGTGAGTCATTAATTCGCCGCCGAATCCTGCGTGTGAATGTCGGAAGATTCGGGCCAAACTCCAAAATAAACCAACAAGCATTACACAGAGTAGAATGTACGGTATACGTCGATGATAATATGTTCAAACAATCCTATCACCTCTCAATCTCTATGAATATGAAAAATTCAAAATAACAATGGCTCGTCTGGGTCTGGTACACACCGTAATGCAGGCCCGACATATTCGACCAAACTAAGGCCACTTAACAAAAATGAGGTTTTATCAAGTTGCTTAAAAGGCAAGAATAGAACAGCACTATATGCCTTTCCACGATGTGTCACAATATTTCCAAGAAAATCCTTGACCGCGCAGCAACATGTACGAAGCATTAATACTTGCTTGTAGCTACACCACTTTCAAACTTCATTTCGGACACCATCGACTTCACCAATGGTAATTTGGTACGTCTTGGCAATGCTATCTTCAAAACTATCAAAAGAAATCTGATCCATGTTGGCTTTCTCGTCTTTCTTCCTCGGTGGTCGGATTTTGGTCGTCTTGGGTTGGTTAGCTCGACGCTTTCCGCGATGCGTATTGTGAATCGGCCGGTCGTACAAGGGATATTAGCTGGACAGATCCGTCGCTTGGGACCAATGTCGCGATATCACGTGCGATAACACATCGGGCCGCTTGTCGAGGGTTATCGCGCATAATGCGGATTGGGATTTATATATTCCTCGCCGGATACCGTTTTTGTCCCTTTTGGTCTTGAATGAATGTATCTACTCTGTTTTAACTTTGAAAGTGCACCCTCTTGGTGTCATACCATTGTTCTCATATTTCCTTGGAGAAGCTTTTGTGACATTATTTTTAGGGTGTCTCTCTTCATCACACTACAATAAGAAACGTGTCTCTCTTTAACAACACGCGCAGCTGCTCTGAATTTATCAAAATATGAAAACAATGCTAATAAATTGAAGAAGAAAGTGGTTTCATCAATTTAACCGTCAGTTTTAAAAACAAGCTTCCAGTTTCGTTTCAAATCGATTAATTTATGGATACATTATTTGCAGCTTACTCATAAGTCAAAAACACTCTCTGGCTTTAAATCATTAAAACATCGTAAATTTGACACAAATTATATTTGAAACAATACGTGAACCAGAATGACTAGAAGTGATTAATGGTATTTGTAGACAAACAATGAGGACGACAGCAGGCAGCCCTGGCGGACTCCTCTCCTTGTTTGGCAATCATTATTGTATGATGATCAATAGCTTTATAATATCGTCCGACAATTCCTATGGCAGTGTATATCCATCGTGGAGATAGCATCGGGCAGCAGAGTTTTGTTGTTGGTTCGGGTTCTGCAACTGTCAGCGGCCGAAAACAACTGATTGTGCGTTTGTCTGCATCAAAAGTCAAACCCTTTTCGTCATACCTACACATCGAATCAAAAATATATGAGGAAATAATACCCACTCTTTTAAACAATCACCCATTTGATTTATTACAAAAGTTGCAAAATACCAATTCCGAAAAAATGTTGCTAATCACATTAATTCAACATCGGTCGATGTTATCTATTATTCAAAAGTCACACCAAAGCATAAACAATCTAGCCATTTGAGCATTGATGTATACATGTCGATGACTATCGTTCGTGCTGCATTTTACGGCCAAGGGTAACGGAGAAAAGTCAGTCTCCAAAAATCGATGGTAAAAAATGCGTCAGTCAATCATTATCACCAGCAATTGTGATTATATCGATAGTGCCTGTACGTTACAGGTTTGTTAATATGAATGTAGAATCTTAACTGCATCTGTTTGCCGTTACTTTCCCCGTCTATACCGATTCGTATCTGATATGTGTTACTTTCATCGCCTGTATCGATTTGTATTTGTCACCTGTAACGTGTGTCGATGGATTTTGGCGTCGACGCAGGTACGGGCGCATTAAACTGACAGTCAGAAATTAGCGATGCAAAGAATGTCCGCCCACGGTATGTTAATTCATCGGCTAATCGGACCGTGGGAACGTTTCTGCAGTTGTGGTGTGGGCCGCTGCACCAATTGACGAAGTATCTGGTTTATGACGAGGACCCATTCTTGGAGCGGTCGATTAGGCGGTAGTTACGAGCCCAAAAGTGCCACGGGTCGGAGGAGGACGACATTTAATAACCCCGAGTAATAATATAAAGGTAGATGATATGACCAAGAAAATTGGACAACCGAAATAATCATCAACTGTTTATAAATTGTAAGTAACTGTTTCGCCTTCCCGATGAATAAACATGCTTACGATCATGCTGCATAATAAACATTTGCGTGACGTACTGAAATAATGAAAAATTGATAAACGCTTTGAAGGTTATTATTTTATCAAAATGAGATCTAGAAATGATCAACTCAACATCTCACTGTTTCTCAGCAGGGGTAGGCAGATAGGTTGGAACGTCACGCATTTTTACGCTCGTGCATTTTTTCATCTCTTTCATCTTACGTGGTTTTAGTATGCATACCTACGCCTCAGCGATCTCATTTCGTGAATTCAGTCAACTTTCATCTTTCCTTTGCCAATTCCATGACTCACTGCTATACGCCAGGTTAGGAATACAAACTCTGTCGTGAATTATCGGCTGTCAAAAATAAACACAACGAAATTAATTAACGATTAGTGGCCGAGTGGTCCAAAGCGTCGGGTTTACACCCAGACGTATTCTAGTTACTACAGCAAACCCTCGATTATTGGAGAAAGCAAAAACAAATCCTCCTTTAATGATGGGAGCTGGGAAAAATTAAATATTGTTAAGTTGTTCGTAACCCGGTTGATAATATTTCTTTATTTTAAACAAATAAAACGAAATACCATGAAAGTCATATGCAAGCACTCTACGTGATGATAAAAATGACTTAAATGAAGTCATGTTCATTCAACTGACATTTTTCGACAGTTGTACAGTATACTCGTATGTCCGGGTTGTTTCAACATTCGATCACTTTTGACATCGTCACAATTCATTTCGGCGCTATTTTTTAATTTATTTTTTACATGTTGATGGTCTCCGTTAAATGCCAATTCTATGCCAGTTTCAGCTTTTAATCAAATTGTGTTCAGCGGGCAAGCATAACGGTCAAACTCTTATAATTGTCAGTTGATCACAATATAATACAATTTTATGAAATTGGCATCGAATCGGCATTTAACGAAAACCATTCAAATTTTAAAACACCAAAATGTCGCTCATCGATAAATTGTAACGATGTCAAATGTAGCGAAAGTTTGAAACACCTCAACCTTAGTATTCATGAAATGTCAGGTTAAACCAACAAATATAATGAAACGCATAAAGTTAACGATAGAATGTTGTATTCTGAACGATGAACATAATTAAAATTAACACTCGCAGCAACAATTTCTCATAAGACTAACATTAATTTGCTTACAATAGAATGTAATCTATTAAGGAAAAAACCCAACCACGCAATTCACTAGAACTTAACTGAATGTTCCCTACACTTTATAATTGCATGTTTTATGTTATGTGTCCATATAAATACGTTGAAGGTAAGTGTGTTTTATAGAGCGCCTTGCTGGGTAGACACTTCGCATAATCTTCGGTCCCTGATTGGCTGTCGGTAGCGCCGGCGCATTAGTTAAAAGTGGGGATGGCAAATTACATGCACGTAGCTACTTTACTTGTTATTCTGTTTACTAAAAATTATACCTTCGTGTTCTGTGAAAAATCTTGAAACAAATACGAAGTTATTGTAATTGCTGCGTTTTCAACAAGTTTTTTAAATTTATTTTGTAAACATAAATAAAAAAGTTATTTGTTATATATGTATATGCATTTAAGAATATTATGCAAATAAATACAAACAGCACTTTACACTGTTTAATTTATAATATTTACTCGTTGCTTAAAGCTTAAACAAAAGCTTTCCAAAATAGTTCATTATTAAAGATTGTTGGTTTTAGAAATTCATGTTTTTGCTGTGAAAAAATATTACTTACTAAATTGTGGGAATGTCTGCAGAGGGATAATCTTTCCGGAGGATTTTATTTGGCTTTTTATATTGTTTGGATGTGTATGTCACACCGTCATACCGGACGAGGCTATTTATGGACGCGTTTTACTGGGCAACGTAGTGGAAACACCTTCCTTTTTAAGTGGTTAGAACACGCGAGCGTTTGAATAATAGGTAAAGCGGCCCTTTTAATAAAAAGGTTGTGCATCACTAACCTAAACAATATAATATATTATTACTGGGTTAGTACTCTGGGAGTTACGCCACTGTATTGCTTGCGTTGTTATATGGTTAGTTGTGCTATTAAAAATACATTTTATTGCTGTTTACTATTCATTATTCATGATACCTCAGAATATTTTGTTAACAAATAGTATGCATTAAGTGCCTGCCCGTCAAAATAGTACGTGATAGATCGGAATCATACTGCAATTATTAATTCATAACACAAATCGTGCTTTTTGTCACAAGTTCGAGTACCTACAAACATACTCGTATAAGCTCCGTTCGCCGAGAAGGAATCATTTAATACGATTAATGAACAAATGAAATGTGAATTATGTTATTTTTGTATTTTTATTTTGAAGTGTACTCGTAGCACAAGATGCGATTTAAGAAATCGTTATAGTTTATTAATTTACAAATTTATAGATAAATTACAGTAAATGGCAAATATCAAAATATGTTGTTTTGCGTTTGGATGTTGAGCTGTGCTGATAATATGAAGTATCCTGTGTTAACGGGATGATTTCAACCGTTGAAGCATAGCCGACTGAAAATGCTGCGTCTTTTTTACTTGAATTTAAATATAACGTGCTCCTGGCAACTATTGTCAATCGAAAGTGTGCCCAATACTGATAAACGGTTGACATTTTCCGCGTGAGAACCGTCCTTTTTACGATTCGATCACCCTGCCGACATCGGTCTTTCCAAGACATTCCTTCAACCTTGGCTTCGGACTACTGAGATTCCTGTGCGCTTATCGATTTAAAAAGTCGCACTCGCTATTATTATTATTTATTTTAACGGCTTATCCTTTTACGCTGTGCGCCATTACGGCCTTCCGGAGCCTTCGACCACCAGCCAGTACCGAGTGGCTGTACCCGGTGGCAAGCACCAACCCTTCCCATGAACACGTACTGCATCGGAAGGTGCTGGCGACGCTGCACAGTTGAAATGCACATCGTTTCCCCCAGTCTGTATCTATCTCACCTCCAGTCCGGTCGCCAACTGTGGGAGGGATACCTCAGTACTTAGCAATGCAATCATTACTCCGCTACTTTCCAAGGGACGAAGCGGCCAAATGGATTGGATTTATCTCCGTTAGAAGAGAAGTATTGCATTCACTGTTCAGCCCACATTATTCTGGTTAATGACGCAATAAAGGAAAATCATCCATTTGGAGCCCCTACTGTTTGTGTGAGATCGGTGGCAGGTTTCTTCTGGTATTTACGATAAATAAATGTTTATGTCCTTTTGAATCTGCGAAAACGACTCGAGTTGAGACTTTTTCGTGGCTTTTAATGATGCAAGTAGGAAGAATATTATCAAACATTGTCAGGCTATCGCATTTTACCGTGGGATAATTCACCTCAAGCGCGCTTTACTCTCATGACTAGGACACGGGTCTTGTTGCAAAAGCAGGGCCCCCCACCTGTCGAGAGAAATAATTTAATTTTTAAAAATGAAAAAAACATTCTTATTTTAGATTAATATAAATCATATTTGAGCTCAAGAAAACCTATCAGATTTAAGATTATTTTGTTTAATGTTAAAATAAGCTAATTTAAAATGTCTTTCCTACTGTCACTTGTAGGGTTCATAGCTTATTTTTTTAATAACGAAAAACATGTAAGAGGCTTAGTTTTTCTCAGACATGCACTGATCTAAAAAGTACCTTCTATATGTATGTATAAAAAATATTTATAAAAAAACTATTCTTTCCTGACTGAAGTGCGTTTCAAAAGACAATAATTTTATGTAGCTGTTTTTGGGCTCGAAATAAGATTGCAAATTTTATTACAAACTCAAAATACATTTCATGAATATTTAAACATACATATATAAATTTATTTATTTTAAGTTTAATTTTTTTCTATGTTTTTTTGTTCTATTTTCGCGATAAGATTCCGGTTCCTACTCATAACATAATCAATAACTACGATACGTTTACTTATAAATTCTTCTAAGGGGTGCTATTCTAACACAAAACTATTCCCACGGTGGTGTTTACGTAAATTAAGCAACCTAACTTATATCTTTGTTGCAAACAACAAATATATATATCCATAATGGGTTAAACATTAAAGGATTAAGAATTAACAGGTTGCATGAAATTTGTTCAAGAATATTTATAAACATAAGATATGTTTAATTAGGTATATGTAGTTAATGTGCACCTCAATTTTAAAATGATCACAAGAAATAATAGTTATTCCAACAAATATTCAAGGTTATCCGTAAATTATTCTTAAAAGGTTAATAAAACCGCGTAATTTATGAAGGAAGTGCCATAAAATCTTATATGACTGACTGACGCTTCAATAGTCACTTAATGGAAGTTGTTATGTCTTCACAAGACGTGATCCTCAGGTTCCTAGGCGCATTGTAACTGATGCAAATTCCTCTGAATTGATGAAGCCGTTTTAACGTCCGCTTATATTCATATTCAGTTCGCATCCAGCGGGAGAGCTCGGGAAGATGGTCCATGGGGCACGGCTCTACGTTTAACTGCCCTAACCCTGAGATGAGATGTCATGTAGTTGGTGGCTTGCAGAAGTTGCAACTCGTGTCACGCTGTCATATCTCTCAACGTATCGTGAGATTACACGGGAGACTAGCGCCTGATCGCTGAAGGTTTGTTTTCTATTCACGTATGGAGTTTCAAATAATTTACGTGTTTGTTATGCAGACTTCATACACTGTCAGAATGTTTGCCCAAACAAACCTAACATGATATTAATTTGTTTGTTTTTGCTGTTTTCAATTTGATGCTGAATTCAATTTGTACTCATCCTACTTTGAATCATCATAGTTTTTCCGATCCGGTAAGCACTTCCCATGATATGGGTATTGACGATATTTCAATGAGTAGTGCTCTGGAGAACCATTTATTCCGTTATTGATCCCTTTGACAAGATAAACGTATCTCCGTCATCTGAAACGGTTGACATTTTCTGCATTAAAGGTGTTCTTATGATCAACATCTCATTTCTAAAACTGCATGTTGGCATCTGTTTTTCTCTTACAACATGGGTATTTTCTTCATGTAAGCTCATTCCCCTCTCTTTCATCTTATTAAAAAATCCTTCGCGCAGTGCCTCAAGAGGTGACAATGGTTCTGCTTGAAACCTTCACATATGTGGAGAAAATATGAAAAAAGTAAGCTGAATCATAATATAATATACAAAAACTTAACACTTCGTGTCTTTGATCGGTTAGTTAGACGGGCGGTCCATAGCGTCAGGTTTCCACCTAGGCGTCGTAGGTTTGATCCTTTACCAAGCTATCTTTACTCGTCAACATTTTTCACTTATTACGATGGTAGTAGAAGAAATTAAAATATTGTCAGATTATTCGTAACCTGAGAAAAAAAAAGTTTTCTTTTGGTATGAAGCCAACACTCAAAACATCATGACTTCGGTAGCTCGAAGGCAGACGGCTGAATTCAAGTGAAGTCGGATAGCTGATTGTCACAGATTTGATGCTTACCAAGATAGAAAGATGATTTTCACAAAACTGCCATTCAGACACCTTGCGCCACCATACAAACTGTATTGGATTGAATCGGGAGCGAACCCGTGACCCCAAGATCAGATAGCCCGCTCTGCCATGGCCCAGCATATTGCCATAGCCCCAGCCACTGGGGAGATTAACAGATAATAAATAAGCAAATTTGTTCTTTACTTCTGGTGAAATTGATCAAACCTTTTTAAATACCGAAATTCTTTCATGAACAGATGATCAATTTCACTGTTTTGACTGAGGCCTAGGAGTCGTAAAGCCTTATGTTAATTGACGATCAAATCAGTATGGACCACAATTCTAGGCATTGGCTGTTCAGTGGCCCCAGCACACTGCAGTTGCTATCGGGCCCGGGTGTCGTCACGCGAGGAACAGCCCCCGCCTCCCGAAGTAACGACATCTTCAGATCTGCGCACAATGGGACGGCGTTATTACGTATTCTGCGCAGAGTGCCGAGATCATCCGACGGGCCGCGGCGAATAACGGGCTACTAACGATCACGCTGCTGGAACTGCATAATGTACCGGCATTATCAGGACCGGATTTAGCATAGGGCTGAGTGGGACTATGGTCAAGGGCGCCCACATATTCGTAGGCGCCCCGAAACTAGAATTTTCCGAATTCGTAATATTTGGTATGCGTACAAATAGTAGTGATTTATACGTCCGCATTAGAAATGTGTGAAGTGCAAAGCTATTGTCACATAATATTCAGTAAAATGTATATAGTTTTGAGCATTTTACAAGCATACCGTCTAACATATTGCCAAAAAATAAGTTTTATTCATATTTAAAAAAATATATTTTCGCCATTATAATTATGTTACAATAGTTATAATGATCTTGCTCTTACTGGCTTCTGAAGACCCGTACTGAGGATCGGAATTTTACATTGTGACTATCAACAATATATATTTGTTAAACACAACTCGTCTAAGATGGTCTTAATTCATTCGTTACGTCATTTTGTTTCCATTAAATCTATTAACGACTGTTTGGATTAACTTGGACCCTTCTAGGGTCACTCCGGCCCTGCGCGTGATGTACCTGTATAAAATAGACGGTGGTGAATCCCTGAGACGTATGTGACCACAGTTCACGGCAATCATAAACCATTCGTGCCCTTTGCATAATAAACGCGCTAATTCACAAGTTCATCACGTATCGGTCGCACGGTTGAGTTGGCTTGAAACTTGCAACCTGCCCACTGGGAAACTCAGTGTCTCGGAAGAATGCAGGAAGCCGCTGAAAGGATGAATTGATGGAACTAACAGGCAAATAAATTCATTATTGATTCGCTTCTTAAGCCGTAACAATGGATAATAAAATTCTAGTACTTATAATATTTCAAAGTTTCCGACAGTGCATGAATACCTCGGGACTATTTATTTTTTCTCATTTATCATAATTAGCCATTCATTTCAAACAGATTTTAGATTTTTTTAATGCATTTTTGTCTATGATTGGTCTTCCAAAGGCGTTGTCAAATTGTGGCAAAGCCATAAAAAAGCGATAATCCAGAGTTCGCGGTTTTGCACAGAATTGATCAAAATCCCAAGTTTGCGATAATAATTACTCATAATAATTGTTATTATCGAAGTTTTAAAATGTGTCTGGTTAAAGTTTTTTATTATATTAAAAATATATCATTATCACGTTGGCTGCCTGCTTTTTAAAATTAATCAACTTGTAATTGAACACGTCGTCTGGGATTGGTTGGCATGATAATAGCAATATTTGAATAATTTATATAGCGCCGTTTTTGTGAAAAATGACTTCAAAGGCGCTGTACAAATCTTTATTCCTAAGCTATATCTTATTACTAACTACTTATAATCTATGGTATATTAATATTTATTTACATTATGTACAGAGATAATATACAGAAGCATACTTACCTGGCAGTTCACTTCCGATAAACACATTTTTTTTTAAATTTACTTCTAGTTTGGAGAAATATACAGTTTCGCAGGACATGATATTGGCAAAATTGACATGAAATAATAAACTACCCCGTTGTCTGTTTAAATAGATTCTTACTAGATTGTGTTACAGTTTATAATCTGCTCCGCAGCGTTGCCATGACAAACATAACAATAGGAACATGATTTAAAAGAAAACAAAAAAGGAAGTGATTTTCGAGTACAAAACAAACTCCAATAATATATTTGGTTTCATTAATATTTGAAAAATCGCTTCTACCTAGGAAGATCTTTTAACCCTCACCTTGGCAAGGTAAAAAATACAATATGGGGTTAAAGATAAGATTATAAACAATTTATTTTTTTAAACCGACCATCGATATCAGCGATTGACAGTATGATAAAGAAGATATTTTTAAAAGTGTTATCATTACTAAAAATGTTAAAATATTTGTTAAAAAAAAGAAAAAAGAAAGCACAGTTGGTGTAACAAATACGTAACACTACCAAGATAAGGGTTAATTACGTCTTTATTTCACTATAAAAATCAACATTTTTGTTTTCACTTTAGCTTATTTTGTTGAAAGCGTGTAGTTATTAATGATTATTTGATTGGGCTCCGGTTAATAGCGAAATACGAACATTCTTCAACACTCGAGACAGCGCGACCCTTGTTTTATCCATACCAGCCATCCCGCCGCGGCCATATAAGGTCCAAAACTGCATTTACCATATTGTTATGGTTAATCGTTGTTGCGCGTGTCTCACTACCTGTGACTCAATCACCTCTAAATGCAAAAAAAAAACATTTAAAAAATGACCTAATTTGTTCACATTAAACGTCAAGCCATCGAAGTGTTGAACATTGTTTTTGTTCGCCACGACAAACCATGTATGGATTGATATGAAAATGCCGTCGTAAAATATTTCAGACAGGTAAGCAAGATTTCAATTTAAGATATAATAAAATATGAACTTTTACTTCTCAGCTTTATTGGATTTTTACTTGCTTCTAAAGGTAAAAATACGGAGCCGACGAACCTGTGAACTGATATGTTTGTAAGAGAGATTGAGATCCAAAATCAAAACGAAATAAGTAAGGTTTGCGACCTATTGTGATCCTATTTTCAAAGTCGACCAAATCGAATGTTAAGCGAAATAAAATTTTGTATCAACTAAAATATATATATTTTAGAGGTAATTAGGAACCATCATCCATATTGGGGAGAATGAGAGAAATAACAAATATTAGAGGAAAGTCGGAAGACACTGGCTCTCTCTTTCTGGCCACAAAACACGTTTGAAGACATTTAAAGCATATTTCTATAATTATTACAACCACATTTAATGTATTTGGGCAATACTGAAAATTTCTCTCACTGAGCTTTCATTCATTTTTTTTTCATTTCATTAAAGCTATTATCTATCCAATCGCCAACTTTGCGATCGCTTGGAAAATGTCTTGCGATATCGTTATTCCAACTGAGAATGGAATAAAGTCATACATTTTGAGTTATTTACTGTAGATTATTATTTCCAAGTGTCCTACGAATGGTTTTCTAATGATTGACCGCTTGACATATCAGCTCGGTGCGTTGTCTAACCTTGCATTGAATTCTTTTGGATTCATTTTCCCAGGCCTCGATTGTTCACCGATAGAATTATTATTCTCAACAATTTTTCAATGCGCATTATTTAAACAACTGTCTATTTATCGAGACATTTACAAGGTACCCGATTCAAATGCAGTATTAATGACATAACATTCAATAGGCGAGCCCTCTGCTTCTGAAACTGATAAATTATTATTTTTACCAACGTTAATAAACATGGATCCGCTAATATTCATTTAACGTGCACTAATGTCCAATACCTCCTCTTGATAATAGTCGTTCAAGGGTACACACCACTTTTCCGAACTATTTTAAGGACCAGATGGCTCCTTCTATTAGTTCTCACATCAATATTCTTTTTTTTTTTAAACATAGCTACTAATAAATGATTCAAAGTGTACCCAAATATCCATGCACATCTCAACATTGACAATAGTCAGTCAAATCCATTTTTTTCTTTACCCTATTCGCCATTTTCTAACAATGGAGCAAAATAAACAACCTGAAACAGTATTATTACGCCATTCTTACCTTCTGTCAAAAGGGTAACCTGTTTAATTATTTTACGTGCCCATTTTTATGTAACAGGCACTGCATTTGTGTGTGGTTAAAATTGTGTTTAAAGGGGCTTGCTTAAATTGCTTTCGACTATCGTAAGAAACATTCATAACTAATTCAATCTCGCGTATTCCGTACCTATGGCAAAATAGTCGACATTGACAAGCTGAATTAGTTATGTACACTTGTGGCGCCTCTAAGTCGGCTGTTTTTAAATTACAATTCACCTTGCAATTAAAATGCTAACAGATGGCATAATATTACCTGCTTTTATTTTATATTACGGTATCATGATGTATGCTATGTCTGTAGAATGCATAATTGTACAATAATATCTTGGCACAGAAGATCTTTAGCTGAAGCTGCACTCTGGGAAGTGTCAGACGAGAGATTATTCTCCGCTGTGGAGGCTGTTCCGTGGAATGTACAGTGTTCTGAATGCTCGGTCCATTCTCCAGCCTCGCACGCACACTGCAGGAATAACTATTCGAGAGTCATCTCAAAAGAATACAGATTTTAAGTGAATACTGACTGCCGGGATTTTCATAATAGGTCGGTGATAAATGAACCCGCTCAAACGGAGTGTACCGGTGTACAAGTATGTCTTTGAAAATAATGTTGAATTAAATATTCTTTATTAACTAAAATATCAAAATTTGACATCACATTTTTTTTAAAGGGATGAAATGTTATAATGCACTGCCGGAAATCATCGAAATTATGCCAATCAATAAATTCAAAATAGCTTGTAAGAACCATTTGAAATACATATAAATAATAACTAGTATAAAATTTATGATATGTTAAGTAAATTAAAAAAATGCTTGTTTAACTTCAATGTATAAGTAACTAAAATAAAATAAATACAACTAAAAACCAAACATAGCTTAATTTTGGAGGGCTTTTTGGCAGAGCGGTAAGAGCTTTGATTCCGGGTTCAAAGTTTGTGTCTTCAAAACCCGACAGACCCTTTTTATATTGAAGCGATGGGACCAAGATTCAATCGAAGGAAAGCAAAGTACTAAGTATATAAAAATAATATCAACGGAACATACTGTTGGTGTCGGTTTTGTAATAAATTACAAATCAGTAGGAATCGAAACGTTTCTTAAATGACTGAACTCGGTAACCATATCTGAATATCCACGTTCTTCCCAACATTGTTCTGCTCTTTCCCTTTTTCATGTTGCCTAGTAGGGGTGCCATAGTTCCACAGGCTCTTGACTGTAGACATTTTTTGTTATCTCAAAACAACAAGAATCTTGAACAGCGTTTTAAGTAAAAAAAAAAAAAATCATTTTCATATAATGTTCGTATTGATATACAATCTTAATCAAATGTGGTATTAATTTAGAGTGATCGTATTCATACGTTTAGTGCCATAACACACGAACACATTGCTATTATAGGCAGGAAATATTATTTAAATATAAACTAATGAGTTATGTTTTCAGTAAACATGATTTACATATCAAACAGTGTTTATTTATGAGCGATCATTAAACTGAGTTTGCATTGCGATTGGCTGTGATTTATAACGCATTCAATTTATTCATTAATTCATACGAATGAGCCTCACAATTGCAGCACAGGTGTTGAAATCAATTTAACCGAACAATATCGACGCGGATTGAGTGGGGGAAGCTCGGCGAAGCCTTCATACAGCGGGGGATAGACAGCTACTGATGATCATTATGATTAATGCATAGATATTTGTACGTTGCAGAAATCTATATTGATCATATTCTCATAATTGTTTCGTAATTTTGTTATCCTACGTCCTTAAATGTATAAACATTTACTGTTTTATCTGATCTAATTAATGAAAATGGCCTAGAAAACTCTTGATTTATCCAATAATCTGAACCAAGAGGCCATGGGTTCATTTTAAGGCAAAGACAATTTAAAATATATATTTGCACGATATTGTGCCAGCACCATTCAGAAACGCTGCTTATGATGACTAGTTATTATTAGTGGCCAAATAGTTTCCATCCTTCCTCTTTTTTATTGTTCTTTCCCTTCCCCAATAGTTTTAACCTCCTGATATTCCCCTATTCGGAAATGGCATAGTTCCGTAGCCCCGATTTTTTTACTGTTGCTCCGATGCCCAGGGAATCAATCCTGCTGGTTCCTCCGTATTGATTACCTGTAAAACCCGTATTATAATTACCTGTAAAACAGACCCAGTATGTTTACATCTGCACAGAACCAAACAGGTTTATTTATTATTTTGATCTAAAATCATTCTGAGAACTGCTTTACTTTCTAAATCACTCAATAACAAAACAAACATAAAACGTACAAAAAAATTCTTACCTCTTTTTGTACCCATCAACAACAAAAACATTTGCTTATCTCTAGTGTTCCGAAGCCAGCATTTAGAATAAACAGCGATGATAAAGTGGACTAGACTACTGAAGATACAGGTTCGAGTGCCGGTTGTGGACAAACAAAAGCCCGCTGTCGACGCACACTTGTGCAGGTTCTGCTTTTTGTCTCTCGAGCACACCTGTACCTTTGTGTACCTGCGGATAACCTGGTATAACCGACCAAGTAATGCATTAATAATGGAACACGTATACTTGTTATTAGCAGTACCAATGGTCCATACAATACTAGATTAGCAAAACAAATCAAACAGTAGTAGTGTATGACACCTCGAAATGATAATATTTTTAGGAGGAGAAAGATTCAAATTCTCATATTGTTGCCGGAAATGCAAAAGGGCTGAAGGGCCATTTTGGTAAGTTTAAACCAGAGTACTTTAAAAAAAATTGTTTGTTTTTCAATAAAATTCATAAGTATTCAGTACCTGGTTGGATTTAAAAAAAAAAAAGTTATCACGGATAACTCAATGCTCTCACTGAGTTATCTAAAGCGACAAAAAGATTTTAAAAAAGTAACAAGCTTGTGTCGCTTGAGTCAAGCCTTCTCCCAAATGTTTAATACATTTTAGATGGCTGAAAGGCCACAAAAGTCTTCGCTACCAAACGAGAGTCAGAGCACTCAATGCAGAAAAAAAACTGTTTAAAACTGCATATTTAACCCGCTTTTGACCAATGTGTCGCTTAAGCCCTGTTGTCTTCCCAGCTACGATATATCTAAATCAATTGCGTGAACGTATGGATTCTGAATTAGGATCTGAAACTCTCCACCATTCTGGAACAAACGCTTTTTGTAATCCTAGCGTGTGAAGAAAAACATACCAATTTATTATAATGGGATCTAACCCTTTTGAAATGGATATTGTCAGTCACATGTATTTTCCGAAGATGTTTTAATCGAGTGATCTAAGGATTTTATTTCGTTTCGAGTGTTTTCTTTTTATTAAGGCATTATAATAAATTCAGGAAAAAATTTCATAACAGAATCAATAAAAAAAAAACTGTAATTTTAACGATGATTATTTTTTTAAGGCTTAAATAAAAAAAATTCTTCTTTATATTCTTCATCCATATCCTGACACCCATCTTGAAGTCTTGGACTCCTCTCAATACAACCCTCTTTCCGATAAAATATGGTCACGTCATGTTATTTCCAGAGTCGCATAAGCCGATCTGTATATTTCAAACCGATGGAAACAGCATTCTGGGATGCTGAGCAGGCAGCATCGAATTACAAATGCATATTAACTGAAGCAAATACAATCTCTTGTTTTTGTCACCAACAATGTAAGATGTAAATAACGCGTGCTGCTCACTGAGTTGTGTGTTTGAATTTAATCAATTTATTCTTCCTTAGTCAACATTACACGGTGCGACGTGAATGGCAATAGATAGTGCTTAGGTTTTCGTTAGATAGTTCGTTGTTTCGTTTAAGTCGGCGACAAGTGTTTTTATAATGGAAAGATTTATTTTCCTGATCTTCAACAATCATTACTATGCTATAGTGTGATGAAATCCACAATCTGGTATAATCTCAACTCTTACGTTAAAAAGAAATACAATTGTAAAAGTATAAGTAGAATATTATAACGCGATCTGGCATAAATTTGGGTATTTTCACAAATGAAGGATACTGTTTATTGTGTGCAATATTTTTTCTGATTCTGATCGTTTCACTAAAAATGTAAGATCTGAATATTTTTGAGAAATAATTATTGATTTTAAAACGCTCCAAAATTGATAATTCCAAAACGGTTTGAATTTGATTATGACGTAGATACCGCTACTAGTTACTAACACAACTGTCATTGGTACCCGGATCTACCTACAAATGTTAACCTGTGTGACGTCACAGACGCCTTCCGCACGAACATATCTTTTTGGAGGCAAATAAAAATACGCATAATTTAAATTTTTTTGTCAATGTAAAAATAAAAAAAATAAAAACCAATGATCTAGTAATTTTATTATTTTTTCAAGAATAAACAAAAAAAAACTGTGGACCCTGTGAGAAGGAAGTGATGGAAATATGTTTGTACATACTTGAAAATTACTCAGATCTAGTTAATGAACATAATTTTATCTTACACCATTTCAAGCAATGTTTCGTTTAACTTTTCGATTCCGAATGGTGATCCCCTACTAGAGCGATGCTGAGTTGAGATAGAGTCACGAACGACCGACAATAGATGAGGGAAACAGTTGGGAACATCTCTCAAAGAAAAAAAGCAGAATCAAGTGAATCAAATGTTTTGTGTAAGGCATGTGGAATAATACCATGGGAATAATTGACAAATAATATTGAAATGAAGTAAGTCAACCTATGCCAGGAGAAAGGGGAATGCCGTTCATTCCTTTCTGTATACTCTTGCAGAAAATACATATTACGATTTTTTTTATTTTTTTTTATGGTTTTAAAGTTTATTTTGTAGAACTCCATTTTAATTGTTAGGTTTTTTACTTTTATTTAAACAATAATTATTATTATTTTAATTTAAAAAAAAACAGTTTTTTAGTTAAAAAGCTCTGCGATGTAATTATTTTTACGCGTGACAGCTGTTTCGCCTTCTGAGGTTGACAGTTTGATAATGCCCTCAGAAGGCGAAACAGCTGTCACGCGTAAAAATAATTACATCGCAGAGCTTTTAACTAAAAACTGTTTTAAAAAAATTAAAATAATAATAATTATTGTTTAAATAAAAGTAAAAACCTAAAAAAAAAAAAAAAATATTACGATGTTTGGTTAGTTGAGTATTCTCACATTAAGTATATGCATAGATATTTTATTCAATAACAATAATAACAAGAATAACAAACAACTGAACAAACAAACGTATTCTAAAATCACCACCAATATTAATCCACAAGCATTACTATATTGTATGTAGGAAATTGGCAGTAATTAACTGTATCTTCAGAACTACACACATCTGTGATAAGGCCGCCGTACGCGGCAATATGTGTTGTGTCCCCCGCAACAAGTGTACCGTAGATTTCCGCCCACGGGAAGGGAACCCGCCGCCTCAGAGCAGAACCTACTTCGGAGTAGAGCCTTCCTACCTACAGTACTTGCAGTTCTACTTAAGTCCCGGCAGCGCGCCTGCACGCGACTGAGCTTTTATTTATCCAGCGATTAACGTGGAGTAGCTTGATTCAAATGATCATTACCATCGTTTGTTGTCGTTGTTTTTGTTCTAACAATATTGAGTTGTTTAAAGTCGGTTGTTGACTTGCTTCAATAACGCAATTGAACCGGCGAGGTTGTCTATCATTTTTTTTCTTCTCAATTTTCGATAGTAGCTTTCCTAGAAATTATGTTAAGACTAAAAGAGTTAAAAGTTCGTAATGACAACGAAATCAGCAAATTCAAATATATCTAATGGATTTCTCCAAACACATAGGTATCTCCAAAAAATATTGGCTTTATTATATAATATGTTGATATTTTTTCCTTTATTATTAAGTAAATAGTATTACATTTACTACTAGGTGCCTACTAATATTAATGACTAACTTGTTTGTTTTTTTTTCAGTGCGCGCAATCCTCCGGCTTCTTCGAACTGCAGATTCTCGAGATGTCCAACCCGCACTCCGCCCTCGCCAACGGGGACTGCTGCGGCGTGCCCGCTCCGCCCCCCGGCTCCGGCAAGGGCGGCTGCTCCGCGCCCTGCAACACGCTCTTCCGCCTCTGCCTCAAGGAGTACCAGACGAACGTGACCTCGGGCGGGTGCTCCTTCGGCAAGAACCACAGCTCGGTGCTGGGCGGGAGCAGCTTCACGATGGCCGATCCAGACAACGCGAGTCTGCGGCTAAACTTCTCATTCAGATGGACGGTGAGTTTCTCAACTATATTTCCCTTAGTCATTTTTTTGTCTCTTCTTAGGAGGAACGAACGCACACCTAACCTTAATTAACCAAACCTAGCCTAAACAAATCTTACCTAACGAGTATTACCTATTATGTTGATATTCACAAACATAATACAAGGGCATGCAAACAAATCAGACTACCAGAAAAGAATAAAGCTAATACTCAAAATAGATTACTATATAAAAGGATAAAATCTTATAATGCGCTGCCGGAAACCATAAAAATTATGCCAATCAATAAATTCGAATTTTTTTTTTTTTATTTGATTTATTTTGTTACATACATTTAAAAATTACAGAAATAATAAAAATAATGTAGACATAACAAAAAAAATCCCACATAGGCAAAAGCCAGTGCGTGGGTATACTAATTCAAATCATAGTTATAGCTCTCTATAGTTACGTTTTACAGTATAAGGTACATTTCAAATTAAGTAAAAAAAAATAAAAAAATAAATAAATAAAAAAATTAATATTTTTATTATTTTTTTTTTTTTTTTTTTTTTTTTATTTTTTTTTTTTTTTTTTTTTTTTTATTTTTATTTTTATTTTTTTTAAATTCAAAATCACAACAGATAAGTTAGTTAATTTTTTTTTAGAATTTAGCACTTATAGTATGAAGAGGCTGGTATCTTTTGCTTTTATCCAGTTTTTTATTACATTTTTGTATGTATTTAAGGAAGTTGAATTTGAACACTTAAAATGTAATGAAAGTGAATTATACATTTTTGGGGCAATGAAGTATGCATGTCTCTGCGCAAGTCTAGTTTTGCAGAGAGGTACCTCCAGTACATTATTTATTCTGTTGCTGTAACGATTTTCATTTTTTACAAATAGTTTACTTCATGAAAATATGTACTTTAGGCACTGTATACAATAAATTTTTCTTATATCTAAGAGATCAGCTTCTTGGAATAATTGTATGGAGGGGTATGTAATGTTTTTATGCAACATTATTTTTATTATTAATTTTTGAGATATTTCTAATGGCTTAATATGAGTATTATAAATACCCCCCCAACCGATTATTCCATAAGATACTGATGACTGAACCAAAGCATGGTACACCAATTTCATTATTTTTATGTCAACTAAGTTATTTAATCGTTTAAAAATGTAAGTTAAATATCTTAGTTTATTTACAAGTCTTTAAGAACTATTTAAAATACATATAAATCAAAATAATAAGTAGTATATAAGTTAAAATATTATAAATTCAAAAATAAAATTTAATAATTAGATAATTTTTAAACTTGAAGGTACAAGTAACTAATTTAAAATAAATAAAACAAAATAAAACTATACGTATTACTTACTTGAACCAATGCGTTTATTAAGTAGAGTTACATAATTCTCAAGGAATAACAGCGTGTCTACACAATAATAGCAAGTTTAAAAACAAGAATATAACACTGTTTACTACCTTATTACAATAAATGGTGTGCATTTTTTGCTGAGTGTAAAGTAACCGTGTGAATAAATTACTTGGGTTGAAGTGTTGAAAGGAAATGTGTGTTCTTACCACTTTGATAATTCTTGGTTATCCTTTACGTTTCTTATTTAGCGGGTTAACCTTGAAATGGAGAACTCCATAGGTATCATTACTAAAAATAGCATTTTCATTACTTAAGAAAATAAAATGGTACCAAGGAACTCAGCAAGACCGGAACAACGGAAATAAGTTCCGGAAAGCGTAGGGACACCGCGCCTAATTATCCCAGCTTACTTAACCATTGAATTAAAGCGGTTCTCTTCGCAGCCCAACGAAGAAACATCGATAATGCTCCGTCGGGGAATTAGCTCGCCGGAGCGACATGATCGAGCTGTCAAAACAAAGAGACTGGATCCAATTTCCACCGCAGGTAGACTAAACCTGTTCTCGCTAACGGATTAAGACTTTCATCACAAGCAGGTACATTATGCTCTGGGCCACCGGGCAATCTGCTCCCGAACAAAGCGTCTAATGTTGGCTAATCATCGGTGAATAATGAATACACTCCTCTGTTCACGTCGGTAGCCATAGCTCGGGGGTGACAGTTGTAATAAAAATCAAACTGGATCATTATTGTGGGAGCTTCTGAATAAATTAAAGTCGTGGGAATAAGGCATGCACGCGGAAGACTGACGCGTGGCCAGGGGGAAAGTGTAAATACAAACTAATAATTATGACAGTGGTGAGTAAAGCTTTTTAAATAATAAAATACGAATGTAAGAAAAAGGTTTGATCGATTAATAGATGGTTAACACTATTTTCACCACTCGTATAGATTTTCGTAGAAAGCAATCACTGTGGTTTGACATATTTAATGCAAATTTAATGCAGGTTTTATTTTAATTTTTATGACCGATTTTTTCTCACTGTTCTCTTATTTTATTTTATATCGTGTTCTCCCTCTGTATTTATATATAACCGCATAGTTTGTATTTCTTTGTTTAGTTTAATTTTGTACCCTGGCAAGCGAAACCAGTCAGTCATAAAAATAAAAATAAAATCTTTGGTCTTATACAAAGTTATTATTTCATTTTCATTGTGTTATTAATAGAGCAAACCCGTATTACTTAAAGTTCTAAATCATAATATTGGTTTCTTATAATTTATATATTGTTTATTCATTTTGACAGCTTTTCCCATAAGCCTGAGTCTTTTCAGAAAACTCGGTTGTAAATATGTATATTTCACGAATCTCACTTAATCTATGTGAATAAGTTCTTAATTTGAAAGAAATTTTAACTTTAATTTTGTATTATTATATTTTCTAGCTTTGTAAAGCGTTCTTCAGGCGAATTTTAGAATATTTCAGAAAAATATTATATTTTGAGAATTATTTTTATTATTGTACAACGATTTATCGTTTTGAAGGGTTGCGAATAGTTAGCAGCCTTCATATTTCCTTGAATTGCGTCGCAAAGTAAAGACAGTCCAACGATACAGCAAGTGAATTCACGTCACATATTATTTGACTTGAATTGTCCGGTGAAAAGTGAATATGTCGCCGGACCGGTCCTTTTTTACATTACAGACGACAGTGTCATTCGATACAACAACATTGACTGGAATATAACCTCTTTTTTCGATGTTGAATTTATCTTAAAATTCGATTATTATTATTTGCTGCTCTCAAATGAATTTGATCTCAGGTTTTCTGGACACTGCCGACAGGTTTCCGAATAAGATTATATAGTTTTAATTGAAAATATAATGAACTAATAATATTTTTATCCGTACATATTGGAAGCTTTATGGGTCTTGTAAATGATCTGAAACGCGTTCTTGAATTATGCATGGTTTCCAAATCTTCCAATGAAAGCGTAAGACCTATTCTACCATCATTATAATCCCATTGAATGTAATTCATAATACAGCCTGCAAATATTTTTGAGGTATTTTTGATACTATCACAAAAGTAAAAAGCAAATACATTAATTCTCCAACAATCCCAGGATACACAGTAAAAAAAAGATTTTGATGAGTGGGTAAGAACAAGTGAATATAACGTAAAACCGAACGCGTACATCAAAATGTTTGCGTATTCGTTTGGAACGTTTCAATGTGTCCATGCACGTGTCCGTCTTGCTTGCTCGCGGTTCGGCCTCAACGAGAGCTCTCGTCCGTCGGGATGGGACTCGGCGCAGCCCCGCCATACTTTAGTATGTCCTGTTGAGCGGAGGCGATTTACATAAGTCCACCTGTCAGAAGTTCTGTCGAACGCGGCGGTCTAGCGCGCGACTGACAAACGCCCACCGCCTCGGATTAAATTACGAAATCATGGCGAGCGCAAACACGCCGGGCCTGTCCGTCCCTCCCTCTGCATTGTGTGGTTTGATCAATGAGCTTAGGGATAATATCGCTGTGTTATTGAATTCACGAGTGGTCCCAGAAACAATCCGGTTGTTGACTCCGCGTTGGCGATTTCTTACCTTCGTTACTGCTGGGATCCTGGTTATCTTGCGTTTATAGTTATCACTTGATTAACGGGTTCTATTAATGGGTTATTTATTATTTTTGCCCTAGTTTTGAACACATCCGCATTGTACTCGGCGTAACGTATATATCCTTAGGATTTATCATATACTGTGCATGCATATTTTATTTAACGATAAGGTATCCTTTGGAGATGGGCTATCCTAAAATTTCTTCAAATATGAGTTTGTCTTTCATTAACCTTGATTTGGCACTAAACAAGCATGAATTTGCCATATGTTTTGAACAATGAAAATATTATGGGCATGTCCGTGTGCCCTAAGCAAGCGATATTCGTTTACTTAAAAGGCTGTTGCATTAATGTTAAAGACATGTTTTTTTATATTAGTTATTGAAATAATATCCATAATCTTCAACGAAAATATGAAACATAAAAAGCCAGAAACTAAAAGAATAACGGTTGCGACCGAGACACGTACTCGGAACCTCTACTCTATCCGAGAGTAACGCTTCTGCCAATTGAGCCACCGATACCTTATTAGAAACGGGCATTTTTAATCGATCTCATACTTCATTGAAAATTATCAATATCATTTTTTAATTTCTTCCGATCTTTGTCTCGGTCCCAACCTTTATTCTTTTATTTTCTGACTTTTTCTGTTTCATATTTACGTTGAAGATTATCGATATTATTTCAGTAATTAATTTACAAAATAATAAGCATAAAAGCTTTTAAGTTATTTATAATTTAAAATTATTTATTACTATTCAATGAAATACTTAACACTGTACGTCAGATATTGAGAAAAAGGTCGTAATGAAAATATATAATGTTATTGTTGAAGGTTTTTCAAATTAAATAGTCATAGTAAACATGATAGATGTAGGTGTTCATTTCAACAAGATTACAGTATAATTACTTTCAGTTCGGACACATTGTTATTCCTAAAAGCGACTACATACGGAACAATACAGTCTCAGAATAACACAAGCATTTGCTCTACACAAGTATTTGTTTTAATGAAACTCTCCCAGTAATGGCTTAATAACAATGCTCCGCAGTCCTTCAAACCGAACTACTTTATCCGTGGCATGAGCGGCCATGAATCACCCGTTGATTGTGCGTTACTTAACCAGAACGACCATCGTGATCCTTGGAGAGCAGAGTTGCCCGCGGGTTTGGTGTGTCCGCACGCGCTCGTTACCCGCGACCGCACACACCTGGGCGGCAGCGAGCTGTTAGCTGCCACCTCACGGCAATAGCTGCAGACCTCAGACGCTCGGCTTTCAGATCTTTTGGGCATAAATTCACCTGAAAGTGTTAGGAAATTCATGATTTAATCGATGATTTATTTTATAAATAGCCATTTATCGAGAATACAGCTCAGCTACCCTAGCATAAACACATTTTCCTATCGACATCCTTATTTTAACTTGAAATTTGTATTCGCCATATCGTCGCCGGAAAGGCAAAAGGGCTGAAGTACCATAAAATAGCTTACTATATAAAGGGATGAAATCTTATAATGCTCTGCCGGAAACCATCAAAATTATGCCTATCAATAAATTCAAAATAGCCTGTAAAAATGATTTAAAATGCATATAAATCAAAATAATAAGTAGTATATAAGTTAAAATATTATAAAGTTAAAAAGAAAATGAAATAATTAGCTACTTGTAAACTTGAATGCACAAAGTAACTAATATAAAATAAATAAAACAAAAACCACTGTGAGTAGTTTACACCGGAGCACTTAAAAGTTTTTTTTGTTGTACAATAAAATTCATAAGTCGTCGGTACCTGTTTGGATTTTGAAAAAAAAGTTAACTCAGGTAACTCAATGCTCTCACCGAGTTACCTGAAGCGACAACTTTTTTTTCCAAGTCCCAAACTTGTGTCGCTTGATTCAAGCCTTCTCCCAAATGGTAACAATATTTCCGACCATACCAAAAATGTTGTTAAATAACATTTTATTCGACATGGTACAAAATGGTGTTACAAATTAATAATTCCTCGTATTTCATCGTTTCGACACGATATGTACACATACTATTATCGCATTAAATTTTAAACCAGTAACAATGTTCACAACTCACATTATTTCCAAGTGCAGCGGGCGTGGTACAATAATTTTTGACGTCTCTCTGCCCAGGGTGACAAGAAAAACGGGACAGTTGGCGCAGTCACCAGCTCGCATTATGTCCAACCAATCAATCTCGATGAAGCAGCCATTAAGGGCATTAAAAGAGCCCCCTTTATTATCCATAACCCCTCATCAGGCATAAGGCAAGAGCCAGGAGGCAGACCTTCGTGACAGAGTCAACCCGATGGTGACAAGCTGTCGCGGTGACATGTCAATCTGAACATTATACTGCCCAGGAGCGATTTATTACCCTGCGACTTGAGGTCTGAGGGGTGAGAAACGCTGATTTGAAGAATTAATTATAATTCATTGACACCTATACGAAAATCTCAATTTCTTTTAATAAATTAGGTCAATAAGCAGAATTGTCTCTCAGATACATTTGATAACAAATGTTTTTTAATGGACTATTCGCTGCTCCTGACTATAAGTACGACGGCCTGCGTGGTCGAGTGGTAAAACGCTCGACTACGAATCCACAAGTCGTGGGCTTAAACCCGGCGTGCACCAATAAATTTAATTTAATTAACATGTGTTAAAACACATTTAATTCATATTTAATTCGTATTTATGCGGCACGTTCCAGAGTGGTAGATTCTCTAAGTATCGCCCTGGTGAAAGACCACCATTCAGAATCGAAACGTTGCTTTAATTTTTTTTTTTTTTTTTACAATAACTCCACACAGGAGGTCTTGAGGAAAACAATTTCCCTCAGGGCCTATGTCATCTTTGGGGATGCTGTGTGGAGGGTTTTTTTGAGGAAAGGAAGGAGTGAACTTGGGTCTTGAAGAGGCCCATGTTGAAGGAGGGAGGAAACACAGAGGCCGGCAAATCGTTCCATAGCCGAGCTGTTGAACATAAGAACGAGTCGTAAAAGCGACCCGTTCTCATGTATTGAATGTCAACTGTGTACAAATGTTAGGCGCGCGTTTGGCGAGTTTCCCGACTATGCACCGGTGCCGAAGGGATCAATGACGCAAGTTCCTCGGAGCATCTTCCATTGAAATACCTGTAGAACAAGGACAGCATTCCCACCTGACGTCTGTGCTCCAAAGTTTGCAATCCGTTTGTTAAGATAGGAGAATCTATCAAACGGGCCGCCCGTTTCTGCACAGAGTCAAGGGTTTTTTTCAGGTATTTAGGGGCTCCAGACCAGAGGTGGCTGCCAAATTCAACAGTGGGGCGTACTTGCGATTTGTACAAGGTCAGCAGTTATGTACTATTGAAGTAAATGATTTCAGCCGTGTTTGGTGACCAGATCTGAATACCCAGGTACTTCCCAACTTTTCTCTTCCCAATCTCCTTCCCCTCCTCTCTACCGTCAGCCTCACAACGTACCCCAAGTGAGGATGCCATAGTTTCACTGGCTCTAGACGGTTAGGAGCAGTTGGGACTCTTGTGAGGTATCACATATAAAAAATATAAAATTAAAACTTCTCAAATTGTGTTTTTTTTTAAATAGTCATTAAATATTTCAATAACTTTCTCAAAGGAATTTATTACATTTTGCATTCTTTAAACGATGCTGTGTGAGAGAGTGATAGTTGGTTATATGGTTATTGCTGATTTTTTCATTATTCTGTTTATATGTATTGTTAAAATCTATTTATATGAATACCACAGAAGAGTTTCAACTGCCCCAGCATGCTTGTGTGACTATGGCATCCCAATGGGGTATGTTATGAAGATCGAAGGAGTGGGGGTGTATGAGATGGAGAATAGGATGTCTGGAAAGTACCTGGCTATTCATATCTGGTCACTAAACACAGCTGGAGCGATTTAAAGCATAGTTTCCAAACAAGACAATTTAAAATTTAATGGGGATACCAATGACAAGATCATCAATAATGTAGTCAACCAATAACTCTATGTAAGAATTGGTCAAAATGATTATCAGATAGGTTATCCATTGATTTTATTGTATATTGATTTGATAGGTGCATCGAAAACCTATCGAAAGCAACGTGAGATATCGATCAAGTTAGTTATTATTATCATCAGTTTATTATCAGTTTCACTAACGGGAAGCGGTTTAAACACAGCAAGAAACGGGAACAAGCACAATAATAATTGAAAACATGCAAATTGAGCGCAGTGCATTCCGTATTTAGTGTCTCACGACGCGGGTCGCTCGAGGCAGGTGTCGGGCGGGCGCCCACGCGCGCTCCACCTTGCACTTTCGCGAGGGAATTTTTCTACCAGGGAGAGACGAACGGCGAGCGGCGAGCGGCGAAAGGTAACTTGTCACAACTTTTACCGCTATCTGTGACCCTCCGCTCGCGCCATGAGGTGGGACTCAGGTGGGAGGCATCACGCTGGTGCAACGATCTTAGCCGCGCGGGCGCTTTAAGCTCGCCGAAATCCTCATTTTCAATTGCATCATCACAATATGAGAGTATGTAGTTCATTTGCAATTGGTTTTTCAATGTGAACAGCATAATAAAGAACTCCAGTCAAAAGTTACCTCGTGATAATGGACCCGCGTTAAGAGCGTCATACGATTTGAACCAAATGACGTCACTATATTTGTCACACATTGTTTCCCTATGGCGCTGCGAACAGGATTGAATGACGTCAGGCACGTTTTGTTTTATTGAGTACAAGAAAACTTAATATTCATAATCGACGTTTGTTGTTGTATCTGAATTTTTAAAATTACAATTCGGAGTAGTTTCCTACTGTGGGATTATTTCACCCACAATAGTTTTTTGTTGTTAAGCGAAAGAAATTTAAATAAAAAGAAAAAGTTGGGAAAGGCCTATCTTTTCAGATTTAGTAACTAAATATACCCATTCGAGCAACGTTTAAGAAAAAAAACTGAAAGTTCGTAAAATCAGAAAAAAACTCCAGCTATTTTGTCGCGTATCGAAAATTCTCTGGCAAAACACATGATAAATGTTCTACACTTTAGCATAACCGAGTGGTAGTTATAATTCTATGTCCTCCATATATAACATAGCAGTGTAATAAACAATACATAAGTAGTTTGAAGGTTGTTGTATTATGTACCTAAAAATTATATGTTAAAACTCTGTAAGAAATATTCAATTTCCCAAAGGTGGGGAAGTTGTATGTTGTATGTTGCATCGAAAAGCACCCACTGCAGAAGTTAGTATGAATCACTTGATTTAAAAAAGTGTCGTAATTGTCAACGTAAGAATCTTCACAACACTCTCTAATGGCATGTGTAAAGATTTGATCTTCAAGTTTCTTCAATCTTTTTTTACGTTGATGCAGTTTTCAAGCAGATGAATCTCAGCGAGGGGACTATTTGCAATTCCCCGCATAGAACCGGCGATGACCTGATATTGGCTTTGTTTAAGATGCAGTTTCTGTCTCATCCTCCCGCACACCCCTCACCTATTCCCCCGCCCGATACACGCACCAGCCCCTGCATGTAAATCGGTCACATTATGTAAACAACTAGATCAGAATTAGATATACAATTCATTCCGAGAAGAGTGCATCCTCTCAGAATGCGCAAACGAGAATGACCCATGGGCAACTTTTAATACGGACGATATTCCCACACGGGCTGCTGCAATAAAAAGGTTCAAGTGCGTATTTGCGAAAGAGAGTGGATGACCTTTTGTTATATTCTGAATATCATGGTTGTATTGTAGGTTTCCATCCAGAAAATCATCCAAATTATGCGAAACGGGCAACGTAATGGAGTACCAAGCGCTTTTAATCTAGTACGAGAAGTCATAGGTTAAATACCCAAACAAATAGTATATTAATATGGTCGCATCGTCCCAGAGTGAAATGAATTATCAGTATCGCCTTGGTGAGAGACAACCAATAAATATCCTTTTTGAAACGCTTTTAGTTGTTTTTGGTGACTAGATCTTACTAGCCGTGCTCGTCCTCTACCCTATTTCAATACGCCTTACAGCAGTCGTTAGAGTATGGAACAATAATAATTAGTTGTAAAAAAATAAATATATATATATTTTAGAGATTCTTCACTTCGCACAAAAGTAATCCTTGTGAAGTATGTGGCTAAGGGACCATATCCTTTATTTCCATCGGCTTCTCCGAACGTTTCTGCGCACAGAATACTGCGGCGATTTCTCGCGTTTAGGGGTAAAAATGAAGACTAGATAAAACGCGCAGTGCCATCTAACCTCCGGATTGAATGGAATGCAATATATTTAAATATAATATACCTATTTGAAATCGGTCGAATAATTCTGAATAAATCTTTAAATTGCTTACCATTTCTACGTTACGTTGCAAATGTATAATATATGTATACAGGAAGCTGTAACCGGATTCTTAAGGTGGCTGTAAGATTTTAGTTTTCCGGTCAGTAATTCATATATTTTTATTTCTCTATTTTTCACATATGTATTGGAAGGTCACGACGGGTCTGTAGGTTAATAACTATTTTTAAGTATTTTCGGACATTCCCTCGGTTATCAAAAGATTCCAGCGTTCAAATTCCCGTCGACGCAATAATTTTGTTTGACGATTATTTTTCTAATGATTTAATTAGTTATATGTTGAATAGTTACTGATGATAATTATTCAACGACGTCATTTTTTTCCCACGGAAGTTTAATCATATTTTGAAATGGACGATATCCGTTGATAATTATCATACCTAACCTCTCACACTAGAATATCAGGACTGGAACAAGGGAGGGGAACCTAGACACTGCACTCGGGCGCGATATTTAAAGTTTACTAAAATCGGACAGATAGTGAAAAAAACTAAGTCGTGAAAGATAACAAAAGTAGTAAAAAAATGTACTGAAGTCTTTTAAAATTAGAACGCGCCTAATAACACGTCACATATTTTTTTAAACAGTAAATTCTCATATTAAAAGGGTAACAATTCCCGATAAAAATTACGCCTTCTAAAGAAATGTTTCTCATGAGTCAAAATACTTGTTTCCGGACCTGATGAAGACGCCACACACATCTTTGAGTCTCTAGTTCATAACAACGAAGGCAATTAGTCCATTTGCTTATTAAATTACTGGCGTACAGTCCACCCAGCAGATTCCCCAGTAGTTTGACTGTACGCCACGATGATCGGCCGCAGCCAGCACGATACGAGAACAGATCGTGCAAGCGCTCTGCAATTAATCTGACGTTACGAACAATATCATAATTGGTATTTATTAGTACTATTTCAGACATAAGCCCCACATTGTTGGAAGTTATTGGTGTATTAAAGAAACGCAGATGAGTAAGACTTGAGATAGCAGCGAGAGATGTTTAAAGGGAGTCGATTCCTGAAATTTCTTAAATTATTTTATATTTTACACTTAACGCATTTCGTGTTGTGTCATTTACACTTTTTTGTATTATGTGATATCTAATATCTACTCATAGAATGTGAAGCTATGACACCCCATTTAGGGATGCAGTGAGGTAAAAGGAAAGTGGTAGTCTTTCACCAGGGCGATGCTGAGAGCATGTTTCGCTCTAAATCTAAGTACCTATGCACTTTTTAAATCATTTTGCATGTTAACAACTAAATAATAATAATTATATTTGGATGATTTTTATAGCGCCGTTTTTGTGGAAAATCACCTCAAGGGCGCGTATATTTAAAAAATATTTAACTAATATATTTAAAAAAATATTTTTGAACTTCACCGTATCTTGAACTCACAAAATCTTAGCTAAGAACTAAATCCCTTGCAGCTATGTGGCTGGCATGAAAACATCAACTAATTTCAATTACAGCGTTACCTCAAATATACAGGTTTGGATATAACTTGAAAAATAACCCATAAATGTTGTTGGATATCATTCATTTCTAGGAGCTGATATGTTCACTTCTAATTAAAGCTATGTAGGTTCGAAAAATAAGTTATGTAGAAGATGGGACACTTTCTAAATATCCAGGTTGAATACTTAAGGAAAATATACCGTTCAAATCACTTACTAAAGTAGATCACATCTAATTACTTACATAGTATCGTCACTATGACATACGTTTCCTTCGATATGATTTATAATTACATCTATCAATCAACTTCCTTCAATTAAAGATAATTCCAGTTTAAAATGCGTCCTCGCCGATACTAATAATTGTAAAATCAATACCGCGGACATCTTAATTACCAGTACAACATCATCCGCAGCATCATTCAGCGGACCATTGAAGGATCCGATGTAAAAGGAAAGGAACTATTTCCGCTATGTATGCTTTTCCAAAGGCTTAAGGTCTGGAGGCAGTGGCGCAAGTAATGACAGGATGAGCGGGTACACGGGGACCTTCTTCTAGGCAAATATATACATATAGTAGATATATTTAATTATAAAATTGACGCACTTTACTTAATTACATACATAAAATATGTTATCTATAAAGCTAAACTAATGATAACTTTTTTCGGTTCGAAAAATTAATGTTGACCAACTTCTTCAGGTCGCCACTGATTTTCCATCGTGTGCTATGGAGCTTTGAAATATCTTATCAACTGAAAATAAAATTAAAATAGAATACAAGTTTATTCCTAGTTTTTGTGCTTTTTCAATTAAAATAAATAAATGTATGTAACTCTGAAGAAGCCGGATAATAAAACTGTCATTATATTATGATCTTTCATAGTTGACACCTTTAGTATTTCCAATTTAAAACATAATTTGAAGCATCATGAGGTCATTTTTGGTTTGGGTTCCAACGATTATTATTTGTACTAATATGCAATTTTCAATCTGTGTGCACGACTTATCAAGCTTTTTCTTTATATTTTTAATACTACGAAACGATAGCACTTGCAATTCTTACGATTATTATATACGACGTATTAAGCATCAGAGCTTAAAATAAAGCAATGCACATTAATGGTACCTAATTACAAATAATATACAGCACATTAAATATCTATTTAATACTAGTTGTTACCAAAAAATGAGGCACATGACTTGACTTGCCATGTAATATATTAGTTGGTTTAATTTACCCATTTCAAATATAGAATAATGTCTGATATAAGGGATTTAAAAAAATGAAAAGGTCTCTCTCGTACGCACATACGTACTCACAAAGAAAATTATTTATAGTTAATTGTATCTTCAAATATACTGTTAATTTGTTTACCCTTTATCGGGAAATGTGTGCGAACCCGTGTGCAGCCGTGCCCAAGCATTCCCCAACTGCGCCACTGGCAGAAGGCCTTCCAGGATGCGACGTGAAGGTTTGTGACATCTATTAGTCGGGGCTGATGGATCAGGCCAGGTTGATTTACCTTTAATTGCCGACGATGCGGTAAAAGACGGAATGCAGCCGAGTTTCCCCTTGGTAAATGTTTATTTACTGGGCCTAGCTTCGAGCTATTTGCAAGAGAACAACATTCTAGAATAATAATATTCCGAATACACGGTGCAGGTAGATTCTACGCATTTCTGTTTGAATTAGCTTTGTGTCGTCGGAAAAAATACAACTTGACACGGATAACTTTGCAGTCAATTGCGTCACCATCTCTGCCGTGCCCGATCTCTTGAAAAAGAAAAATCTTTGATTAATTTTTTTAAAAACGTACATGGTTTATAAATTAATAATTAAATGCAGATAAAATCATAATTTCCATTAAAAATTGTTTACTTAAAAAGGATACGTTGCGCTTACGTGACATAACTTTACAGTCGTTGGCGTCGATACCATGGACTTTGACGATATCTGTACAAAATGAATACCTAAACATAGGTTTTATTTAGAACGATTGATTATTATCTGAATATTCTAATTTATTGTTTTGCTTAAAAAAGAATGATTATAATGAAAAAATTAAAATGTATGCATTGCAAAGTTATGTTAAAGTCAATATGTCATTCGGTAAATAATTCATCGCGACATCTTTGAGAGGTGTATTTATCTTTGGTTTGATTATTGTGTGCATATGATTCTACGGAGTTGTGCAAGTATGCGTGTAAGTGTGTTTCTAACATACATGTAGGTAACCTAGCGTACTCTGCTTACAAAACATTTTAACTTACACCGTACACAAACATTATGAAATGAAAATAATGTAAATTTCAATGCACATCTGAAAATTATTTTCTTGTACATAATATTGACACGGAGACATTTTGTGAATGTATGGTATTTGAAGATTATTAATTTTTACCGTTGCAAACTTGATTTATAATTTGCACAATCATTATTTTATATATGTAGGAACCTAATACCTACTTCAATTAACTCCATAAAACGCATGATATTTTCATATCGCTTTTCTGTTTAACATCTGTTTTATATTTATATCGTGCTTTGTTTTATTCTATTGTTGTTGTATCACTTTGGACAAGATATTTATGTCAACCCTTTCTTGATACGTTGTTCTGATTTTCTTATACCATATATATTTTAAAAAATCTTAAAAATATATTTTTCTGTCCTTGGTGCGAGTTTTTTTATTTATTTTGTTATATGAATACCGCACAAGAGTCTCAACTGCTCCCAACCGTCTAAAGCCAGTGAGACTATGGCATTCCCAAACAGGGTATGTTGTGAGGCTGAAGGTAGTGGGGAGGGTAAGGCGATTAGGAAGAGGAGGGTTAGAAAGTACCTGGCTATTCAGATCTAGTCGCCAAAGACGGCTAAAATCATTTCAAGCAACGTTTCGATTGTGAATGGTGGTCTTTCACCAGGGTGATACTTAGAGTATCTACCACTCTGGAACATTTAATATTCTTTGCCCCTTTCACTAAGATGAACTTTTAAAAAAGGATGAAGTTGATACCCGCTTACAGTTTCAAAATCGATCGATCTGACACTAAGGCCAGCGTTCCACTCACTGATCAAAAATATTTATTTATTATTTATTGTCTTTTAAAAAAATCTTTATTTTTTTATTTTGCTCCGACGGAAAACGATTGTGTCCGAAATTGGTTGATGTGAGATGATTCTGATGATAACTAAATAAACACATTAAGTTATTTATTTGTTTTCGCTAAAACACCAGATTTATTGCTATTCAAACAAATCCCACATATTCATAGACGTGTCATATTCACCTAAAACATTTGTAGTCAAAACCCATCGACTCTCTTCGCAGTTAATTAAAAGGCCGTGTGATATTTGACGCCGTGGCGTTGTAAACAGTTACCTGTTGCTGCCCAGGGGTTAGGTGGGTCATCTCTTATGTGTGGTGTAGCAGAGTATGACCGGATCATACATCTCATGAACGAATGTTACATTGAATTTGAGACTAGATGATACTGTGGAGATTATAAATGCATTTTGCCGGATTGTGATATCGACAACATATCACAAATCGAGTAAAATATACCACTGCAAAATAAGAGGCAACAGCTACAAAGAAGGCATTGATTTAGACACCGATTTTACATCATGGAAGATCAAGCGATAAACCGTAAATTTTATATTTTCGTAGAAAGCAATCGCTTTCTGGTTTGTTATATTCAATGAAAATGAAATAATAACTTTGCATAATACCACAGATTTTATTTTCATTTTTATTATCTGTCTCTTTCTCTCTGTTTTTCTCTTTGTTATAATTTTAATGTTATTCTATTTTTTTCTCACTGTTCTCTTATTTTATTTTATATTGTGTTTTCTTTCTGTGTGTACATATAACCGCACACTTTGTATTTTTTGTTAAGTTTAATTTTGTACCCTGATGGTGATTAGGCTAAGCGAAACCGGTCGGTCATAAAAATTTTTATATAACCTGTGGTCTAATACAAAGTAATTATTTCATTTTGATCTCACCTAAACTCATTCATTCCGAAATCGAATAAAATGCATTTTTTTCACAAAACAAGTCATTGAGTCAATTTCGCTCGTCGGAAATTCGAATCGAACGCATTTTGTCATAAATCATGTTTTTAATTATTCTTATTTTAAGTTACTTCCGATTGCGAGATAAAATCATCTCATTAAACGATATACATTTGAACTTCACAAAACCGCATAATATTTTAAAATATATTACAATCACGCCGACTCTATAACAGCGTCTATCAAGTCTGGAACGGTATCCTGCATTGATTCATCCTATTTATCTCGTAAAAATGTATCATTTATCAGCTGAGATGGGAGGCTGTTCGTTCTTGGACGTTTCCCATGTTCTCCTTTCGTATCTCTCCGCATCTCATCCTTTCCATAAACAAGCCTCAGCTGAGGGCAGAGATGTCGGGCCGAGAGTTGAGATGTTGGGAGGCTGAGACGGATTCGTGAGCTATCAAACCTCGAAACGTAACTGCTAAATTTATTGAACCCGTTGAATTGAAATTTGGTACTTGCTTTTTTATCATTTTAGCGTTTATTTTGTTTAACATCATTTTTGTATTTTTACTTTTATTAAAATCAAATACTATCAATAGTGTACACACGTATGAGGTTTCTCAATTTACTCTATTGTCAAAGTTTTTTTTTAGGTGTAAATTAATTATGTCAAATTCTTCGGAAATGTTTATTTATTTATTTAATTATATACGCCCTCATGGGTTTTTACATAACATAAGATATAAAATAACAATGATTAGCACCCAAAACATGATGAAATTGATAGAAATATTATCATGCAAATTATCACTAGTATTTTTGAAAGAGGTGTGCTATTATAGCCTTTTTGTAACTAGATTCAGTGCAGTTGAATATATCTACTATTTATTGGGATATGTTATTGGGATTTGAATACAAAAAATGCATTGTATGAAATGGCTTTCGCTATACCTGGTAAAATAGGGTGAATAGCCATACTTCTCAGCCTACGTTCCCCCCCCCTCTCCTTCTCCACGTCACATAATTTAACTTCTTTATTCGCTTATTTAGTATTATGAAAGAAGCATAAGCGGTCCACGGCCCCCTAGCACAAGCACATCGATAAAAATAACCTGTATCATATTAATGTATTATATTAATTTTTAATAATAAAAAATAAGTTCAAGAAACCCATGATAGTATTTCCTCCCTAAGCGCGAGAATCTTTTTTTTTGTATTACAGACTGTATATGTCCATTTACAAAACATAAGAAAGTAACATAAAAGTAAATTAAGAGATATTTTTAACATGTCTCTTGAAATCTTCAAGGTTTACGTTGAACATATCAAGAGACATGCTATTTAGTAGTAATACCCCGTGTCATACTGTGCTGAGCCAACACGTCTGTTCTGCCATGTGGAATGCACAGCAGATCGTGATGTCGCCCCTGGCAGTAGTTGTTTGGCACAAACAACTTCAAGCATTCCAGGAGGTATGGATTGTCAATCAAATTATTTAATATTTTGTACGCTGTTACTGCAAGGGCCCCACTCCTTCTCGAGCGGAGACTTTGATAAAGCGTATCGGAGAGCAAATCTTTATGATGCATAAATTTGTGCATCATTTCGCTAATGCGGGAAGCTCTTCTGGTGTCCTCTTATATCGAGGTAGGCTATTATCAAGGTAATCTTCACCCTACATGATGTAGCCCGGATGCAGACAATCCATCGGATATGGGCAGTTGAAACACTCGTGTGTCATTAATATCACATAGAAGAAGATGCGATCAAATAATATTATATAACGATATCGTGCATGTAACGCTGAGTTCTCATTGATAACTATTTGCCGTCGCCCGCCAGCTTTGTTCCTCTTCTCCTTGATTCCAGAATTTTAGGGCAGGCCCGACTGGCAATAAAATCGCCATCACTGTCGCCACCGCCGGACCCGAAGCGGCGATTAACGTCTGCGCCGCGGATAACCGGATCGACCCGACCAATCGTGTGATCGTTTACGCTCTAAACCCCACCGCGAAAGCGGTTCAAACAATTTCAGATCAGGTAAAACGATTCGGCATATGTACGCATGGAGGTTTATCTCTACTGCCATGCACACTTAAATTTTATGCAGTTTTCTCCCACTGTGCGAAATTCAACAGTCTTCGTAGTTTGTAATGGCAGAGATTAAACAAATTAAATATTTACTTATAATATAGAAATATGTATTTGATAAAACATCACAATAGAAAAGCGGTAAGGTGGTGGAATTGGCTATCACACCCATCCGGTAAACGGGACAATCCGAGTTTGACTCTCGGTTAAACCCTTTTTCTTTTCTATGTATTTTCCTAATTCGTATAATTTTTTTTATAAACTTACGAACAATTACAAAAAAAAAATACAAAACACGAAATGTAAAAAAAGAGCAACAGAGAAAGAACAGGACATACATAATATTATAATGAAGCAATGACAAAAATAGAACAAAATATACAAAAGAAAGAACATTAAAATCAAAGCCGAGGTCAAGTCAAAGTTTTGGTAGAGTCGTAAAGAATGACAAAAATCATTTAGACTGGTACCAAAAATCTCTAAACCATGGCTTGAGTTACCGAGTCTCGACATTCTGGACAGTGGAGAATGATACCCATAATTAGTAGACTGATGATTGAGGAACAGTAATTCATTGTTTATATTGTTACAATAATTTATGTCGACTATGTTTAGGTTAAAGGCGTTATTCCACATTTTTTAGAAGCAAACTTAGGCTTAGTGGTTTAAATCACTGTCACATTTTACATAGTCACAAATTGATGATTAGCGCCCCTATAATTTTTTGCCACTACCACTTCAAATAATTGCCCCCGTTAACCACTGATTCTCGGCCCGTTTCAGCATTTGATCAAATTATGATCAGGTGTCGAGCATAACAGCATGACCGTTACGTTATCACTGAGGTAGTAAACTACTGTTTTTAAATGTTTAGTATGTTTTCATGAAAACCTTTGCATACAATAAATAGGCATATAACGCTAATCTTAAATCCATAGCGAATGCCTTTTTACTATGTACCTGCATATAAAATTCTTTTGCAAGATCGAATATTATTTACATCAATTTTTATTACGGTTACCGTGGGTTAACGTGCGTGTTTTATCGAAAACACGACTCGAGCAATGTTTTCGATTTGCTAGTAAAGTAGAACATGGAATGGATATTGCATTTTTAATGTCGGTTAATAATTATACTTATGCGCGGTTGTTCGTAGTTTGTACATTTATTATCTGATGCCAGTTATTCCGCCACGATTAAAATATGCCGCGGATCCTCATATTACTATCAACGTCCACTATGGAAACTGATCCCAATCTTGGAAGGCTTTGATCAAAGGATTTGACGATCTTCGTCGAGTATTTATCTACGCATTTTCTTTGGAGTCGAAAGGTTCTGGGTTCGATACTTGTCGCTGCGCAATTTATTGAGTACATTAACCACTTGACGTCTGCACTGTACCTACCTACGATAAGGGACTAGATGACGATGCGTGATGATTTAAAAAAATAAACTAGGTTTAAAAATATAAACTAGTTATCCGTTAAAAATCATGAGATGAATCTTGGCTTGCTAAGAAAAAAAAATATTTGCTTTAATTCACCCTTTTCAAATATATAAAAATAAAATTATTTTTGTCAAATATATTATAATTGAGTACTTTGTTAGTTTTTGAAAAAAAATATTTACAAATTTAATAATTTCAGTTAAAGGTGTCTCAAGAATGTCGCTAAACGTCAGTCGTTATTGAGGTTTCTAGTGAATACTTATACTGTAATCCTTTAAATTCTATGAAAAATATACTGAAACGTCAATAAAAGGTGCAGTTTGAAAACCAACAAAGGCATTTTTGAACGTTCTACCTGAAATTCCAGTATGCATTTCATAAGGAATTTAAAAGATTAGTGTTTAAGAATTGTATTCACCGGAAACCTTAGACATTTGCCTAACTACCCGCATATAATTAACAAATAAAAAAATGTAATTTTGCTTGTACTAGAAAGCCAAAAAGTGTGTATTTTTAAGTGCTGACCCTTAACATCAGTTCCAAATATAAAAATTCCACACTCGTATCAACCTACGTACTCACAAACGAAATTATTATATTTATTGTGTAGTGTAAAATGTAATAGTGGTGTGTAAAATCGAAGCATTTTGACAATCGACAGATATTGATGACGATGATTTTGGATGTCATGAAATCTAAAACAGATAGAAATTCCCAATATAAAAAAACGATGAAGGCTTATGTTTCTCCATTAATGTCATTGACCAGTGAGTGAGGTTCTGCAGCAGACTTGAATTTAAACATTTGGTTTTGATCCTGTAAAATTATGCCTAACCACAACTTGTAGATAAAATTGCGATAATCCCAATAACACTTAAACAGCAGATCATGACCTCTTACCATTCGACATTTGTCTGCAGGTTCATTGCCGTTTTCTTTTGGTCAGCGACAAAGCAAACTGAACATTTTATGTTGTTTTTCACAGTATTTTTCATTTGTTTGGCAATCTATCGAAGGAATAATGTGACTATTTCTTACGGAGTCACGTATCGACTGATAAACGTCGATTTGATTTCACGCCAAGTGTTTGACGACCGCGACTCTCTTGCAATTTTCAAATCTTCTTAGATTATCGCTCTGCTTTCCTGGTAGTAAATGGAAATTAATGATTGTTTTGTTCGAACTTATCGCTTATTTACCGTGAAGTAATTCTTCTTGCAATTTATAGACAATAACTACGTAATTATATGAAAATATGTTTTAGTGCGTTGCTTTTACTACAAAAAACGTTCAATCAAGACAATAATTGATTTAATGGAAATGATTGAAAGTAAAAAATATATATATATTAAACAATAATATACACGAATAGTAAGAATATATTATTTTTTTATCATTAAAATCCTAAGCTACTTCCTTCTTTGAAAGTAAACGTTTGTTTGGGTACTCGTCGAATATTGTCTCTCATGATATTAACCGTATTAATACTCGGTAAAATATTCACGTTCAATTCCCATGTATCCAGTGGCTTCAAACGATCTGTTAGCCTATTGTGAGGCCATTTATTTTGTCATTTGCAACGAATTACGGAGTCCATTTGTGTTTTTATTTTAAGGTGTTGAACACTCCGATAGTATCGCGACCACGATTCTCGGACTATCCTAATAAAGTGGTATTTATAATGTCCAACTTACAAACATGGTAAAGTGTCGCTTTGGAACTGAAGCAGTGGACAAATTGTGGGTAATTCCGTTAACCTATCTTCTTACGTGCAAATTGAACAGGTTGTTTTTATTCGGGCATATAAATACGGGATCAGATATGCGGAAGATGTTCTATGTAGCTATTCTTTAACAAAAGTTAAGGAAACAAATATGAAACCGAACCGATACGAGTATCTTTAAAATCGGCCACATAAACAAACGAAACCACTTATATAATTAAAAAGCTTTTCATAGATTTGTTTACAGAAATTATTTATCATAAACATACATTTAGATTGATAATAAAATCTCTAGACACGTGTTTTTGGCATTGTCTTAAGACTCAATAAATGGTTAATATCGTAAACATCTCTACGTGTTTCTTCATATACAGCTTCCTATTTGAGATGTATCTTGCAATCACCATATTATTGCGGCCTGTTGCAATCCAGATCTGATGCAACGTGAGACTGGTACGTGTCCAATTGTCTACCCGTCTTCTCCAATACTAAGCAGTCTTCAGCAGTGACATCATAGTGTCTTTCATCTCGTCTCCCATATCATCGTCAACCTCTAGTGGTAACTAATTTACTTTCAGCGTGGAAAAAATTCTCCCTGCCCTGGTAAAATGCCATTATTGTAATCATTTTAGATATGGTTAGTTTTTCTCCTTCATCTTTTATCGTCGGTTTTTCATCGATTCCTCGTCTGACACCTAAACTAGGCTCCAACTGGCTTCTCATTTTATCTTGTCCAATCTACACGGGACGAAGGTCCTTCCGATTCTTGGAATCGGTGCCAATTGACTTGCAAAGGTGCTGGCCGAGTGCCATTCCCCCACGTCCTAGGTGCCATGGCCCGGACTTGGCCCTTCAACTACCCACAGCTCGATTGAACCCTTAAGAATCATTTGTTTCGTGGTGCCAAAAAAAGAAGAAACCGTTCTTTTTTGAACACTTTGAAAATAATAAAAAATAAATAACGTGAAGCACCTGTCCATGTAATCTTGCTTGACACGAGTCACTTTCTCTATGGACTCCGTTAGTACCACGTTATCAACTTCCTCCCCTGTCATTTTACATATATTTAATTTAATAAAATTTATTTTATAACCTTCTGATAAAAAATATTGATAATAATTGTAGCTGTGTTATTCGTTCCACAAAGCATCCCCAAATATGACATAGACCCTTTGGGAAATAATTTCGCGAGTAGAGTTCTGATATTCCTAACTATATTGAATAACCGTTTTATATTTCGAGTATAAAATAACAGATTCGTCTCCACTTTAAAAACTCTATCACTTTGATGGTGTTATTTATCCGCGGCGGCTTCTAAGAGTTCTCAAAAACTACAAATAATCATCATTGACTGAGCGAAAAAGCCAGTTGTGCGGTATTTTTTATAGAATTTCTCGCCTCCCGGATTCATTTCTGGCCTTACCGGACGTGGACGTGCCGAACTAAACATGGAAGATGCGCCTCACGACAGTGAACACTGCACATTGCAGTTGCACTCTGTAGGTACGCTGCAAACTCGCCCTGCAAATCCCACATTCCTCTGCGACGCCTCGGTACTCGCGTTCTCACCGGGATTATTCCATCTGCAGGTAAGCAGACGTGCCCAGGAGGTGTTAGGAGGAAGTGGCAGCCGCGCCGTGTTGTGCTTCGGATAACACAATTTATACAATGAATATTGGATGCCGAATCGAACTTCAATCAGTCTATGAAATCTTTTTCTTTAAGACACTATTGGAGGAGGGGTCTAAATTCCCAGTCTACTTGAATATTTTTAACACCGAGAAATAATTTTTACGAATATGTAATAATTTTTATTAATATTTTTCTATTTGCCAGTAGTCACAAAATTACCAAGGTCTGATATTTGTTGATAAGATACTATTAATAAAAAAATAATAATCACTTCGTTTTTACCACAACATTTTTTTTTTGAATATCAACATGTTACAAAAGCAATGTTCTCTTCGTCGGAATACAACGTTTTAGATAGATTTTTGTAAAATCAACAAATAGTGGTGAAAACAAATTATTCGTTCATTATGTGTCTCATAAAATGGTGCTACAAAATTATTTTAATTTTTCGTATTGAAGAAGAAATTATTTTCCCACTATTATTACTAGTTTATTGGTATGATTATTTATAATGTCATAATATTATCTGTATTTTCTTTGGTCTATTTGGTGTATGCCTATGTCATCATCTTGTTAAACCAGAAAACCAAACCAAAAAAGAATGACGGTTTTTAACAAATACAGTAACAGAAAGATTCATATATATGTATATCATAATTTGTAAAACCGTTTTTCTTTTTTGTTGAATGAATAGTTCAAGCTTGAAAATAATTTCGCTAACCTAGATATCCCAGACAGAAAAAGCTGTGTAATTTTCATGACAGTTTGAGAATCTTACGTTAGGTGATGTGAAATTATTGCGTTATTAGTTTGAGCTTTGAAAGCTCTATTTTTTTATATTCCTCGACTCTCCATATGGTGCGATTGGAATGATTTCCCATTATACGAGTATATGTATAAGTATATTAAGCAGTTGGTTGATGGATCGCGTTACTGCTTTATATTTGATAAAGAAAACCATCTCGTTAGCTAACTGATTTGTGATCATATAATATCATTGATTACAAATGTCTTTGTGTATACAGAATAATCCTGAAGAAATTAAATCAATTTGATGAACTTCAATAAAACGTGATACGTAAGTTATTGAATAAAGTAACATCATCAACTGTAATCATGATCTTCGCATAATAATTCATACAAACGGCTAAAGAAAAGCTCGAATTGTGAAACCGCAATCAATCACCGTGACTTATTATTTTTAATTCCCATTTAATTGTGAATGAAATTTTCTTAATTTCCCTGTTTTATGCCTTGTATTACGTTTTGCATGGGGCATGGCCATAATGATTTTTATTTTATGACTCGTGCAATTGTTTTGTTTTATTAAAATCAATTATCACCGGATATGGACCGTAAATATCATATTTATAGCTTGCTGTACATCATTTCAATGATATTACTTCGTAGAGCCTTTCACACGCGAAATAATGTAAAAAGAAGTATTCACTGTGGGAATAAGGATATGTCCTTAAATGATAGAACATAATGTCCTTCTGCGTACTTTATCCTACCTCAGGTATATTTGATAATACGTATGTACCTGCACAAAATATTTCAACTCTTATTACGTACGTTGGTAGGGATATTAAAAACAATTAAATTTTTACTAACCTACCTCATATTATTTATTTATTTATTCAACTTAAAATATAAAAAAATACATAGGTGTGGTCCATGTCTGTCTCACTGGGATATTCCTGGGTCAAGACAGACATAGTGTACATAAATTATATAATATTAAATGTAAATATTGATAAAGATAAAATAAAAATTAATAAAAAGGAGAAAGAAATGAAAGATGAAATTATAAATCGTAAAAAAAATTTTTGGGACATTCCATAGAGTTTAGTTTTAGCATAGGATGCTCGGCTAGCTGTCGGACAGATCGAGTTTAAAAGATTTATCAGAAAAAAATATGCTTAATGAACGGCCTGTACTTTCAATCTTAGGATTTCCAGTTCCCTACATAATATACATAAACAATGTTTTAATGTCGAAATTAATTTTAAATATATGATTAGGTACAAAATGTTACACTTTTGAAAAAAATGCTGCTTAATGGCTGCACTAATAAAATTATATTTCACTATCATATTGATGTTTGAATGTTTCACAAACAATAGATCGATGTACCTATTATAAATTAGAAATTCTTAAATAATAGATTTTATCAATACCGATGTATTCTCCTATTATGTGCCTTGCTTTATCTTGCCAATTAATTATCTCTTGTTCTAAGCCTGTTTGTTCTTCAGTCTATATTTTCCGTTCTTGGTCCTGTTCCATTGTCTCAGGAAGTGCGTTGGTGGCGAAGCATGTGGTGAACAAACTGCTCTCTGCATTCCCCAATATAAGTTTACACAAATACGTAACAAATTGGACTCGAACCCTACGTAGGTATCATTTACAATTTAGGTATTGAATACTTTTCATTGTTTGTTTTCCTGGATTGCATCACTTCCTATAGTTAACCAAGCAACATTTTTTGGTGCCAAACTTAAAAACTATGTTACAATAATTACGATGATACCCTCTGAGGTGATCATGATTGCAAGCTTTGGATGTGGATGTTGTCATATTGATTCTTCACAAATTATAAAACAATACATACGTTTTTAAATGTAGTAACTTTGTAGCGATACATTGATAAGTGTTGAAAAAATATCTGCACACAACTTTATTTGAGTTTACAACCAGATAGTTTAGACACAACCGTGTTTTTTTAAGAATAGTACTCGCATGATAGCAAAATTACAAGTAGATAAGTGCTGTGTCCCAAATATCTGATAATAATTTGTATCATCGTATTTTTATTAATGTATGAATTTATGATTCTAAATAGTGTTGGTACCTATTCAATTTTTATTATTGATTCATGACATTAAAGTAAA
This sequence comes from Drusus annulatus, assembly GCA_022651775.1. Taxonomy (NCBI): domain Eukaryota; kingdom Metazoa; phylum Arthropoda; class Insecta; order Trichoptera; family Limnephilidae; genus Drusus; species Drusus annulatus. Next base: position 1,459,100 of record JAGWCC010000099.1, on the reverse strand, counting down.
GTGTAAACTTATTTTAAAATACTGAATTACATGACAACCTCCTAAAACTTGGTTATCTATAATTTGTGGTAATGGGATAATATTGGTATAATTTGCATAATGTCAAATAATACAAAAGAAAGATTGGATTACCAAATAAATCAGTTTTTTACGGTTCTGTGTTTTGTTGTAATCTAGACTTGAATGTGTGTTAGCACAGTTATCATACAAAATGTACCATTAAGAATACCAATTAAAATTCTTTTATTTTATAATGATGTGTAAACGGGTTTTAATTACATTTTTTATACCCCGAACGATGCTCGCTTGATTTTTTTTTCAAATATAATATCGCTGTTCGCCATTACGATCCTGCAAATCTATCGAACGCAATAATTTTATATCGGCGTAACAAACTTAATCATTAAACATTTACCTACGCAATATTATACATGGATTTTTTTTGTATTTATGGTGGGTGTGGAAGATTTTACACCTGTTTCGCAAGTGGCAATAAAATATAGACAGTGATGTGGACAAAGCTGTGTTTTATTTGTATCAAGGCTGATTCACACCAACGTCCAGATCCGCTCAGTGACGATATTGTTCCGCATGAGAGCTTATTGATATGGTATGAATATCGATCAAGGAGTATGTGCCAAGACAAAGTTGTGTGGCAGTATATCCTTCTGCCCACCCTTGTGATATTTAACTACTTAGTTAGTTAAATAATTATTTCAAATTGTAAAAATACCAACATCGCAGATTTTTTTTGTTCAAAAACCATTTTTTTATCACTAAATAATATTTTTACTAATTATTTATTATTAAAAATATTATTTAGTGATAAAAAAACGGGTTAAGAAAAATAAAAATAGTTATTTAACTAAATAAGTAGTTAAATATCACAAGGGTGGGCAGAAGGCTATACTGCCATACAACTTTGTCTTGGCACATACTCCTTGATTGATATTCATACCATATCAATAAGCTCTCTTGCGGAACAATATCGGCACTGAGCGGATCCGGACGTTGGTGTGAATCAGCCTTTATTCTAGCTAGCCCATCCTACGAAGTTTTCTGAACCGAAAGTTTTGCTCAATTAAATATGTATTTCATTTGAGATTAATTAATATCTGTATCTTTATATCATATTTTATTTAGCATATCCCGTGAATCTTCGAATCTTGCAAAATAACTGCCTTATTATTGTCTTTATATAATAATAGTATCTACGTTTATATTTTATTTATTTGTTATTTTCTTTTGTTACAGGTAAGTTGTTGATGATTTAGCTGACGCTATTTGTGTACTGCCATTTAATTTACAATCTGTAAGTATCAAATGATTTTTAATCAATGATCATTAGTTATCAGGTTCCCAGCAATTTTCCTTCCAAGGACATAGTATATTTATTTAAAAAAACACACACACACAAAAACACTTAGTTTTTTATAAATATAGTATGAGAGGTAATTACACTGTTGTCATAGCAAAGTTTTGACGAAGTATTCCACAAGAATGTTTGTTACCCCATCACGATCTGCCATGTTTTAAAACCTCTCCACGTAATAGTATTTCACATTGCTCTTACTTGTTGTTACGCGCACAACATGTTTTTGCTTTTATAATGCATTACTTGGGGACAAACATAATATTTACCTTAAATATCTTCATCCAGAGCTGGGAAAAGCTGGAGCCAAAGGCGGCAATACCGTAGAAATGTACCAAGTTGGAGCACTTCATTTTGAATTCCATCTTCCGTGTCGTTCTTCGAGCAAGTGGTGTATTAAATGAGAAGCATTTATTTTATTATTTTAAATACGGTAATTAAGTCATTCTTTTCACGTTTGTGCAATTCCAGTTTCCCACTTTGTGTTATTTTTGCACTCGGGATTATTATATCAAAATTGTCCTCGGTTTTGAAAAAAACTAAATTGTTCTTAGAAAACTTGCGAGATCAAAACAAGGTTTTTTTTGCTTTTTAGACATATAATGAGTTCAATAGTTACTAAATTTAATTTAATAAATTTGTATCTAGAAAACACTTGTGTCAGAGCTAGCCCGTAGTAGGTACTTAAATTAAATCCACTATTTTCCGTTTTTCATTGTCAGTTCTTCCAACAAATCTAAACCCAACCACAGCCTGTATCAGTAAATATCTTAAATATACCCATTTGTGAATAGCTAAGAATGTTTATATTTTCGTAGAAATTCCACAATCCCCTTGTGGTTTGGCATAAAGTATTATGTTAAACAAAAGCTGTTGAAGTCAGGTTTTTTTTTTGCTACAATATTCTGCACAGGCGTATGTGTGGTAAAACCATGTTTGACCGTGTTACAATTGTGGAGATCGAAAAAATGCAAGGTCGAAGAAAGTGTGGTGAACAAGATTCAGGAATGGACGCTTAGGTGGTTTGCATATTTATGTAGAGGGAGAATATTTGACAGGAAGGTGAATATTAGAAGAAGTCGGGGACGCCCGAGGAAGACATGGCACGACCAAGTGAATAAAATACTTGAGTCGGGTCATGTCTAGAGTCACAATAACATGGCAATCAAGTTTATTATTTTAAACTATTTTAATTACGAAAAATATCTCATCCCTTTGTGCAGTTTCAAAATACCATCTGGGGCAACAGTCTTTATCTTTCAATTCTCCGTTATAAATAACATTTTAATTGAACACATTTTATTTTTAAATTGCGTCCGTATCAGCATTAGTAATCTAACGACTTTGATGACCATCAATTGAGTGCGACATGGCCTTTCTTAAATTTAGCAAACGGCTAATCCCGAGACACTGGGCTGGGATTAGAATAATTTCTCTCCGTGTCATTAATTTCGTCCATTTGCCAAGACACCAATGGGCGGTTGTCGGAACGGCGGAGAACAGGGCAACTGTCACCTTATGTAAACTTGTGAAGTTATGCAAATGGGTTTGATTGGCACCCACGCCCGCGGAGCCCGTTGGCTAATGGCCTAACTAATTTTATTCCACCTGTCTTTAATGGACCCACGAGATTCCGAGACGGAAGACTGGACACTTTGTTCGTTATGGAGCATTGGTCGAACCTTCAACTCGTAGATTCAAATCATTTTGATGAATTAATTTATAAAGTATTGCCTAGATGCAGTGCAAAGTAACCTACTTACAAAAAGGCAGTCCATCAAGTTAAGGCAACTTTTGGTTTGTCAATTTTGACTCTATCTTTTGTCCTAGTGGCTTTCTGTTTTTTTTTATAGAGAGAACTGCTATTCTGTAAGACCTGCTTTCGATCTGAAGATATTGGCCATTTTAATTCCTTAATGTACCACACTTTGAAAACAATGAGGAAGTGCATTAGTTTTTTCTCTCTTGTCTCTTGCCAAACCGTTGCTAACATGATTGACTATTCAAAAGCTCATGAGAAATTTTCTCCGGCGTTTAATCAATATCGGATATCTGTAACAAAGTGATCCAGCAATAATGATGCTACTGGAAAACGATTGACATCGCGTTCGTATCCAAATGGCTTTAGATGTTATCTCTCCAAGATAGATTACAAAGCAGTATCTCGTCATCCGGCTCAGGAATGTTTTCCGTCATTACTTTTGTTCTATCACCACCATCTTGGGTCTTGTCTATTTTATCCAGAGTATTTTACCATCTTGTCATTCCGTCCGCTCAATATTATTTATGATCATTTCATTCCGAGATTCATGTGTCAGATACATATCGCGGCGGGTAGATTTGTCTATGAGGCATAGACAGGTTAGTCCGATTACTTGTATCGAGAGAGCATTTCGTGGATCGGCCCATTGTCTATACGTCCATCATGTTGATACCAAATTGGTACAAAAATAATGGACCAGTTCCAGAGATATCATCTGATGTGCGTGGCGCATACCCTGCTCGTTTTGTTCGAGTGTGAGAAGGATTCGGAAGGTTTTTTTGGTCTTGCATATCATTTCATAGAAATGGGATTACGGTAACAGTTCTGGCTTAAAAATAAAATCACGCTCGAGACTTACCGGGAGATATTGATTGATAAACTAATTATTTCTGATTGGCAGCGTGGGACGATTTTTTAAATTGCTACTTAATTGAACGGGTGTTAGCTTTCTTAGTTTTCTGGATGTAAAAAGACTAACAAGCTTCGCTTTTTTTCTCATTTAGATTCAATCCATCTCCTGAAGTCATTGAAGGAATGTGTTATCAAGGTGATCAATCTGGCCATCAAAGTTTCTGCTGGCGTCAGGCGATTCAATAAACGACTTTTAATTTAAATATGCACACACACATTACATTTATTATGCCCATAAATCTAGCGATCGTCAAATTGGATGTAATGTTCACCGTCTGGCCAATTGAGGCACTCCCGCGTGGCCGACATCGTCAGTGTCCCAACAGGCTTTTTTAATCCAGTAGTCGGAGATATTATCTGCACTGCGCACATTAAGTGCTTTAGATATGACAAGTCTATTACGATTCTTAGCAAGTGCTTGTCGCTTCTGCTTCTTCTGTGTGATAAATTGATATCGTGAATCATATTACTTATGAAAGTCACACTAGGACATTACCATTGCTGGATTTACTTACCGTGTGACATTTAGATCTGATAAAGAAGTGAATTAATATCAATTGGATACTTCAAGATTTTAAAATGAAATTATTCGTTTTTGGTTGGTTATAAGTGAATAGGAAAAACGCTACCAATCATGATGAAGAGTAAAATCCAAAAGGTTGATAGGCCAATAAGTAAAGCAACGATTCAAATTTCTCATGAAATAATCCCACTCAAGGACAATCTCTCCAACGGTTTCCTCCGCATCTCGTAAGATCTGCATTCCTATACCAGGTGCAGTACTTATCAAAGTCGTGACCCGATCTTCTCCCAATTCACCGAAAAGGCTTCAGTTCTCTGCTATCCAACCCGTGTTACCAGATCCAGTTAATTTGATTCACGCCGACACTCTTTAATTAACTTCAGGTGTGAACCATCATCTTACAAGTTGTGTTCGTTTCGTAATACGAAACATTCGTATACATTTGAAACTCTCCCACAAAGCTGCCAGTATCAGTAACAAAATCTGTTCAAAATTATACCCCATTTTAAATGGTTACTTGTAATGAAATTAGTACATACTTCAAGTAGGCGTTCAACCAGATCTAAAGTATTTTTTCGTTAAACAACATTTCACAATTAATTACAAAATAGGTACAGCCTACAAATTTGTAAAGAGTCTCATCAGGCTACTACCACGTGAACATTTCGTATCGATAAACCATTTACCGGTTTTCGAAGAAAATGATAAGCTAATTGGATCGGAAATGAAATGACTTATTTCTGTAGTCGCTCTCTCTTCTTGTTTTGGGACATAATTGTTCTCTTATTCCACTAGCGCGGCCTTTTACCCTCTTCCATCTCCAATTCTCTTAGTTTGTTTTATAATGTTTCGATCGCGCTGTTCCAGGTGTCCCGAGACATCTGTTCCCATTTGAGCTTGACAACCGCTTTGACCGGCGATGTTTCATCGATTCTTCTTTTAGAGCAAGAATATATTTGGAGAGAGAGCTAAATACTTTTATCAACCTATAATTTACGTCGTAAACCGTGAGAGAGAAAGAGACAAGTTTTCACATAATATCGCACCACTTTTCGGTATGTAAGTATGTTTTTCGTCTCCCGCGTCTCCGACGACTCTGCCCACTGCGTTTTGTTATGCGACATAACAGGACATAACTCAACAGTTTTTGAGGTTACATCCTATATTTGTTTTGATAACAATACTGTGGTTATACAAATAAACAAAACATTATGTGCTATTTTCCTTTTTTTTGTCAATAACTCCACACGGGTACTTCTCAACTTTCCTCTTCCCCATCTCCTTTCCCTCCTCACTATCTTCAGCCTCACAACATACCCTATTTGGGGATGTCATAGACTCACTGGCTCTAGACGGTTGGGAGCAGTTGAGACTCTTGTGCGGTATTCATATAAAAAAAGAATGAGGTTTTGAGGGAAATAATTTCCCTCAGGGTCTATGTCATCTTTGGGGATGCTATGTGGAGGCTATTAATAGATGTATAAATATTCTAGCCCTAGCCTTCGCCACGCCCGTATCAAAAAACCTGACTACACAAGCTATCCCTCCTGGTATATTATTGCTCTGAGGTTCTTCTTTTCTATTTTGCATGTTTCTTCGTTCCGCGTAAAAAAAATTAAAACATTTGACCGACACTTTCCGGTTTGCCATGTCCCGACTCACACAAATCGCCGCATCGATTTCATTGTTTTCGCGCTTCCTTTTAACTTTAAGAGCAAATCTGTGCATTTTTTCTGGTTGGTTTCATCGGCTCAATTGTGGCCGTTCTCAGCTGCGGTTAGGTATTGAATGCGTACGATGTTTGTGGGGACGTGACGCCCTTTCCCACAACTGAAAGGCAATTTATTAAGACTCCACCAATATTTGTGATTATCTTGTTGGAAACCAACCAGCCTTCCCATTGGCCTGCGGTTTTCAACCGTCCTCCGAGTGATTTCAGGGCAATTCAAGTCAAGATAGTATTTTATTTAAAAATATATTATTTTAACTAGCTTTCAAACTTGGTTTCGTTAGTGTTTTATTTATGTTTACTTATTGATCAACATTTAAACATGCACAGTGCTTTCACGTCTGCATCAAAAGTGTTTTGAATGCTTGGCCATTAAATTATTAACAAAAAAACAGTTCTAGTCACAAAGCAAATGTTCTTCACTAATTTTGACTGTCAGAAAATCCAAAATAATAATTTTACTATCTTCGATATGTTGAAAGAAACCACACTATAGGCTCGTATGTAAGTCTTGCTTACAATGGACTTATCAAAGGATCATAGTTTTATGGGGAAACTACATACAAATTTAGCATGAATAATTTCATTGCACAACAAATTCGCAGCTGAGTTAAATATTACGAATTTAGTTTAGTGAAGTCTTTTCATCTTACTTCACCGAACTGCCCGGGCCTCAGCCGCTGTACCATTTCAATGTCGCATCCCCGCAGCGGACGCACACTGCACAGCGCACAGTGCACACTGCACAGTGTTTCAGGCTGCGGTTTCGGGATCAACTCCCGCGCAGATTGCGCATTGTTCTCCTGACGAGCGAGCCTTAATGGTTATTAGCTGTAGTCTCCGCTCTGCCGCTGTCTCTCCCAGCCTCCCATCCTTCCATCCCCCAATCCCATCATCTTCGCTCTCAACTTAACCCTCTTCATCGAGAGAATATTATAAATCACTTCAAAGTTCACAACCTTTTGACGATTGGTACCGTAGAAATTATGTTTCTTATTTTTAAACTGACTTAAACCATTTCTTTACATTGAATTTACATCTTTATAATGTAAACTTTCAGCTCATAGCTTTATTATCGTCATCATTTACTTCCCCTTCCCACTACCTTCAGCCTCACAACACACCCCATTTGGGGATGCCATAGTCTCACTGGCTCTAGACGGTTGGAGGCAGTTGGGACTTTTGTGAGGTATTCACTATAAAAATTAAAAATAAAAATCGTCAGCCCCCCACTACCCTTTGAGAGTTCTGGCCGCTACCACTAAATGCTTAAATATTACTCCTGCCTGTCTCCTGCTGTCTCCTGATGTCTCCTTGTAGTTCTGTACGTCAAAGGCTTCTATGTTGGCCTCTACACCATCAGGTCTTCCTTATCTTTGCACTATACACTGTTTCAATTATGATAACAACTGAAAAAAAAACAGAAACAAATTAAAATAAAGGACTCCATTTAAAAATATTTTTTATTAGATTATATGTGGAACATTACAAAATATACATGAAAATAATTAGTATGTTCAAATATGATTCTCAACGATGGACATTTAAAAAATCACAGCAATGCTGAGTGAGTCAGCTCCTATAGCCATACCACTGATATATACCTAATCTCCCCCTCTTCTTGGTATCACCCATTCAAAATCAAAACGTTGCTTAAAATAGCCTTAGCCGTGTTTGGTCACCAGATCGGAATAACCAGGTACTTTCCCATTTTCCTCTTACTCTCTCCTATCCCTTTCCACTCCTCCGGCCTCACAGCATACCTCATTCGGGGATGCCATAGTCCTTTTGTCTCAGGGCAGTTGAGACTCTTGTCTATTCTTAAAAAATAAATTATATTGAATACAAAGAGTCCCAACTGCTCCTAGCCGTCTGTCCAACTCAGTCTATTCACATAAAAAGATAACAGACAGAGTTGAATGTCGTGGATCATGGAAACCGTTCGTCGATGTAAGTGACCATAATCCCACCACACTCAATTTGTGGTCTCCTCACACGAATCGATAGCTATACCAATTTATTATAAAAACGTAACCTCATGATTGCGACCGAACATATTATTGTAACCGAAAACTTGTATGCGTGTAATTTGAGCCTATTTTTGCGTGGCAGCCAATCTTGCGTTAATGTATACATATCTTCATAATAATTATTTAAAAGGTTTAACCGCGTGTTGCGGTGATTCGTTCTCAGGCGGTAGGATCTCCTGACAAAGGTTTGGTCAGGTTTAATTGTGCATATTATCGACGGACTTAAACGTTGTGTCGAGATGGTGCTGTTGATCCTTGTGCTTTAGTTTTGTAGTTGCCGTATTGACAGACTAACTACGTACATACGAGTGTGAACTTTTCAAATTTGGAACTGATATTAATTGAAATTATCAAATTTCAAAAAATTTCATTTTTAAATCCCCATCTACCTCATAAAGTACCTACATTTAATGTATTTTAGCAGACATTATTCTATATTTGAAATGGGTGGAATAAAGCAACTAATATTATTTCTCGGCAAGTCAAGTTACATGCCGTGATTTATGACAGGTAACAACCAGTGGCGGCTCGTGACTGTTTAGTATGCTAGAGTGCTAAAATTGAAAAATACGACGTTATTGATGTTGTTGTAGCCGAAAATGATTTTTATTTTTTTGAAAAAAATACATTTTTGTATGAAGTTTTTCAGGATTTTTCAGTTTTGGTTGTGCACTGCACGGTTTTCTGAACAATCTTCATACAAAAAAATGAAATTTCGAAAAAAAATAAAATTCGTTTTCGGCTACAAAAACATCAATAATAACGTTTTTTTTTTAATCTCAGCAATTTAGAACACTAAAAAGCCACGAGCCGCCTCTGGTAACAACTAATATTTATATAAAAACAAAAATTATTTTTTCAATGCACGAAGGTAGCTGCATACAGATCCTGTAAGCAAAATAACGTGTCAAGGTTACAGATTTTATTTTAAGTAAAACAGTTGTGTGAAATAATATTTCACTGAAGTATTTGTCACCCAATGGTCTTCGCTTATATCTAAGCGTCGTCAGACCAGTATGAGTAAATAAAAAATTATCAATTTTTTGTCAGGTTTTTTATGGGCAGGCATTTTTTTCCTCTTTCTCGGAAGATAATCTCAACACTTTAGAAATCTTTATTTAAATTACATTTAAGTATACAAAAGAAATAAAAAAATTACTTTGTATAAAACCACGGATATTATTTTATTTTTTATTATATATATTATTTTAATTTTTACGACCAAAATATCCGTGGTCTTCTACAAAGTTATTTTTGTCATTTCTTTAAATATGTCAAACAACAAAATGATTGCTCGCTACGAAATAAAGATTTGAGTATTTTTGGTGACTAGATCTGAATAGTCTGGTGCGTCTAAGCCACTAATCTTCTTCCCTTCCCCACTTAATTCAGCCTCACAAAAAATCTAACTTATTGAAAAATGGTGCAAAATAGTTATAGAAAGTTCCAACCCTAATTCCGTTACGTTGCCAGTATTTTAAAATATAATTCATTTATAGAAAGCTTCGCCAGCGGATTTCTCTTTTAAAGACATTCCAGAACAGATGATGGGATCGCTGGTAATGTTAAACGGGTATTGTTTTCAAAAACCGCACACCACAAAACGCTGCTTGCGTATTATTTTTCTTGAACGGATCTACGTGTTGGACATTCTCAATTTCGGTAAAGACTGTTGCGGTGAAGCCTCGGCGGGATGCGCCATTGAAACCGCGGATTTGCCTTCAACGCGACTGCTCCATTTAAATAAAAATATTAACTGTGAAAAATATGGTTTTTTGAAAATGAAAATTACGAGCGCTTAAATTACTTTTTTTACGAAAACTTAACCCGACCACATTATGCATCGAAACAATCGCCGTATTATCTTCCGTTTTATTGGCAATGAAAGCATTTTTAATGATGGAACCAAAATGATTAAAATAAAATGCTTCTTATATGCCACATTCCTTTCTTTTTAAACTTCGAAATATTTAAAAAAATAATATATTTTTTTTGCATAAGACCACGAATATTATTTTAATTTTTATGACCGACTGGTTTCGCTTAGCCTAAGCATCATCAGGGTACAATATTAAACTAAACAAAAAATACAAAGTGTGCGGTTATATATAAATACAGAGGGAGAACAAAATATAAAATAAAATGATCAAAAACAATGAGTGAAACCATAGAATAACATTTAATTTAGAACAGAAGAACAGAGAGAAAGAGGCAGATATAATGAATTGAAAGAGACAAAACGTCAACGGAAAAGATGATTACAGAATAGTGATAAATTTTAGAGTTTGATTTGATTTTGTACCCTGGTCATAAAAATTAAAATAATATCTGTGGTCTTATACAAAGTTATATTTTCATTTCTTTGAATTTGTGAAACCACAAAGTGATGTGCTTTCTATGAAAATATTTGTAATATACGACGCTTTTATGATTCTCATTCCCCAGTAGTACTATATTGTTTTATTTTTGGGTGTACACTCCCCTTATATCTTGAGCCAACGTTTTGGACAGCCTTGCAGTGTCCACTATCTTCATTCTCATCTCATTCAATTACAATATTATCTCCAATCATCCAATCTTCAACTTCTGCCATGATAATGACACTGCATGATTGTCCGAAACATTGGCTCGGCAAGAAAGAGAAAGCGCCACACGTCTCAATACCCCAATAACCAAACAACATAATACGCCATGCATAAATTATAAGCTCCCAAAAGATCAAGAAGGTCACTCAAAAGCAAACTGGCGTAATTCTGTTATTTCAAATAATATCGTCGCTGGAAAGGCAAAAGAGCTCAAGCGACACTTTGGTCGAAAATGAGTTAAATACGCAGTTTTTATCAGTTTTTATTTCTGCATCGAATTCTCTGACTCTCGTTTTATTCCGAAGGATTTTGTGGCCCTTCAGCCATCTCAAATATATTTACCATTTGGGAGAACGCTTGACTTAAGTGACACATGTTTGGGACTTTTTTCGTTTTATTTGTTTAAATTAGTTACTTGTACATTGAAGTTAACAAAGTATCTAATTATATTTAATATTATTTTGTACTTAATAATAATAACTTATATACTACTTGATATAACTAATGTATTTTAAATGGTTTGATGGTTTCCGGCAGCGCATTGTAACATTTCATCCCTTTATAAAGTAAGCTATTTTGTGTATTTGGTTTTTGTCACTTCAGGTAACTTAGTGAGAGCATTGAGTTATCTGAGTTTTTTTTTTTACAATCCAACCAGGTTCTGAAGACTTATGACTTTGATTGTAAAACAAAACAAAAAACTTTAAAGTGCTCTGGTGTAAACTTCCCGAAATGGCGCTTCAGCCCTATTGCCTTTCCGGCGACGATATGTTCTCGTATGAGTATATTTTTGCCGCTTTTTATGATATTGTATTTATGGTATCAGCTCCCAAATCAAACATTATCTATCTACTTGTATCTAAAAGCTTCCGACGCGCTCTCGCCACGAGCTTTGGCTATGTTTTAAATGAGTAGGCCTAACCCACCGGCCAGGGATACGGGAATTAGTAAGGAATAACAGTCTAGCAGTGGGCTGGCCCTAAGTGGCGGTTCGGGCCGGTTTAATTACACGCAGCGCGGCCCTGTCCGCCCCTAAATATGGAGGAAAGATCACTGATTCGAATCCGGATTAAGACCAATTTAAACCTTTAAGTTAATTATTGTAAACACATGAAGACTTTAAGTTTTTGATCTTGTATTTTTTGTGATCGAAACACGCAGGAAGTGTTTTTTATTAATTTTGTTTTGTTGATATTTTGACTTTATATTCATTCAACGTCGAAAAAAATGGTATAACTTATCTGGGAAGACAATTCAAGCATGTAAAGTTGAATCCATGCTTTATGACATCCGTGTACAATATGGTGTTAAACATTGTGATTGTTTTGTTACCTCCTTAGTTCAAAATTTCGTGAATTATTTAGATATCAATAATGAACAATGACCTTATGAATAAATTGAGGCGATTGCATAAAATGTGTTTTTGACCTTCACAAAATCGATATATTCTTTAAAAAACCGCACGCGATTGCACTAGGCTTCCTTCAAAATAAGAAGCAAAATACACACTCTTTCTGTCTTCCATAATACCTTTAGCAATATCTACCCAATATTCGCAATGTACCCCTTCGCTTAAGTAAACAAAATACCCTTAAAATGCCGACCCATCACTTCTAAATCGTTCACGTTTTCCTTCATAGTATATGTTTCACGCCTTCGCAACAAGCTGCCTTGCCCAGAGGGCCTTATTAAACGTCTCCATCGAGGATAAATTAAATAGACATATTCTTAGCAGCATTCCTTCCTCCTATAAATTTTTCCCTACATAAAGACGATTTTGTCTAAACCCTTGCACGCTATATGCGAAAAAACGCAATATTATTCTATTCTGATTTTAAATATAGATCAGTTGAATGAAATCATTTCTAAAAAACATGAATATATATTTAATTATTTCTAATTTTGAAACTGTTAATTCGTGGTGGAATTCCATTTTAATGATTTAATAAAACAGAATTTATTCCACTTTTGACGGCCATCTAGTCTGAAGATGGCCGTCATAGGCTGAAACCGGTCCAGTCAAAATAATAAAAGTGGAATAAAGCTACAAATTTGTTTTATTAAATCATATATATTTAACCCTAATCTTGGCAGTGTAACATTTATGTACACCAACTTTTTTTTAATAAACATCTTAAAATTTTAGAAAAAATGGTTATCGTCCTGTTAATTGTTGATGCATATGGTCAGTTTAGCAAATATATGAAGCTTATTATCTTATCTTTAACCCCATATTGTATTTTTTACCATGCCAAGATAAGGGTTAAATAAAGTGAATAGGTCGACTTTCAGTGCTGATCATCCGAGTAGATGTCCAAATATCTCAAAAAGCTTACAAACTTGTTACCATTGGCCCAAGAATCATATCTGGTATTGAACAGCTTTAAAAGTGGATTATATCCCTCCTCTCGCGATACAATAAATATATCAGTTTTAAAATTAGTTTACTACTCAGAATGGTATTTTTAATAAGAACTTAACAGTATTTTTCGTTTGGAATTCCGGCACGATGCCGAGCCCGAGTTGCGGGGGGCGAGCGATTCCACTAAATCAAATTTAGTTCAAGATTCAGAGGAGCCGTCGATTTGTGACCTGACTAATAAAAATAATAAATAATTGTCCGACACGACGGTGCTCGGCGGAACTAATCGGAGACCGCCGGGCCGGGCGGGACGGGACTGGACGGACCCCAGCCAGCCCTGACTTGAGACCAAAACCATTGATAGCTCCGTTGTAACTTCACAAGTGGGAGTTGCAACGAAACTCGAAGCGGCGGAACAATAACGTTTTAAGGGAAGGAAGGAGGTAAACTGGGTCTTGTTACTATGCTGTAAGAGAACCCATAAGAAACCAGTTCGTTTCAAAACATAAATAGCATTTCGTGGGCATAAAAATGACTCACTTTCCCAAGCCAGATTTCATCCATGACATGAGGTAACTCCCGACTGAAGATACGCTTGTTCATCAGAATACCTACAATTGACGTAATAGGAATAATAATAACAGTGAACTTAAATAGCGCAGTTTTGTGATATTTCACCTCAAGTGCGCTTCATACCAAATTAATTAAGCTAATAAGACTAACTAACAAGGAGAAAGTAATATATAATATGTATACAAATTAAAACTATCTAAAATCATAATCGTCATCATAAATCACGAGAGAAAAAGATTCAGATATGGGTATAACAGTGCATGTGTACATGAACAGATTAAAAAAAACTATTTACTAGAAGCTAAGGGTATAAAAGTCCAGATGAAATGTATGAATTCATTTATACATCAAAGAAAAGGATATTAGATTGAGGAACATGTTGGTACTTAAAAACAGGAAAATATACAGCAAACCTTACTGTTGTATGTGCTCGAACGATTGCATTAAAATGTGCAAACTTAAAGACAAAGCTACATATCAGCTTATCAACAAAAGTTTATAACAATTTTTGCGTTTCGTGAAAGCTGCTGAACGGTAATAAAAAATACGTCGACCCCTGTTTTCTCAGCCAGCCAATGCGGGTGGCAGCCACTGGCAGCTACGGTTGCTTACCTCGCCGGTTGATTTGAATTATTTCCGTTCAATTTCACACCTATTGTTATCAATCGTGCGCATTTAACAGCTTTCACACGAATAACGACTCTACATTGAGAGCTCCATAAGCAGCCGTATGAGTACCTATCTACTAGTTATGGACATAATCCAGTGAAACCATTTCGAAATAATCGACAGTCAACAAAACTATTTTTTATTTAAAAGAGTACTTATTTTAAACCTGAACACAGCTTGCAACATTTGTAAATCACTTGAATACCAGTTTCCGTATATACATAAATTATTAATTAAATTTTATAATTGTCGAAAAATTCTAACAAATCCATTATTAAAATAGATAATCAAAATTTTGCTTGCATAAATAAATAAAAATATTTTAAATTGTCCAGCTTTGTTAAATGAACTAAAAAAAAAATAAAATTGTGGATGGGTTTTCATTTTCCACCTTCCTTCAAAGAATAATCGTTCATGAATCATTATTTGAATCGTTTTATTAGTAAGGTTTTGAAGAGCCCAAAAAAAGATTCACCATAAAATATCAACATATGTAAATATGAAGAAGTTCTTTTCATTCACATTTAGTGAGCTTAAAAAATTCTCACGTCGTAAAAGAGGGGCTCGCACCTGTCAGACGCTTAATCCCACGTCTCCATTTATACCTTTGTGCCACAGTGTCACTAAAGATTTATAATATTATGTTTTTATTTATTGTTAATATTTTTAGTTTATTTATTCGTTTCTCTGAACTTCATTCGACACTTTTTAACAGCCGTTATGAAAGTTATTCACCCTTACTGTTAATAACTTAATTGGTTAGGTTCCTTTTGATCCCAGCCATGGGTCATCCAAATTCTTGTTTTTTGATCCCAGCCTCTGGCTTATCGCACCATCACGATGACTTTTTACTGCTCCAATGGCATTCATGACTTATCCATGCACCATCACGATGATGACTTTTTATTTGTGATGCCTTTAAACGAAATTTTCGTCTCCAAAACTATAGCTTAAAAATCACGTTTTCAACTCTAACATCCACGAAAACTCACATTAAATATTTTCAATGTTGACCAATAGCCATTCTTCCGACCATATTTCTTGATCTAATGAACTCACTGACACACAAACGTGCGCCATGACAATGCGTTGCGAAATATGATTAAGTTTATTTTTTTGACAATACATCTGTACAGCGATACCGCCTCAAATTCTTTCCCACGAAAAAGGAAATCCAGCGAATTTATTTGTAAAATGTAATATAATATAGATTGCACTATCACGATACATTACATTGTGGTGACGATGATGCAATGAAATTGTCTTAGTCCAGAGCTTGTCGTGTCTTTTGAGAAATTCTTTGCCGAATCGGAAATTAGAGCGATTTCTGTGAATTTCATCGGTCCGTTCCCTTCATTCTTGTTAAGCAATTCACGCGTGCTCGTGCTCTGAGAATGCAATTATTATTGAACTCGATACACATTTTCAAGCGAAATGTAAGGCAGAGTATTTTTTATTGTTACTGATTCTGATTGTGAACCCACTTTTAACTGTAAGATTTTGCACGAAACGATATTTGAAGATGATGCTGAAGCGCCCTCGAGGTGATATTCCACACACCTTAATTCTTAATAATTATGATGCTTTGTGACAAAACTGTCGCTTGCAACTCAATAATATCATCATCATACTCGCTACAATCCTTGGAGAACCTGCCCGCCTCTAAGAATCGCTTCCACCCTCAAAGCAATAATATACTAGGAGGGACAGCTTGTGTAGTCAGGACTGTTGAATTTTTCCTGACTCGGACGTGGCTAATGCTAGGGTATTTATACATCCAATCATAGCATATGTCGACACAAATGTTTTGTTTTTTTTTGTTGTGTAACCAATTTTTCACAGTATTGTTATCAAACAAAAATATAAGATATAACATAAAAAACCGTTGCGTTATGTCCTTTTATGTCGCATAACAAAACGCAGTGGGCGAAGTCGCCGGAGACGCGGGAGACGGAAAATATGCTTACATACCGAAAAGTGGTGCGATATTATGCGACAACTTGTCTTGTCTCTTTCTCCCTCACAGTTTACGAAGTAAAAACTTGAAGAAAGTGGTTTATCGTAAATTTGTGTAGGGTTTGGGTAAAAATATTTAGCTCTCCATATATATTCTTGCTCTGAGCTTCTACCCCTGCCGGTCTACAGCTGCATCTCCAGTTCCTAGGGCCTAAGGTTTTGTTATTCACCTCAACATCGACGTTCCGTCTAAGTTTAGGATCCCAACACTCCTTCATTCTGCAGATTTCCCATGAAGAAGAATTCAGTGTTCGGCTAACTTCCATCCTTACTGCATGTCCCGCATAGCGGAGCCGCCCCAGTTTTATAAATCATGCTCTCGGTGGCTCTTCAAACAATTGGTGAAATCTCCCGACTCGGTTTCTCATAATTCAAACGACTGTGAGTTTCTCTCGTTCGTTACTCCAGTCCTGTATAGAAGGTAACGATGAATTCGTTGAACCCTGTGTTATAAATAATGATTTCTCGGACTGTAACCCAGATCAGCATATACGCCATGGCTCGTTTTGTAAGTGACATTATTGAGCCAATTTCACACGGATGAAATTCATACTGCGTGAAATTCGCTCGAGCGAGGTTTACAGCAGGAAAAATACTTTAACACTGGGAATAGCGATCCGCACACATCATAAATCGGGTACCAACCACCTGAATGACTTTCTTACGATTTTCCTTTGTGTTTTAAACATTTTACCTGTTTTTCTCAAATGTTAAAATCTGGTTTTAAGTTTATAAAATGTGAATTAAATATTATCGTAGAAAGCAATCACTTAGTGGTTCGAATATATTTAATGAAAATTAAATAATAACTTTGTATGAGACCACAGATTTTTTTGTTTGTTTTTATGAACTATCGGTTTCGCTTAGCCTAGGCATCTTCAGTGTAAAAAAATAAACTTAACAAAATGTATAAATTTTGAGGTTATATATACACATACAGAGGGAGAACACAAATTAAAATAAAATAAGAGAACAGTTATAAAAAACATTAGATTCTATTTTTTTCTCACTGTTCTCTTATTTTATTTTATATTGTGTTCTCTCTCTGTGTGTACATATAACCGCACACATTATATTTTTTGTTTATTTTAACTTTGTACTCTGATGATGCTTAGGCTAAGCGAAACCAGTCGGTCATAAAAATTAAAACATAATCTGTAGTCTTATACAAAGTTATAATTTCATTTTCATTAAATTTGAATTAAATGTGCTAACTTAAAGGTCTATCTAAAGATGCGATTCTGAGATCTTCATTAAAAACGGCACCTCATGTTATATATTATGCTTGAACCATAATTACTGTGAGTTTATTGAGTATGTAAAGTGAATTATTATCGTTTAATTAATAAACACGACTTACTAAATGTGAAATATTTAATGCACTCTTATAGTTAGACCGAGTGTTAGTAGAATGCTGACGATATACACAAATAAAACCAAAGACAATTCACGTACGCATAACAATTTAGAATTAAGATAATCTCACCAACATGAAGCTATATTTCTACCCATCCCTTATAAACTCACCATAACGAAGTACTCAATCCAATTTTTAAAAAAAGCAACAATAATGTGTCTGCGTCCCTTCTAAGTCGAGTTTTACGCTGAGTGACTTATTATAACAATAACCGTCTTGTGTAGGCAGGATTATCCTCCATAGAAGTCGCAGCAGAGGATGCCTCATATAATTCACTCAGTCTATGGTATTCGCTCCTTGAGCAAGATGTTAGGGGGAAGAGTAACATTATTGGCATTGAGTTAACATTAAACAGCGATTATGTTGCCTCGGAATGATGGTAACAACGTATGTAAGCAGATTAGAATGTCGCGTTTATGTAGCGTATAGTGCTGGAGGAACGACTAACAGAATAGGGTGTGAAAAACCACAAGTTTAAAACGAGAATATTTAAAATCTGGTACATCTCGTAAATGTAATATTATTTTAAATCCAATCATATTTGTTAGTATGCAGTTTTAAATGAAACCATTAAGCATTGTTACCTTTAGAAATAGCAAGTGCATTGATTAATTTAGTTCTGAACTTGTGATATAATTATTTTAATGTATTTTTGTTATTCTTCTTTCGATGCAAACTCAAACACTTTATTTGCACATCGCTTCATAATATTTGATATGTTTGTTCTGAAAACGTCATGAGACAGCCTAACCCTTCGTTTTATAATCCCTTTCGAAACTAACACACCTTGCTTTTTATAATTACATCCCTCAATTTTAAAATGTTGTTTTTCTATTCGAGCTAGAATTAAGACTAAAGCGCACTAAACGCACAAAAGTAGTAATACTCGTACCTACTGTTGCTGGTAGGTTGACTTAATTGAAGTCCAATCAGTTAAATACAAAACACAAACAAAATATGATACTTCAAGCAATTGATTACATTCTCGAATAACATAATTAAAACAACACAATAACTATGTCGATATACACGAGTATATACATGAGTATGATCCATTTTTTCAAAAGTAAAAAATCGAAGAACACACAAAAACGCGACTAACCTTTCCAGTTGTCGAAAAACAAACCACTAATCCAAAATGGCGGATAATGCTAACATATGATAAACATATGTGTACCAACATAACAAAAAAAAATCGATAATCGAATGTACACAGCCCGCGAAAATTCAAAATTCACCTTTTCTTCTGAACATGCCTCGTATATCGACTGTGTTATTGTGGTGTTTTAGTATTCACTCTAATATACGAGCATATATATTTTATAGTGAATACCGCACAGGATTACCAACTGTTCCCAAAATTCTAGAGCCAGTGGCACTATGGCATCCCAAATTGGGGTATGTTGTGAGGAGGAGAAGGTATGCGAAAGAGGAAGGTTGGGATGTACCCGGCGGCTATTCAGATCTGGTCACCAAACAAGACTAAAAACATTTCAAGCAACGTTTTAATTCTAAATGGTGGTCTTTCACCGGGGCGATACAATGAGTATCTATTACTCAGGAACGTGCCGCAAATATACTGTATATTATATCATATGAATTAAATGTGTTATGACACATTAATTACATAAAATGTATTGATCTCTGGATTCGCAGTCGAGCGTCTTACCACTCGACCATGCGGGCCGTCGTATTATAGGTATCTACATAAAAACACATTGATTTTAGCGAAAATGCCAGTTTCTCTTTATCGCTATTTGCTTTACTTAAAAATAGAGATAAATCGGAATCGCAAGCCCTACACTACCCTACCGAGTTATGGGATTCCTCGCATATTTCTCAGGACGGCTGGTGTTGGAAATGCGAACAGGATTCCTCCCGAAGCAATCTGGGATTCAAATCGTTGAATATGGAATATACGCTCAAAACACGACACCATCGGCACAAACAAGGCTCTTCACTTTAAGTTCATATGGAGCAATCTGTGAGAGCTAAATGGATGATTTTTTGTCGTTGTCGTAAAAACATTATTACATCTTGACACCTATAACTTTACGGGCGGTCAGAAAAGGGACTAACGACGCCGTATTTTGTTATTCGGCTGTCGTAATATTGGCGACTAGTTACTGGTTTAGTAGCGACACTCAACAAAAGGAACACAATGAGTATATCGTGAGCGAACGTAACCGAAAGAAAATTTCAAACTTTTGTATGTATCAGCAATATTTTATCGGATGACGCAGAAGATTTTTTAGGGTATTAATACTACTATCAGATTGGATTTCTGCTAACTTACTTTTTTGAAATGGTGTAAAGCGATACAAATGAGAAAACCCATGAATGTCCCTGGCAGTTCCTGATAGTTCCAGTATTAGGTCGAGTAAGTTTAATGATAATTTAACAACTTGTTACCAACTACTTTTCTGACAATATTATCTACATGTTTGTATTCAAAAACATATTACAAGTATGCAAATAAATCAGACTACCAGAAAAGAATAAAGCCAACACACAAAATAGCCTACTATATAAAGGGATGAAATCTCTTAATGCGCAGCCGGAAACCATCAAAATTATTCCAATCAATAAATTAAAAATAGCCTGTAAGAACTATTTCCAATACATATAAATCAAAATAATAAGTAGTATTAGTAAAATATTATTGAGTCAAAAATAAAGTAAATAATTAGATACTTTATAAACTTTAATGTACGAGTAAGTAATATAAAATAAAATAAAAACAAAAAATGATTCACCAAGATTTACAGAGATTTAGAAAAATAAACACATTTTTTTCTGACATCCCATCCTCTCACTAGTTTATAGTTTCTTTAAAATATGCTGCTTTCCGACTAAACATATTTGACCGGTTAGTAGTTAAGTGAACAAACGGGTCGGATTCCCACCTGGGCGTCGTGGGTTCAATTCCTCTGCTAGCTAAGTCCTCCATTATTGCATAAGCAATATTTTTCGCGTATTATAATGGCAGCAAGAGTTTTTCAAATATTGTCAGGTTATTCGTAACCCGTGAGTGTTTGTCTTTCTTAAAAAAAAAATTAAAAATATATAAACATGAAATGTTTTTACACATCTTACCTACCATAACTCTTATCTTTCTCTACCGTTGTATAGAAGGCTTTCGTGTTTGTGTGTAATACATATTTACACATATATTACCCTTCAGTTGGATTACAGCCTCCGTGTATTACTAGTCTATCCACGTCTCCAACTAAATTATTATGAATGTCGGACAAATCCTTCACAAATAAATCAATAAAAAGGCTTCCGATCGCCTCGGAGTCCGCTTTAAAAATCATTCATAAGAGCCTTAATGTTTATTAAATAATAATGTCGGGCCCGAGGCAACGAACCGTTCGGAAATGCGCACGAAGTTTACCGAAGATTTCCGAAGCCGCCCCACCCCTTCCGCCCTCCCACCGGTACAACCTGCGTACCGGAATGACAGGTTTACCAGCATCCGATTGGTCAGAGATGCACAACTAAAAGTTAACATGAAAAATGGCTAAAATATTACACTTGACCAAATCATGGACAATGCAGAAACGAAGAAAAACAAATGCTTTGTGTTCTTCACTATACATGGGAGAATGTATACCCACTCACCTTCAATCAAATTAGTTAGACCTGTTTTTTAACATAACCTAACCCAACCTAACATTGTAAAATATTACATGAATTGATTTTTTTTAAATTTATTTATTCAAAGTTTAAATAACAGAAATAATAAAAGATTCATTTTGATCAGGCCTCTTAATGTTTACGATAACATGACTGTTATGATAAAATACTGTTAAATACCTAGTCTACAGCATAAATCAATATTACTGAAAGAAAGAAACTTGAATTTAAGTAAACGTATGATTTTATTAAAAATAACTTAAACTTTAGTACTACTTAGAGTAAAGCGAACTACATAAGACACATCACTAAAATTCTCTCAGTACATTTTCAATTTTATGAAATATTTTTATTTATTATTAAAACAAATACCTACCTGTATAACTCTTAGCTTTATTTCTATTGGTGCTTAAAACTGTTATTTTTTAAATGTTTATTGTCGGATGGATTTTACACTTAAAAATAAACCAAATGTTGCCCACGTCTCCGGTACACAATTCATTTGTTCGCTGTAGACTGTTACCATTATATATTAACTGGTAAGATTGTTTTAATATCGATGGTGTTTTTATCGTAGATATGGCTGTAGAAACTTACTTACATACATGATGGGCATTTCCACACGAGTCAGACCAAAGCGAACTCTTAGCAAACTAATTATCAAATGAGTTTTTTTTATTCTAATAACCTACATTGAGTACCTACCTATGTACCTATATTTTTTACTAGGTCTCAACCCGTCATATTATTTTAAGTCGCACTTGATGTAAAATAGACAATACATCAAAATTTAATGAATTATTTTCCTTATTCCCCTTAAATAGTCTGCGTAGAAAGTTGTAAGCATAAAGCTAAGCATTTTTGAGCGGTGTTTTTCTTGCTCATCCTAAAACGTTTTCAGAACCAAATATCAGCACATCAGTCAATTTAATTTGAATAGTTTAAACTTCACACCGATGCCGCCTAGATATCTATAGAAAGGCAAAAGGGCTGAAGCGCAATTTTGGGAAGTTTGCACCGGAGCACCAAGCTTTTTTGTTTAACAATAAAATTCATAAGTCTTCACTACCTGGTCTGATTTTGAAAAAAAGTTAACTCAGGCAACTCAATGCCCTAACTGAGTTACCTAAAGCGACAAAAAGCTTTAAAAAAGTCCCAAACTTGTGTCGCGTGAGTCAAGCCTTCTCTCAAATAGTAAATATATTTTAGATGGCTGAAGGTCCAAAAAAGTCTTCAGAATCAAACGAGAGTTAGAGCTTTCGATGCAGAAAACAGAACTGATCAATACTGCACATTTAAGTCATTTTTGACCAGAGTGTCACTTAAGCTCTTTTACCTTTCCAGTGACGATATATTAATCATTATTTAACAATCGTAATTGTAATTTGCTTTTCGCATCGACTCTCACAAAAAACTGTTATATAGTTTTTTCACTGTACACATGTATTGTTTTATTATTTATTTGTTGTTTTATTTTGTTACAGGTAAGTCGTCACGATAATTCTGCTGATGTTATTTGTGTGCAGCCATTCAACTGCAATCAGTAAGTTTTTAAATAATTTTAATGGCCCAGTTATTTGATAGATTTTTTAAATGTAAATACCGCACCATAGTCCTAACTTATCCCATCTGTCTGGAGTCAGTATGGCTATGACATACGCATTTGGGGTATGTTGTGAGGCTGAAAGGGATGTGGAATGGAAGGATATGGGAAAGGAAAAGGTTGGAAAGTACCTGGCTATTCAGATATTTTCACCAAACACGGCTAAAACCATTAAAAGAAACAAGTTTCGATTTTGAATGGTAGAACCACTGGAACGTGCCACAAATAAACCATTTATTTTTTTATTTCATTAAATGTTAAATAACACACATTAATAACTTTAAAAATATTTGCACTCTCCGGGATCTGAACCTGTTGACTACTGAGTTGGTAGTCGAGGATCTTAACCGTTCGACTACAGAAACCCTAAAAATCCCATTGAAATATTTTAATAATTACACCATTAGATTATATCATAATCCTATTATACTATTTTCTCCCTGCTTGCCTTTTCGGAGACACTAAGAGATGGTTATCGACTCGTTCGGTGTTCTAAATTCTAAAGACCCGTAAATTTTGAAATAGTTTTTACTCGATTAATATGTCTACATTACACGTATAAGATAAGCATTTGAAATTTATCCTAAAATGTTAAAATCTAAAGAAGGTTCGAATGTTGAATAATATATTTAAGATTATGATCAGCTACAGGTGTTTTTCCCTTGTGGGTACAGTAGCATGCGTCAAGTATTTCGCTTCAAGTTTATGAGTCAGTTACCGACTATCTCCAAATATCTTCTTCCACTTATAAAAACAATAACGATAAGTTTTCTGTCCCTGCATCTTTCAAGCGGTTTTGGAATATTATTTTACTTGGATCGTGGAAAATATTTGAATCAGCCTACACCAGCTGTTATCGAATATATTTGTAAAGATGTCACTCTTCCTCTATCAGAAATACACTAGAGATCTTATCTATTTAACGGTCAAATAAATAAATATAATTAATTCATGCATTTTTTGAGGTAGGTTCTGTTTTTACGACACCTTCAATTGTGAAAATGAATTTCTTAGGTTTTTAATATCGAATAAAAAAACACCTCAATACTTACATGAAAGGACTACATGTTCCGTTATTTGTCTGTGTCATGGAGTTATCTTATTTGTTACAAAACGGATTAGAAAAATTATTTGTGTTGGTGGAACACTTTCTTAAATTAATTAGTATGTCATGGTCTATTTCAAATATTTCCTTCGATATCTTTTGAAATTATCTTGTGAATTTATCCCGATATTTGCTCATGTCAGAAATGGATTTAACTTCAATTGAATCAAATCCTACTTTTGTCAAGTATTATTAACAAAAAAATGAATTAAGCATAAGAAAACTTGCTGTACCCACATAATTTGAAAGAACGTTATTCCGTCCTTTTTGTGAGTGACATGAATCCTTATTTAATTTCAAAACTTAACTATCGGTTTTAAACTATCATCTATTGGTTATTTTTATAAGTGAAATGGGTCCCACTTTAGCAAACGTTTAACAGATGAAATCGTGTGCAAATATCAAGTTTTGGCATTTTTTTCCGTATTCGAATTTTTAAACTTAATATGTTGATATAAATGTATTAAAATATAAATATATCGTATTCTGAATAATCAAGTCAATTTGTCCAGTAGTCCGATATTATGTATATTTCCTGTTAAACTCGTAAAATGTATCATTACTCTTTAATCAACCTTCTCAGTTGACGTTCTGTCTCTTTCTCTCTGTTCGCATTTGTTATAATTTGAATGTTATTCTATTGTTTTCTCATTGTTCTGTTATTTTATTTTATATTTTGTTATCCCTCTGTATGTATATACGAGTATAACCGCACACCTTGTATTTTTTGTTTAGTTTAATTTTATACCCTGATGATACTCAGGCTAAGCGAATCCGGTCGTCTTAAAAATTAAATAATATCCTTGGTCTCTAACAAAGTTTTTTTTATTCATTTCTTTTAAATTTTGAATTTATCCATTGTTTTTTTTTAATATAGCTCAATGAATATTGCTATAATTTGCAGGTGTGAATGACTTACTTTGAAATACGTGAATCTGATACAAGCCAGACCATTTGAGTTTAAGTTTTGTTTTGTACTGCTAAGACCAATCTCGTGTGAGCTATACCAACGTACAAATAAATAGTTTCTTATGTGGGTGTCCAAAACTAGACACCAACGCATAATAATAATCGGAATGTTAAAATGACATTTACCGCCCGGTCCGTTAAGTTAACACACGCCGAAAGACGTAACGACGCCATTAAAAATATATTTAATTCTAAAATCCAACATTCTACATTGATTTTCTCAGTTCGATATTACGATTAATTCACTAATGATTATGACGATACTGTTCTCGGCCCGCTCAGCTATTTGGGGAATTTTAGAACGTATTCAAATGATAATATACTGCGATTATTTTTTTTACATATCCTTTACTAATTAGGAACGTAACCACCACGCCTTTTACTTCAAATGAATGTTTAACCACTTTGCATGAATGCATATGTTTAAAAAAAAGATTGTCATTATTTTTTTCAAATGAATACTAATCTTGTAAAGCCATCTCAAAGAATATGACTATCGTGATATTTTAGTTAAATCTTCTTCATGGAATATGGCCACAAGTCACATCTTTGTTATTGTTTATTTTACTCCAAAAGACTTACGCATTGTTCTTTTCGAATGACAAGAGATAGTTCTGGTACCCTAACCAATCAACGTATTTAAGTTGTGGAAGTTATCAGTAATGCCGCATTGCCTACATACCACAGGTTGGTGTTAACTCAATGACCATTTTATTTGAATATTGCCAATTGACAACTGTTATTGAGTCACCAATAATCACGAAAAATTTACTGCGATATGGTAGATAATGATAAAGTATTAAAAAATCTTACTAAGTCCTTTTACATAATGCGTATATATCATGGGGTATTTTACTAAAAAAATCTGAAAAAGTGTTTCTAGACACGGGTGCATGTTTATACTAACGTTTGGCCACAATACACACCTTTACCCCATCTGACTTTCCAATCGCATTACCCTAATTCATACTTAGTTGTTCCTTGTGGATTTTCTTTTCTCCGCAAAGACATAGTTTTTTATTCACGTTTTTCCCAGGAGGCAAGCCTATTAACACGACGGTGAATTCAAAAACCCTTTTAAAATACGCAATAAATGGCAGACATTTTTGTCATCGCTTGGATTGACCATCTGGGGATCGCCTAACTGCCACCGAAGCAATCAACGTTTATGTCGCCAATACCATAAACAAAGGGTA
The DNA here is from genome assembly GCA_022651775.1 of Drusus annulatus. Lineage (NCBI taxonomy): Eukaryota > Metazoa > Arthropoda > Insecta > Trichoptera > Limnephilidae > Drusus > Drusus annulatus. The sequence continues at coordinate 1,432,638 of JAGWCC010000099.1, read as the reverse complement.
CAACGTTCACTCAGTCACCAGCGATAGTGGTAATTTCCTTTTCCATCAGCAGCTGAGGGAGGTGATGGCTCCCTCGAGCCTTGGCTGTCTTGTCGAACACCGAACGCAGGTCATCAGCCATCCAAACACCATTCTTTTTACAGCCGTCTGCTTTCGTGGAGGAATAGCACATGCAATCACGGAAGACCATTCAATCCTCTTAAAGATTCCTCGCATGGCATTTCAATCTGCTGAGTCCAAATTGATTTCAAATGTGATCATTGGTCACCGATGACCATTAGAATAAGAGAAAAAGCGTTGTAATACGATAAGTCCTTTTAAGCCGCTGAATTAATTCGTGGCACTTACTCGGGGCAAGGGTTCTCTTGTCACTTTTTTTGCTTGAATTCGATCGAGCCCCGAGTAGAATGACAATAGTGAATTAATGACTTAATATTTGCCTTTTGCCGAAGTTGGGTAGCAATTCATACAAACTACAACACATCAATACCCCAAAAAATCATTCGGAAATATGGTAACCATTCAATGTTACGAAAAATTATATTTTTGCAGCAACATGAGCACAACATATAAGTTACTCGTACACAAAATACACTGTTTTAAAACCTAACCTAAACACCTATTTTAAAAAAATGCTAATAATCGAGTCTAGGGGCCCTTGCACAAAATATCGATATAGATTTTATCGCCAATGTCGGTAATGTGAAATCGTTCCCAAGCCTAACTGCAGATCGCCAACGAATAAACGACAGTTCAAATCGAATAAATTAGGCATGCTTAGTCGACGTGATTTGTCGTTTGTTCGTTGGCGATCTGCAGACGAGCTCGCGAACGATTCCAAATTACCGACATTGTCGATAAAATTTATATTATTCAAAAAATATTTTCAACCATCAATAAATGTATTTAAAATGATAGATTTCAGAATTTTTTTTTTGTTTCCTTTGCGTACTTTGGTGGCCATTTCATTTTTTTGTTTTTGTTTCAACGCTTCAGTTTTGAACGCAGTCTCTGATTTTTTTTAAAATCAGTATTTAATATTATAAATAAATAAATATACCGTGGCTGACACATTATCACAGCTGTTCACGTAGACGTAGAACGTATTATTTAGTGGCCAGTAGGCGCTAATCCCAAACTTTACTGGCTGTCCCAGAGCCCAGGGGAACGGCCTTGCTCGTATATTACACTATCGCCGTTCATTATTATTTCGTTCATTACTCATTAGAAATGGTAATTGAGTTGTAAGTCAATGCGGTACTGTGTTAAAATGACATTTTTATGCTCAGTTTTTATTATGAGTCGAAAAACGAAATCTTAATTAGGAATTCAAAAAACTCATGGCTAATTAATTAAATATTTATACTTTTTTCCCTTCGGTATCTTCTCTGCGAGGTTGTTATTGATATTATTTGTTTAAAATGTTGATTTCTGTATCACATCTTCGTTTTTTGTTGTTATCATTTCTAATAGCATACAAATTTTAGTTTTGAATTTAAAAATCTAAAATATTGTAAAAATCTTGTATAAAATACATATCGCTTGTGTTTAGGTCAAAGGCGTCATTAATTTTTTTTGCAAGGAAGTTTAAGTCTTATTGATAACATAACGGTCATGCTGCTATGCTTGACACCATATCACAATTTGATCAAATACTAATACGGACCGAGAATCGGTGGTTAACGGAGGCAATTTTTTGAAGTGGTTCCGGTAAAAAAAATCATATTGGTTCTTATCATTGATTTACGACAGTTTAAAATGTGACAGTGGTTCAAATCACTAGGACTGAGTTTGCTTGAAAAAAAATATGGAATATCGCCTTCGACCTAAATACAGTCGATATACAAATATGTCATACATTTTGATTTTAAATATAACATTCAGTTTAATTATGTATTTTAAACCTTTCATCCAGAACAAAATTTTATATGAAACAGGCATCACGATGAATTATTTAATTTTAATAAAGGACTCCCAAGTGCTCCCTGCATTTTTTAGAAATGATTATTCTTTACAGCCGCGTTTAAAAGGTTTCGTCGAACTGACTCTTAACGAAGTAAATGTTCGCTTAATTTTATTATTTAAACGTTCCCAGCACGCACATGAGAAAAAATAATGATAATTTTGCTGCACTTTCGTACTTTATAATAATTGTAACTTATACGCCATGGCAACGTGTCATCGAGCGATATGCAAAAGTGATTAACACATCATATTATTAACCTGACATGAACGAATTAAACGCGTTTCACAAAGTAGAAGGTGCCTTCTGTATCGCCCTGGTGAGAGAGTACAGTTATGCATCTAAAATTTGCTTAAAATGGCTTTTGCTATGTTAAGCGACAAGATCTCTAGCCGGATACTTTTCAACCTTTCTCTTACCCCTTTCTTTCCCACTTTATTCAGATTTTAAATCCTTTAGAAGGGATTTTCATAGTTCAGGAGTGGTTCTGGGCATTTAGGACGAAAAGTTGTAAGATTTCAATGAGTAAAAAAAAAGTCATCTCGGGAAAGGCATAATTATAGAATGAAAAGAAAAAATAGTATTACAGGACATGTTATACAACGGCTTACCAATATTGATAATATACTTATGAATTAACTACAATAACGTGTGTTCAAACCCGGCGTGCGCCAATTACTTTTATTTAATTAATATGTGTCATAACACATTTAATTCATGTAAAAATAATAAAAAGTATATTTGCGGCACGTTCCAGAGTGGTAGATACTCTAAGTATCGCCCTGGTGAAAGACCACCATTCAGAATCGAAACGTTGCTTGAAATGGCTTTAGCCGTGTTTGGTGACCAGATCTGAATAGCCAGGTACTTCCCAACCTTCCCCTTCCCAATCTACTTCCCCTCCCCACTACCTTCAGCCTCACAACATATCCTATTTGGGAATGCCATAGTCTCACTGGCTCTAGACGGTTGGGAGCAGTTGAGACTCTTGTGCGGTATTCACGTAAAAAAAAAAAAAGTCAGTATTTTGTCTATACTACATCGATAAAAGCCTTGATATATACTCATATCGACTACGTATTTAAACGAGCTATTAAAATCTATCAAGACCATTCGGTCAATTTATGACCATGTTTCTGAAAAAGAGTAGATTTTTTTCTGTACAATTTTGTTTAGCAATATAAAAACAACATTTACTTTATCGACTTTTCGAGTTGTACACAGCTTGAATAAAAATACAAATTTTACTAGCCTCGTTTTATGTTTGTTTGTATGAAAACGGATAATATCTAAAAAAAAAGATGAATGAAGGTAATTAATATAAGAATCTGAAAATGTATTTATACCTACAACAACGTTTCTGTTAAAAGGAATAAGTGGTAAGTGATCATTGTTACTGACTGTTAGTGTAATACATGGTCATGTTTGTTCGTTTGAAATAGTGGACTTTATTATGGTCGGCAAATGAACGATTTTACTTAATGTAAAAAAATAAATATAAACGATTAAATATATATAGTGAATAAATATTAAATTAAAACAAAATAAAACACTAACCTGTGTAACCGGGTCTAGTAGTTATTACTAGACTAATTTATTTATCATTATTTAACCCTTATGCCGCCAGAATGTAAACACCGTACTGAGAGTCTCACGCCGAGATATTTTAGCGTTTTTTATTTTGTCTGTTTATTTATTATTCTTAGCACTTAGAGGGTATGATTTAATGCCAAAACAATTATACGTGTTTATGTTACACAACTAAAAACTCTAAATATCATATCTTGATGAAGTGATGCATTATTTAAACGAATCAGTTATCATTGAAATATAAACAAACTCCGGCGCGTCGCCATTGTCTATCTCACTAATACATACAAACTAACTACAGTCAATTCATTACTCACGTCAGTGATGTTAGGCCTCTGCAACGGCTCACTATTTCTCACGATACACTCACAATATTTTTGTTTATAAAGTTGATTATTTATTACACTATTTATTTACAGTTTATTAACATATTAATAGTTTTTTTTTTTGAATGGTAGACTTTAAAACACGGATGAATACACAATGCCACATTACATTTGGAACACATATATCGAGTCATTTGCCTGCAAACCGGCTTTAGTTTTGTATTTGAGCAAACATGGCAGGCTCTGTATGGCTTGAATATTTTGAATGTTGCAGGTATTGGCTCAGGCATATGGTTTGATATTTCTTTTGAAACAAGACGTAATGGTGTATCATGATGTGACGAATGAGGAGACGGGTCGGCTTGAGATTTCGTGTGATGTTTTGCAATCAACTGTCTTATCACACACAATTGATAATCGGGGAAGCTCTTACCTGATCTTTTATACTGTTGTATACAATAAATGAATTTAATAAATATAGATCAATTATTTGAAAAAAAAAAAGTTTTTGTACCATTTGATGGATTTTCGCAAACAACTTACTCCAGTCAACATCATGTCGGCCTTATCCACCAAACCCATGTGTTTATTGTAATCTTGAACGCAATCAGGCTTGTATATTGTTTGCCCAGTCCTAAAGTTAGTTTTTCCCGTTGGGGAAATAGTCTCACCGTGTAAAGAGCTGAGCATGTATATTTCCCTTTTGTCGTGCCATTTTAGAGCCATCAATGGCCCGCAGTTCTTGGCCACCATTTCCCCCTTCTTAAGCTTGTCAAATTTCGGCATGTACTTCCTATTTTTTCGCACCGTTCCACAAGCATTAGTTTTTTTTTCATGGAGGTATTTGAATAACGTAGGACTGGTATACCAGTTATCTACATAAAGTTTATGGCCCTTGCCCAGGTAATCTCGAGCAGAGTTGTCACAACAGCTCCCGAAGCCCCTATGCATTGCTCGTCAGTAACATCTGTTCCATCACCGCAATAAACAATAAAATCTAAAATATATCCCGTGAGTACATCGCATAAGACAAACATTTTGATCCCAAATCGGTGACGTTTAGAGGGAATGAATTGCTTAAAATTTAATCGTCCTTTAAAAACAACCATACTCTCGTCGATACAAAGATTTTCAAATGGAGTAAAAGATTCTTTGAAAATCTTGCGAGTTGGTTTCACTAGCAATTGTATTTTGTGTAATTTGTCACCAGGAATTTGTGTATCGGGGTCTGAAATATGTAACATGCTCAATATTAGTTGATATCGATTCCTGGGCATCGTTTTTCCAAAAATTGCGCTCGTAAGAAGAGGATCTGTCGACCAATGTTCTTCTATAGAATGATGCTTGTTTCTCGTCATCAGCATTGTGATTGCAAAAAACAAATACATCTCACTTATTGAGGTGTCGACCCACTTACGAAGCCGTGATTGTTCAGTGATAACTTTTTTTTGTATTGTCGCGGCGTAATATTTGTTTGTCTGTGAAACAATTTCAGACATAATACTTATATTTAAAAAATGCTCAAAAAAATTTACTTCCTCCGAATTTTCCGATAAAAGAGGTGAAGAGTTTACTCCAGAAGGGAAATCATCGAAATCGTGAATAATCGGAACAAAATGATCTGATGTCCATGTATTCATGTCACAATCAGTCTGATTGGACGTGCTGGGTTCGTTCAATAGTTCCTCATTAGATTCCAAAATATCAACAACTTGTTCTTCACGGTGTACTCCTTCATTTATACTGCCAACTTCACTGGCCGAATCGCACTCATTTTCACTAAATTCCCAGTCGGAGTCAATATCGAGAAAATATTCTCTTATTTCTTCTTCACATAAGTTGCGTCGAGCCATGATAAGGGCGTATATAAAAAGTGTTGGGAAGAACGAAAAATGATCACATTATTTAGTTTTTAAGTGCAAAAAATCTAATAAAAGTCGGATATAATTATTTTTTTTTGCATTGGAACGCGGATAAACAATGTTATTATTTTAATTAAACTAATACTAAGTTACGTTAATTCAAAGAATATATTCACCTTTGAAATATTAATAGTTATATAGCAAAAAATAAGATAATAACGTTCGAACGAAGATTCGTTGCATATTCCGTACATACGCGAGCCGAAAGATACCACGTGACACACTAACACGGCTGGACGCGCGCGGGAATTTCAAACAACTGAGCGGGGAAATATTGTCCTCTTCACTTTAAGAAGATCTTTTATAACATAAACAAAATAATTTGACTTATCTTTTGAGAGATGTCGCTAGATAAAGGTTCAACATATTTTTGAAGCTTGAGTTTTGCGCCATCTGTATGGTGTGAGGGAAAATATCGTAAGATGAATTTGAAATCACATATGCTTGCGCGTGGCAGTCGTGGCTCGGAATTCCGAATCACGTATGCTTGCGCATGGCAGTCTGAGGATTAATATTCAACCTTACTATCAGGTGAAGTATATTTTACGCCATTTTAGCGAATAGATACTAGCTGATAATATCTACACAATACGATAAATGACCAACATCGACGCGTGCTTAAAAATTGTAATGGCAGCTATGTGGGGGTTTCCCACCTCTTGTATTTTTCAATCAAAGGCGCAGGGGTATTTTTAAGAAAAATAAATCAAATTATTTTGATGTGAAACAGTATGTTGATTCTCCACGGCAGTCAAACTGCCGCCGGCCACGCACGTTAATATTAATTTATTTTGCATTATAAATAATTCTTCCTCTTGGTTTTAAGATAATTAATGGCCGAGAGTTTGCATACAGCTTCTCTCCATCTTTTAATAGTTTTATAATAATATTATGTGTGAAATGAGTTACAAATCAGTTAGCGTGCGAAAGTAAGTGCTCATTATATTTTTTTAAATTCACATAAACATTCAGAGTTTGGATAAAACACGCTTTTAATTAAAGTATAGGGAATGTGGCAATATGTGCGAACGAGGTATGAAACACCAGGTGATTATTGGCCGAAACATGCATTTAATAGGTTGAAACCGCATTCTTATGGTAAAAATATTTCCACGTCATTCCTCTTTTCAATTTATTAATTTTCCATGCCTTTAGTAATTTATCTCTATAAATATTTGGTCAGATTGTACTATGATCAAGTGTGTGCGATATTTTCATTTCCGTTTCTATTTTTACGTTATTCATTTCACCTCGCCCTCTCCCAACTAAAATCAAATGCAACAAACTCCCACCAAACGTATTGTAAGTCGAGCAACTCATTTAGTGTTACTGCTTCATAAAGATATTTTCTAATTAGAACAATCGCTGTTCCATCGCTTTATTACACCAATGACTATAAAAGGCTACAACATTGATTCATAAACGTTTAAGACATACGATTTCGTGTTCAATATAATTTAGGCCTTAGAGGAAAACAACATATATTGAATGTAATATACAGGTATATAATATGTAGATATATTTCTTATGTTGTATCTACAAATGTTATGGTGATTATATGGTTAAGACTTTGGTGAATAGGTCACCACGATAATAATCAAATATTGACGATGAGACTTGTAACACATTCCGTCATTTACTGTTAACTATTCATATTGGATGATCACGGCTGGTCTATAGGTTGTCACGAAAGCTCAGTGTTTTAAAGCTGTCACCCGGTTACTGAAAGGCTTCTGAGTTAAAATTCTGGTCGCGCCCTTAACTATTTTTCTAAAAAAAAATACTTACTCAAATATTATTCTTCAATTACACCATTTAATGTATACATTAATTCCTAACAGTCTAACACCACGCTTTTTCCATATATCTCAGTTTATATATATGCACTATCCCGTCCTGTTCCCATAAAAAATGAAAACATTCACGCTACATAGAAGAAAAAAACTAGACCTATAAAAATAAATTCCCGCTATAAAGCGGAGGTATTTTGTTGGAAGAAATTTCCACCTGGCAATAAGTACACATTTATGCAACCATAGAACATGAAGTAAGTGTTGAATAAATAAACATTTTTTTAATATATTTTCGTAGAAAGCAATCACGCGGTTTGACATATTTAAAAAAATAAAATATCAAAATTAAAGCACTAGAAATAAAGAAAGCTATTAAAATTAATAGTCATATTCTTAATAACCAGGTGAATTTATCCAGTAGTCCAATATTAGGTTTATATCCTGTAAACTCGTAAAATTTATCAATATTCTGTAATTACCTTCACAGTTAATGTTTTGTCTCTTTCAAATCATATTATTTTTATCTTTTCTCTTCTGTTCCTTTGTTATAATTTAAATGTTTTCTCATTGTTTTGTTATTTTATTTTGTATTTTATTCTCCCTCTGTATGTATATATAACTGCACACTTTGTATTTTTTGTTTAGTTTAATTTTTTAAAGAAAATTTGGTTTAAAACCCACTCATTGAAGCCGAGACGTAAATTCCCTCTGCATTACAGCTACTTATCTTACCATTATATATCTAAGAAGATTATTGACGTTTTATAACATGACCCCCCAGAGATAGATTAAAGCAGATTTAAACGTCCTTCATTGCTACAGCATCCTTCATCTCATTCTCCGGTGGTTAGTTAGTTGGCCGATAAGATCTGGGCCGGCCGAATGGGAGTAATTAAACAACCTCTATAATTGTATTTTTGCGATAATTAACGGTAGATCCACAAAGCAATCACACAGATAGCATCTGACGTTAGGAATGGAGAGACATTGTCTGATATGGTGGCCCGCCAATTCACCGCCAATTTCATACAAATCGATTATTAATTGACTGACTTTTTTTTGGGCTACGTGATTTTAGTATTTTTATAATTATGTTACGATATAGATTTTCTTTTTTATCTACCAAAAGAAAGGTTGTATCAAGCTTTTAACCCGTGCTTCTGAATGAAAAAATCAAATAACATGGATTGTTTTGTGTGGTAACTCATGCCTCCCTTAAAAAAACTTTAACCGGTGACCAAAAAACACCTATTCTAGAATTTCAATATACCTACTTGTATTTTTCCAAATCCCGGTAGATACCTAGTTCAAATTTTCTTCGTGCTTTCTGTACTAATAACGGTACTTAGTGAAATGTATTAAAAAAAAACAAGAAGACAAATGAATTTTTGTTTTATAATATTTAAAAAAATATATAAATTTCATTTCAATATCTTTCGACTTTCTTTCCAGAATTCACACATGCGTGATGTTTTTATATATGTTTGGCAAGTTGTAAAGTTATAATTGGACGTAGTTATGCAGAAAGCGTCCAACCCACAATTTGCCAAAACCGAATTTTACATGTTTTCCTACAGATGAAAATGAGATTTCTATCTGCTGAAAACATTCAAGCTCCAAATGCATTAGTTAGTTTTTTTTATTTATTTTTAATAACGTACATTGTAGATATTTGACTTAAATTGAAGTTTAAAAACATTCAAATGTAAGGTAACATAGAAAATACATTTTTTCAATAGAATCGTCATATTTTTAAACGTCTTTTTCTCAGTTTTATCCATTTTCGCTTGGATGCTTTCTGCATTACTACGTCCAATTGTAACCTCTCGTAATTTTTGTATAGTTTCAAGGAGACAAAGTTAGCTCGGCAGTATCTCTAAAAGATTTTCAAATCATTATATACCTGCAGATTGTCTCCTGTTCAAAACACACTCCAACTATGCGTCTGGACAACATCCCGCGACTACGAATTAATGTAACCGTCAAAAATTTTCAAAGCCTATCAAACACCATAGAGCAGACATCAGCAACAACCTGCTCGGCTGACACATCCCGTGAAAGCTCATAACTCTGCCGGCCGAAGCTACCGACTCGAATCAAGTTCCACCATACAACCGCCGTAGTTTACCTATCACGCGCTTAGAAATCCCCCCATAAATCTGGGAAATATATAACCGACAGTAGTATGAATGGCTGGTATTACTTTATTGCGCCATGTCATCCCGAAAGCTCACTTCCTTGTCGTTTCCCTTCGAAATAAACTGATCGAAAATTTGGCGACTTTAAAACGATTATTAAAAAAAAGAAACTGTTTTTTTTTTTTTTGATAAGAATGTTGTCTTTTAAATGTGGTCTACATGACCATCTTAGATCATATGACGCACGCCTTGATACTTACAACATTGAGTCACTTAAAACTAGAAGGAATAACTGATTTCATACTCGTATGCTTACATAAAATAATTCATGATCATCTCGATACTACAGTATGTCATAGCAGTATTGAAATAAATGTACCTAATTCTTATTGTTTAAGACGCCAAAGCACTTTACACCTGAGTATATTCAGAAACAACATTGCCTATTTTAGCCCTCTGTCTCAAATGTGCCGACTATATAATAGTATAGAGTGTGCTGATGTAGACATTTTTGTCGATGATTTGTAGAGTTTCAGAAAAAATGTCCTGCTGTTGCTTAAAAATATATAACATTGTTTGGGCTAATTATATTGTGCATCGTTTTTGTCTCTCTTGTGTATTTTGCTTATATTATTGATCATTGATTGAGTTTTTATGTATTATATTTTACTGAATTGTTTTCACGTAAGTAAAAACATTTGTTAAAACCCGGTATAAATAAATAAATAAACCATTATTGCTTGTTCAGAGATGGTCTGTATAGCTCTCGTAAGCACTCAGGCTATAGACACATTTCCTATGTTGACAGTAGCCCAGTTCCTTTAATGAAGTTCACCAGAGCTGTCATTGGGTGATGGATTTCTCTTAGTGGAGATGTTAGGTGATCCACAAATAAAAGGAGCCAAAATCGGAGATATTTGAGGAAGCGTGGGCCCACAGCTGAACGCCAAAAGGCAGGCGACGTGGAATACTTAGTCAAAACGTCGGCAAATCATGTTATATTTGTACGACGAAAAACAACTTAATGCAACAACAGATATGCGAATCAACATAACACGTGATATAAAAACGGCATCTCAACATATCAGTAAATTGGAAAAGAGATTTATTATACAGACAGATGTGATGATACGGCGACCTATCAAAAGATGAATAAATTATGATTGTTAGTGTAATGATGCCGATTGGCGAAACCAATATAATAGCTGCACATGTGATATGGCACTTAAAGGCTCAATTAATCTTGCTGCAAGAGATAAAACTGACAATAGGTAGTCAAGATGTTTTATTTCTTGCGTTGATTGCAGCTTCGGACGTTGTCGAAGTATAAAACGCCTGTTACGATGGATAACATATTTGAATTCCATGAATTTATTCAGTAGATCATTCTTAGATATTAGATGATTGATTTAATGCGCTTTGATTACCAAACATGGATTTCATCGTTAAAATTTGCAAAAAGTTTTTTTTTGTATTAGAATACTGTTAGTAAAACAATTAATTTTGAATGGCTATTAGCTTAAGTATGGACTGAGAAAAGGGAAGAGGAAGTTTTGGAAACAACTAGCTATTTAGATTCATGAACTCAATTATTACAATCGAGGCGTTTGTAAAACGGCATACCTCTTTTACAGCTGTTCAGTAATATTTTAAAAAATATTTGCACAAATGGTTCGCTCCTGATAAGTAATACAGTATTTCATGATTAATAAATGATCCAACCACATATCCGAAAAAAATATTATCGTCCGGTCATGGTAAGAACTGTAGATAAACGCACTACAGATCTAAAACCTGGCTCAGTAAGTCAACCTTACTACCAAATGAAAGATGAAATAGACCTATCTATAACTTAACAATGTAGAAACACTGAATGTTTTTTAATGAAACGATTTAAAATCTGCAAAAAGTAGTAATTTATACACAAATATATTCCAGTAGATCGATATTCTGGTAAGTTCATAATGAGGTGGTAGATAGCCCTGTGGCTAAGACGCTCAATTAGCAGTCGGGCGGATAGAGCTCGATACTCACAGCTCTTGACGACTGATTGTCTTTTCAGAACAAGCGATTCTTCTTTAAAAGTCCTGTGCTTTAATTCTTATGGTTTATAACTTATTAAAAATCTGTATATATATATATACCTATTCATCGTTGAGTATATTCAATAACACAAAGTCACAGTAGTGGCTTGCGCCCAGAAACCTGTTTCTGGACAGAGATTCTGTAATTTTTTTAATGGACCATTATCAGGAAGCATTATGGGGGGACCGGAAGTGTGCTATCATCACGCACGCGCTCTATCTGTCCACACCGGAAGCTATTGGGCACACAGGGTCAACATATGACTTGGATACATACGTACGTGACACTTCCTGCTCTCCTGAGATTCTCAGAATTCTTTACAATCTTCGATCTCTCATGTTGTATTGCGATGCTAATGAGACATTACCTTTACATCTACATTCTTCGTAGTTTATTGCTTGTTACGTATTGGTTTACGATTATCTGATCGGATCAGGCTCATAACAAAACTTATTTTTGAAAATTAGTTATAAGTTAAATATACGTATTTGTCTGTATACATCTCTTCATTTGAGTTTAAAACCCACAGGTTTCAGACGCAACTATATATATATTTAAGTGCATACAAATTAAATTAAATCAATGATGATGGACACGATGCTGTCTGAAACTTTGGATCAAGATTAATGTTTGTCTGTTCGTCTTTTTATCTGTTTGTTTTCGATTTTCTCGATAATCGCTCGACGTATTTCGCTGAAAATAGCACAGTTTGTTTTTATTAGTGACAGAAAGGTTTAGAACGTAGTTTGAATGACATCAAATATTTAAAACTTTTGCCATAACGTTTTAAAATTAGTATGAAAAACACTGAACCCACAATTTTCTATTTAAGGGTAAGCCCATAAATATACCGCTCTCTAGTCAGCCACATATGGAAAACACAATTAGGTAGGCACCTATTTAAGATGTTTTATTTTCTTTATATCTTTTCGTGCATTTTCCATCAGACATGCATGGTGAATTTTTGTTGAGTAAGCCACATGGACCGTGGATCATATTTTTTAGTGACGACTTCAAATAAGTCTTGATAAATGTCGTTATCAGGTATTTCTGCTGAGATGACTTTATCGATTTGATTTGTTCTGACTCTTTCGATCAACCAAATCAAAATGTGTATATGGTATGTGGCAATCCATTTTTTTTACCATTCAACGGAATACGTCCAACAGCGTGTCTCTCCAAAAACAAGATGCTTGACATTAAAATATATTAAAGGTTTCAATTTTTCTTTAAACACACGCGCGAAAATGTCACGACGATCCGATGATAGTAAAAAAGCACTTCAATAAAAAATATTTAAAAACACAATCTTTCTTTGAGTGCCGTTGCAAAGCATGTCGGGTCCTCGCTAGTATGACATAAAAGTTAACCAACATAAAAATAATGAAGTGGTTTGGTCAAAACCTTATCTTTTTCTAATGATGTGTATCTTATACCATAAGTGCGGTGTCCCAAAATACATTTAATTTAAATAAAATAATTAATATTTTAGAATAGTCGTATTTAAGGTTGGTATTTTGCTTTAAATTGTACCTTTTAAAATTAATGGCGTATTTTTTGTATTCTTTCTTTTTTCCTTCAGACAGGAAGTTGTCGAATTCCCCAGGACCCGCTATCATCCGACGATTGGATGCTGTAATCATAGTATTCCAAACATACTCGTAGTATTATTCAACTTTATTCCGTTTCATTGAGCAAATTATTGTGTAATACATATTGTGTAGTGCACCATTGAAAAAAATAACTTTTCATTGATTTTGAGGGTAGGTTCTCGAATCTCTTTTATTTTTGTAAGTAAATTATTAATTGTCCTCCCGTTTCTCTAAAAGAGTAAGATAAGAGAGAAAGAATCTCTAACATGGTGGATTTTAACATGACATTATAACTTTACAGTGTCATGGGCACAACCCTTGCTAAAATCAAATCCAATGAAAATCTTTCGTTATCCTGACTCTAAACATGACCTGATTCAAATGATTAATTCCCTCGATCGTGCCATATCTTTCTGGGTCAACCCTGACACTTTCTTCCATCCGCTTGTGCGTCATGTATTCTCTGTACTCTCATTTTTCCATCGATCCGCTGTACATCTCCAAACCATCACAATGTCTCTTTTTAATCTGGTTATAATGAGCCTTATATCTTATGCCGATCGTGGATAATTTTTGGAAAGCCTCATTCGTGTACGTGGTTTACCTCACATACGCCTCACTTATACTTCTGTCAGTATACTTTTATACTTCCTCTGTCAGTTCCATGCCTCACTGCCATGTACCAGAACTGCCTTGCTTCCCTTGACAACTTTTTATACTATATACTTCTTCTGTATTCAGTCCTCCATTAATAGAATTTCCTGATTTCACTCTTCCGTCAATGTTTTCATAAGCTTTTCCGTCTCTCGCAATGTAATGCCTTAACGAACAACTGATTCACTCGCCCCGAGGATTTAACTACCACAAAAATATTAAACTAGCTGTTACCCGTGAAAAATCACGGGATGTAACTTGACTTGTCAATAAATATTAGTTGCTTGGGGCCAAGAATGACTAAGTATTCCGATACAAGCTATACTACAAATGATTTAACTGCAACATTTCTATGGGTAATTAGAAAAATTACTGAGGTTTCCAGTGAATACAATGTTTTAATTGTAATCCTTTAAATTCAATGAAAAATACACTAATATATCAGTAAACTGAGCAGTTTCAAAACCAACAAAGGCATTTTTGAACGTTTTACTTGAAATTCTGGTATGCATTTCATAAAGAATTTAAAAGATTATTCAGTTGTATTAACTGGAAACCTTAGACCTTTTTCTAACTACCTACTCGTATATAATGTTGACAGATAAATAATTTTCAGTTTTGCTTGCACTAGAAAGTCAAAAAGTGTGTGTATTTTTGGGTGTTGACCCTTAAATCCACCCATTTAAAATATAGTATAACATCTGCCAAAATACATTATACGTAGGTGGTTTATAAGGTAGGTAGGGATTTGAAAAGATTTTTTTTTATATTGACTATTTCAATTAATATCAGTTCCAAATTTGAAAAGTTCACACTCGTTCGTACGTACGCACGTACTCAAAAATGTTATGATAGTTATTCATAGATAATACTTGTAAATAGTAGTGAAAAGCCTTACCACAGGGTATGAGAAATTAATTCCGGTTTTAAGTCATCTTATTCGTCGCAATGCTACAATTACCTTCCGAGAAGAATTGGATACACACACTCTTATCGATCTTAGATAATCGTAATGGCTTGTTTCTCACACAATGCATTTAGAAACTTCAATAAATCTTTGTCATTTTATTATTGTCAATATTAATATGTCGTCTGCGGTCCGTCGCCATGTTCAGTTTTTCAAGCTTCATAAGTTGCTCTATGTATTGCTCTGCAATTCATTATCTGAGATAATAGAAGTGTAGTTAGATTACTATCCAGCACAGTGATGAAAGAATTTAACAAGAAATCAAGGGTTTTGCAGCATATATAGAGCTAGTTCTCTTCTTTGACGAAGAAATACAAAAAAAAATCAAATGTACTCGCAACTGTACTAACTGTACTATCTTTAAATGAGATTATGTAATAACAATTAACAAAAAAAAAAAATTATTTGTTCATTACATTTAATTAAAAGAAAGACAAACATTCCCGGAGTTACGGAATAACCTGACAATATTTGAAAAACTCCTACCGCCATAATAATTAGCGGAAGATGTTGCTTGTGCAATGATTGAGGACTTATCCAGCAGATGAATTGCACCCACGACGCCCGGGTGAAAATCCGACGTATTAGTCCACTCAGCTACTAACCGGTCAGAAAATTTAAACAGAATTGACATATTATTATATAACCGCATTACTTTTCCTCGGAAGAGAAACACACTTTTTACATTATATTGCAAGAATGTATCCATATTGTGTGACATTTGGATATAATTACTCTATATGTATGTAATTATAGTTTGAAAAATAAATATATATATATATATATTTAAAATTATAATGAACTTACAACCAATGAATAAAATCTGTATAGCAAATAGTAACTTAATGACAATATATCTACAAATAATCATAGATATTTTTTTCATATGTTCATTGGTTTTCATACACTTAAAATGTCTAGACTCTTACAAAAACACATATGGATAACAATTGTTTCCGCCACCAGAATTTCAACATCGTGATTTATCGCTAACCGGGAGACTTTAAAAAAAAAATAGACCAAGAAATAACCATATTGTGTAGAAACTCCAAAATGCTGCAAATATAGAATAAACAGCACCATTAAATTCTAAGTTCATCTATAAAAAAATTACCTTTTTTTTTTTACGTGACTACCGCACTAGAGTCTCAACTGCTCCCAACCGTCTAGAGCCAGTGAGACTACGGCATCCCCAATAAGGGGGTATGTTGTGAGGCTGAAGGTAGTGGGGAGAGTAGATGAGGAATGAGAAGGTTGGGAAGTACCTGGCTATTCAGATCTGGTCACCAAACACGGCTAAAGCCATTTCAAGCAACGATTCAACTCTGAATGGTGGTCTTTCACCAGGGCGATACTTAGAGTATCTACCACTCTGGAACGTGCCGCAAATATACTTTATATTATTTCATATGAATTGAATGTGCTATGACACATTAATTAAATAAATGTATTGGCGCACGCCGGATTTGAACCCGCGACCTCTGGATTCGCAATCGAGCGTTTTACCACTCGACCATGCCGGCCGTCCCGTAGAAAGATCATATAATATAATATACAATAGACATATCCCGCTTTATTTTTTCATCGCTGATTTTATTATGTTACTCGTTCTCTTAATTGGGAAGCCTTTTATTGGACAGGATAATTGCTTTTAATCTTATTGCGCACTGCCACAGCCACTGCCTATCCAGTTGGGTACCTAGGAGGTAAGTTTATCGGGAAGCGATTTAGGTATTCAGAGGACGTTGTTCATTCATTACTATTTTAGAGTTTTTGCCGAGAACCGGGTAGACGGCGACAATGCGACATGTGAACAATTAAAAAACAAACATCACGGTTGACGGTAATCTGTTTTATTTCACTCTCATTTCATGTCATCTGACTTCCGCACTTCGGCATTCACATATAAGATATTAAAAGTTGCAATATAGCATCCTTGTTTAAAGATGTTTTCAATAATTAATTACTAAATTGGCTAGCAGTGAAACAGATGCTAACATTGAACACAATTGATATTTATACATAAAATAATAAAAAAAATAACTTGTTACCAAAATATTTTTCTGACAAAATTATTTACAACGTGGATATTCACAGACATAATACAAGGATATGCAAAGAAATCGGAATACCAAAAAAGAATAAAACCACTATACATAACCATTTTTTTTTATACAGGGATGAAATGTTATAATGCGCTGCCGGAAACTATCAAAATTATAACAAATAAATACAATTGAAATGGCCTGTTAAAACCTATTAAAATTTATGAGCAATATCGAGTAGTATATAAGTTTTTATTATTAACTCAAAAATTATTATATATGAATTATAATTAGATACTTTGTAAACTTTGATGTATAAGTAACTAAAATAAAACAAACAAAATTGCTTTTTTTTATGAGTTTTACCCTGTATTATTATTGTTTTGGCCTTTTATTATAACAATTGAAAATATTGTCAAAGTTTTTAATTGACGTCTTGTTTTATGAATTATAATTAGCGTGAATATTTTAAAGTAACTAAAATAAAACAAACAAAATTGCTTTTTCTTATGAGTTTTACCCTGAAACGGGGTCTTATCGGACAATTGAAAATATTGAAATGACGTCTTGAACTCCAAAGCTCTTGATAGAAACGAGACTAAATTTTACAGGAGCTCACCTTCTGATGGTTTTTCGCTGCTTCGAGACAGGTTTTCTACTTTGTAGATTTTTAAGCCGAAGTGTAATATACTCTATCGCCCTGCTAAAAGACCACCATTCAGAAGTGACCAGATCCGAATAGCCAGGTACTTCACTACATTCCTCTTTCCCATATCCTTCTTCTCCCCACTACCTTAAGCCACACAACATACCCCGATTGCGGATGCCCCACTGCCACCAGACTAGGAGCAGTTGGGACTTTTAGTGTTAGACTCTTTTAGTGTTAGTCCCAAATAATTATTATGCTCTATACCTGTCTGAAAAAACATAAACATCAATTTTTTGTCTTAATGCAGTGTAGTTGTGAAAGAGCGATTATCCTATTTGGTTTTGGGTCATGAACTTCAGAGTAAGATAAAGTTAACACCCCAATGATTGCAAAATCCGTGATTCTTATCTGAATATTTGTATTAACAATGTCAGTTTGACGACGGGCGATGACGCCACGACAAACGAGTAATTGACGTCGTTAAGAAGCTACGGCAGTTGACCAAAGACGGACCCATCGCGGTGTAATATTCCCGACTGGCGGTGATACGGGATAAAGGCCGATTCACACTGCAGCGGCCGGCGATGTGCGATGCATGATGATGATGACGTGTGATTGACGGACGTCTGTCGGTGTAGAGTAATTACTATTGGCGCCGCCGCGTGATGTCGGTGATGTTGGCTGACCGCCGTATACAGACGGCGTAATGACGTGTAATTCGTCAATAATTATTATTATCATTATTTGAAGCTGTTGACGCGTCAAAATTAAAAATTTGCATCTGCTTCAAGCTTTTTTTGAATTGATCTTTCGCTGTTTCATTTGCTACCATTCAGAATCGAAACGTTTCTTAAAATGGTGCCGCGCTCAGTGAATAGATCCGAATAGTCAGGTACCTAGTAAGCAACCCAAATCTATCACCTACCCCTCCTTACTCCTTTATTTTTTTTCGTTTATCACCATCCAAAATTGAAACGTTGATTGAAATGGCTCTAGCCGTGCTAAATGAACACACCTGCATCGCCTGGTACTTCCCAACCCTCCTCTTTCTCGTTTTCGTTCCATACCCACTTTTTTCCGCCTCACAACATACCCCAATAAGGGATGCTATAGTTCTACTAGTTCTCGGCAGTTGGAACTTTTGTGCCGTATTAAAAAGAACAAGCAATAAATATTTAAAAAAAACCTTTAACTGGTACGTTGAATATTTTTTTCTGGAGAACACGATTTTTATACTCTAAGCCGTATGCACACGGAGACACAAAAAAAAATTGAACTGGTTTATGATTGAAATTACTAGCTGGCGACTAACTCTTTAGTGACGCAGCTCCGCATACCCGGGCTATTCCCAAGTGATGGACATCGACAGTTTTCTGTGTGATGTGCAAGGTGGTGAATTATAGAAAACTGGATATTTTTCTACTTCTCCCACTAATTTTGTATTCACTTGTCGATCGTTCATTTTCGTGAATAAGAATTCAATTATTGTAAAATGAAATATTTACATAAAATTAATACATACAATAATATTATTGAATAAAATGATGTGACAAGAAACGTTGATATATTCAATCGGACGAAAAAACAAGTGAATCAAGACTTAAGTCGAAAACGAGTCCACAGTTCGAGTTTCCTACCAACTGGTTACTAAAGCTTAGTGATTGTTTAGTGACAGTAGCACCGTGTGCGGTGTTTCATGTAATTACAAGCGTTGAAACTCATCGCAGACTTGTAAGTAATTTGCATCCGTGATCAGTTTATTTTGAGTATCTTCGTGTGCAGAGGGCCTAGCGGTGAACAGAGAAAATAGACAACATGTTTTCATTAATATACTTCGAACTATCTCTGTGATAAAGAGCAAGACGCTGTATTTGTACCTAGACGATGCAGCCACCAGGGTGTGATGGCACCAGACGAAAACGAAAGAAATTCAAAAGCCATAAAGACATTTATGTGACACAAAATATCGTAAACAAAACATTCAACTGAATCGAAACAATTAGCAGAAATTGTTACAACTCAATCCAGAAACTGTGTTTTTCCAAATATCCGCAAGTATATCTCAGAATATTTTAATTAATCACACCTGCATATGAAAGAGATAAACATTGACGATGCTATTTACAATCTGGAGTAGAGACCATTGTCCACTCTTCTTAAATTATATTTACGTGCTGTCTTGAAATAACTGTACTCAAGATTTCGCAATAAGTGTGTGCACGCACGTTTCTTGGGTAGTTTTGCTTTGACTTGACGAATATATATTTTTTTTTTAATTCGGTAAGTAAAAGAAAAAACAATTAACGGTTTACTCACTTTTGTATCGGGCTCGCAATTAAGGTCGTATTTCGACAGAACGCGAAACGGGAGGAATGTGATATATTTTCACGTGCAGTCTTTCAGGTATTTTTTGTCACGCTACTAACAAGATGAAAGATCATTGGGAAATTATTCGATTTCTGCAATACGGAAATGTCTTTTAAATAAATGTATTTAAGTGTGTTGGCATTTGGGTCAGCCTCAATCGATTCTTTACCAGTTTACTTAAATATAACTGTTTAGCATTTTACTTTTACTATACATTTTCACTCGGAAAGAGTTTTGACAAATCCTCATTAATGTGGTACCCATATGTGTTAAGCATGGGAAAAACAGTTTGTTTCAATAAAATTTCTCTGATTAATCATTATTACTGCTAAACAAAACTATCCTAAACTAAGCTGGTTAATTATGTTACCCATATAAATAATCTATTTTAATAATGTATCTTCAATTTTTAAACAATGAAACTTAATTTCACTGCAGAAAATGGCTTGTGCTCTCCCCTCCCCCATTTTGTGGTTTTTGTCATTGTTTTCGACAAAAATACAGGTTTTTTTATTAATCGTAATTTATAATATAAGCAATCAGTTGTTTTTTGACCGTCAAATTCGAAAAATCACGATAATTTGACAGAATTTTGAAACAAAACTTTATTTAATTTTATATATTAAATTAGACTTGTGAAATTTCATGTCACAAATATTTACATGTACAACCTTCGAATCAAATTTCAAAGCATGTAACGTGGATCGTGGTGGATAACACCAATTTACCCAAAAAGTCGTTAAAATTAACATTGGTAATTCTCGATTTTAAACTAATCGAATTTTTCCCCAGCGCCTTTTCCCGTAACACGTAGACCTTTCTTGAAACGACCACACAGTTCGTATCGAATCCGCTTCCTCGGACAGCCTCCGATGCAACAATAACCCTTACAATAACACGGCCCAACAAAGGCAGAAGGCCCCACAAAAGGCCCTGGGCCAACAATGGGCCGGGCCCATTACAACCGAGTTATACCTCGTGACCAGTGCGTGTGGTTGTTGGCATTATTGTGCTTTTGGGCAGTAATTCTAATTGTTCCCATCAACTTGCGATCGCTCCAGAGGAGCATTGTTACCCTCCCTGTTACGTTTTTCCCACCTTCTTCCTCGCCCCTCCTTTGCTTTATTATATTATATTACATCTTCTAGTAGTTACTAAACTTCGATCGTGCCTCTTTTGTTTTAATGAATCGAATACAATCTGTCGATTTCGGTTAGTCTCTAATTAAAGTGCTTGTTTTTACATTGTTAAGTTGTTGTTTTCTCTAGCCTTCCACATGACATGAAATAAATTTAACCCATCAATTGATACGAAAGATAGAAGCTTTTGATTTTTTTAAATATATTATAGGCGTATCCTCAAAATACCACTGACCAAAGGGGTGACTATAGTAGAGCCACTTGATGGAATGGTCAACATTTTCAAAATTATACTTCATATAATAATTTTCAAAATATGATTTTTTGGTCACACCATGAGGAGCGGAAAATTCAAGATTAGCCCTCTGATACTTCATGGGATGATTGATCGAAGATGTAGTAGAGGTTTAATATAGTTAATTATTATTTTTAATACATTACAAAATTAAACAATTCAATGTGTTTTCAAACAAAATATGTAGGGGTGAATAGCAATGTACACAAAAGTCATAAATAAGACAAATTAAACAATTCGTAGAAACAAGAATTAGAATGAACGCCAAGTAAAGATAAAACAACAGTTTTAACATAATATTTTTGTAAAAATGGTATTTGAAAAACAAATTATGATAAAAAAATCTAATAAATAAAAAAATAGATCGCAAAATATATCGACATTCGGAGCGCTTCAGTTCAACAGCAAGATTGTCCCTCTCCCACCCCCACGACCATTGATTCTACATTTGCACGACTGGTACGAGTTAAGTTCCACTGAATTCCGGGCTGTAGTCTGCATATTGAAGATTGCCGTAATGATAGCTAACCTATGAGAGGACACGAAAACAAGTTGTAAAGCTAGGTTATGTTGATGTTCTCCCTAGCGTAGTTTTCACTTTGAGTCAGGAGGTTCTATAAAATGTATTTTGAAAAGATAAGAAGATTCCTTTCACCACAAACCAACTAACCACTCGACCACGGAGGCCGTCAAAACATAACACTCAGGTAGGTATAAGTTTATCAACTCCGGAATAAAAAACATTCACAAGCAATCAGTCTGTTGTTCTTTAAATTCTTAATTTAAACAAGTGCATTGTTCATTGAGCACGTATAACTAATTAATGCGGTCGTGAAGACGTGGCGTGCAGCGCTCCGAAACGTCAGCCACTAAACTGTATTTAAAAGCCTCGTGTCGTTATGAAGCATGATACATGATTGTTTCCGCGGGCGTGCCGGAGGTACGACTAAAGCTCATGTTCAAAAAAATTGACCCTCTGAACGTGAACTCGTAATAATATATCAAATTCTTCACATTTATTAGAATCTAAATTTTAATGATCATTTTCTGTTTAGGCCTCCATGGTCGAGTGGTAAGACGCTCTACTACGAATCCAAAGGTCGCGGGTTCAAACCCGGCGTGCGCAAATAACTTTCATTCGATTAATGTGTCTCGTAACACATTTAATTCATACAAAATAATATAAAGTATATTTGCGGCACGTTCCAAAGTAGTAGATACTCTAAGTATCGCCCTGGTGAAATACCACCATTCAGAATCGAAACGTTGCTTTAAAATGGCTTTACGCGTGTTTGGTTACCAGATCTAAATAGCCATGTACTTCCCAACTTTCTTCTTGTCCATCTCATTCTGATACCCACTACATTAAGCCTCACAACATACCCCAATTGGGGATACCATAGTCTCACTGGCTCTAGACGGTTGGGAGCAGTTGGGACTCTTGTGCAGTATTCACTATAAAAAAATAAGGATAAAGTTAACGGAAATACATAACGCAATTTTTCCAAATATATTTTTGATCAAATAACCTACACGCGCTAACCTAACCTACATAAAACTATAAAATGGGGGTTTAAACCCAAAGTTTGTGTATTTTGTCAGTGGGTACTTTTATTTTTTAAGTGGAATTTTATATTTGTTTTTATTCAATTATTTTGTAGTTATAAAATTATGAAAAAAGCATGGCTGTGTCCGAGCTTTAAACAAATTTATGAAAAATGTATTTTGCTTCGTGGTTGAAAGGGTTATTTACTAAAGGTCTTATTGCTATTTTCACAGTGGAATTCATTAAAATTATAAACGTAAAATAATCAACCAATTAAAGCTTTTTTTTTGCCTAACGGGAGTAAATATCTTTGATATAAAGATAATTGTTGTTTCCGAGACAGTTTTCCAATTCACTAGTTTAATTCCCATTTTCCACACTTTTTCTTTCTTTTCTTACAAAACAATGTAAAAATATGTTACAAAGCTGGAGTAAGAATAGATAGAGCTAAATATTTTTATCCAATCTATACAAATTTACGGTAAATCACTTTCTCCGGGTTTTTGCGTCGTAAACCGCGAGAGGGAAAGAGACAAAAAAAGTTGTCACATAATATCGCACCACTTTTTTTAGGTATGTTAGCATGTTTTCTATCTCCCGCGTCTCGGGCGACTCCGCCCACTACGTTTTGTTATGCGACATAATTCAACGGTTTTTGAGATTATATCCTATATTTTTGTTGATAACAATACTGTGAAAAAGTAATCATACAAATAGACAAAACATTATGTCGACATGTGCTATGAATGGATGTAAAAAGCTGTGTCCATGAAAACCCTAGCTACGCCCGAGGCTGGAGAAAAATCAACAATCCTGACCACATTGTTTCGCAAAGCCATCTCTCCTGTATATTATCGCCCTGAGGTTACAAACAATAATTCTCATCTCGTCTTATTTTTTAAACGTTAAATGGATATTTCAAAGCTCCACCCCTCCCAACCGAAATGATGATTAGAGCTGAAAATTATTCCTTGACCTATAAATTCGAGACCGAAATATGGGGACACCAATGACACCAAAGCTGATAGTTTGAGAGTTTTTACTACTTAAAGAAACAGATTTCTGCTTACAGAATTTTTTTAAAAGCACGGAAGAAAAAGAGACCCATTTTATTTTATTAATTATACCTACCCTGTGTTTATTTTAATATTCTTCGAACTATTTTGTTGTAGATTCAGGGGATCTATATCGCCACCCGATTGGACTATCAAAATTAATTTAATGGATCCATAGTTCAATAACGTCAAAACTTCACCAATCACTAATTAATATATGCATATGTGCTAATAATCATTAATTAAATTTGATGTGCTCAGATTTTTGGAATATTTTTATAAATTAGGTATGTAGGTTAATTTCTAAAATATTTATGTCAATCTCGGTGGATGTAAATATTTTTAATACAGTTTTTATTTCCCACGAAGCTTCACATATCAAAATCAAACTAAACCAGTATTTTTTTTTAATTCCTCGCCATGTTAAAAGCTGGGGATAAAAAATCACAGTCACGCAAGTTGAGTCAGTGAGGTTGAGCGGTCAAAAATAAATCAAAAGTTTAACATACATTCTGTATCATTTAAAAACAGAACAGAAATGATAGTTAATTGTTCCAATTTTGAAAGCAGAGTTGAGATTAAATAATTACACGATCACGGCCAGATCTTTCGCTCTCATTTATAAATATTAAAATTAATGAATTCGTAAGGCGAAACTTCTGTCAATAAAATTATTAAATGTATTCGGTTGTTAAATTAAATTAATTGCAACAAGAAAACGCTGATCAAACATCAGGTTTTAAATGCTGTTATTTTTTGTACGTAGAAGCCGCGTTTACAGCAGGGTCTTTTTAACTTTAGGCTATTTTCACCGGCCCACTTTTGTAAAGGGTTTTTAGCACAGTGATTTCGACATCGAACTTTGATAATCTTAAATTGTATTTTTTTAGCTAATACTAACATCCCTATAAATTCACTGAATATTTTTCATATGAAACTTATAATTCTTAAGTGTAATAATTACCTCTCTGATTGAGAAAATTCTCATTTTTAGAGAGGGAGTACTATAATGAGTAACATAATTTTGTGGTTACTATCGCGAATAAACATGTGCACATACAGATACTTATACACTAATTTTAATGAATAAAAATTGCACGCATATGAAATGTATACCCGCACACACTTAAAATTAGTTTGTTGAAGCGCATTAATTTTATGATCAATTTTTCCATATGTATTTTCATCTGTTATTTCTTTAGGAATGAGTTTTTGCCAGTGTTTCTTTATTAATATAACGGTTACATTTTACTAAAAAAATCACAGAGTTTATGTAAGCTCAAGGCTGTTTAGTTGGACCCATTAAAGCCAGTCAGAATGTCTAATAAAGTGAGGGGCTTTACTGTCATACACTTAAATTACCTCTGAGAGTGAATGCTATCTCCACGCTTGGCCATCATGATATGTGTACCTTTTTTGAGCAAAATAAATGTTTACGTAAATGGGAAGATAACGGATTTGAACGAACACTTACTTGCTTTTAACAATTATATGGTACCTATTGTGACTACAACGGTAATTGATGTAATGGATTGTACGTAGCGTACGATTATGAGGTGTGAAGACTTACAATTAATAACTGCAAGTAAGCAAACATCGTGATCCCATCCATTATTTATCTTGATATCCATTGTACTAATTTGTCTTTATAAGACTTAGTAAAGTTGATAAGAGCCATGCCAGTGTTAATTATTAAACTTATGAAAATAACTTTATGTAAATCTTTTGTAATGTAGATATGTGAGCGAATTTTAAAATTTTCTTATACGGAGAAAGTAACCAATATAGAAGTTCTTCATCGTGTTTTTTCGCCTGCCATGGTAGGGTAACCCTGTGCAATGGGGGATAAGTTGACAGATCGATTGATATTTAAAGGAAACATATACATTAACAGTTACAAATAAGAAAGCAAAAATATTTATAATCGGATAACATAATATAAGTAAGTAAGATGTATTTTATGCATTGTTAGATTGATCGTTCCTCTGTCAATCTGTAAATTTCATGGAAACCCAGCACCAAAAAAAACATATTTATTCAGTGGCATTCCAGTAAAAGCTGGTCTTAACAAAAGAAACAAAGCTTACCCTACCAACTCATAAGTGAACATCTCCCAGAGAAGAAGTCCAGCAGTTAGCAGACAGAGACTATGGACTATTGTAATTGAATCGATTCCCCATCGGCGGTTGGAGGTCCCGGAGATCTATCAATCTCTCAATCAGAACGGCAATCCATCAAAGTCCACTTTCGATCGGAGATCATTAGAGGATCGCGCTTTGGACCGATCGTGGCTGGACCGCAGCATCCCGACGGTCTCTGACTGTGCCTGCATTACATTGTACTAAACTAAATTAATATTAATCAACATTCAAATCGCTGTGGAAGTTTGTAGACACTGACCCGCCTCTGATACGCTGAGGCTTTAGAAGTAATAACAAGTCTAAATTGCATATATTAAAATTGGTATAGGCGTTTTTTTCCTTGTATTTGCATATTCAATTATGTAATGATATCACACATTTAAAAATAACTGTTGATGAATATTTCTAATACCTACTTGTTGCATTATTCTTTCACTATTCAACATCGATGGTGGTTATCGACTTATCCCCTTTTTAAAACACGTAATACCTACGGAATAGGTCTATGCTATATTTCTAGAGCAAGGTTTTCTTAGTACCTACTAAAAAGTTTTCTTTTTGGTAATGTCTGAGACTATTAAGATTTCGTGTAGGTTCCGGTAGTGTTTATCAGACATGCATTTTTTTCACTTCATTAGACATTTTAAAAATCACACTTTATTTATCGGACATTAAGTCACATTCCAATGTCATAAATCATAATTGGTACACCGCACCGCCCAAGTATTCGAGCTTTTTTACCATAGTATTTTTAAAGGCACGCTGAAACATGCATAGACTTTCTGACTTATTTTTAAATATTCATTAAGGGTCGAAAAAAAACAATTCAGGATAAAGTAATTAACGCCTGTTAGTTTATTTTATAAAAAATCATTTACTTCATCCCCAAGAAACAACTCATCATAATTACATCAATCAATATTAAATTTAAAGTTTTTCATAGTACTATTATACTTGCAGAGATTACATTCAAAACTTTAAACGGAAATATTATTTAGAAACGTGACATTACTTTTTCAAAGTGTCCACAAAAAGTTATACGAGTATATTCTACAATCATTAATCCGCCAGTCTAACCTCAGTAATATTATTACGATAAATCAATTTAATTGGTGCTTTAATACCGTATTCTTTGACATAAACTTTTAAAAGCACTCTTAAAATATGTGACCACTTTTTTTCTGTTGTTAAATAATTTTAATTCTTAGTGAATTGTCATATGATATTATTCTTATTTTTTCGTAGAAAGCAATCACTTTGTGGTTTGAAATGCTTAATGAAAATGAAATAATTATTTTTTATACATTTATTTCTCATTGCGTAATATTCTTCATACTTTACTTAATTTTTTTTAACATATTTTTGAATTTACCACTTTTTTTTTACAACCAACTTGTCCGCAAATGAAAAACCCTTCTTCGGGAAAGTGTAAAAAATATATAAAATATAGTAGCTGGAAATGGTTTTACAGTTTTTTTTTAATTTATAAATCTAGCTTTTACTAATCCTAACCTAATCAAATCAATATACTTAAATAATAAAAAACATGAATTCTAAATTTTCCAGTATTTTTTACGATTACCTAACACAGTTACATATAAGGTGGTTTTCAAGAGGTCTATTTCAAAAGCCGAAAAGCTCAAATTAATCTGTACTTTTTGTCGGTCGTTCTCTACACGCTCTTCAATTAGGTGCATATTCTCTTTTCAAACACCTAAAACGATGTTTGTTCACATCTGACTGCCGGATATGACGACGAACTATCAATCATTCCATCAGGATTTAAATATTTAATTGCCCATTTAATTAAAAAGTAACGATTCAAATGAAAAAAAGAAAAATGTTTTAGTACTGAGTCTCGTCTAGGCTTGACTTATCGTTGAGGAGTCGAGAATAACGTGGAGGCCACTTAAAATGATAATACCCGGTTTTATAAAAATAGGATCAGGTTTTTTGCAGAAATAAGTTTGTGTCAGGCTTAAGAGGAACGCACACGGTGCCTTTTTTATACAAAATTTTGTTTCGATTTCAGGTTGAATTATCTGCTTTTTTTTATCAAAGGTATGGCATATTTTTATCTTGTACGCTGGAAAGAGTTTTTGCTGTTTTTATTTTTATTTTATTATAACATACTATACCACATATATATAATACCACAAAAGAAAACACTCTATAACAGTGAGATCAGTGTTTTGTTGTTGTTAAATAATATTAATTCTCAATGCATTTTTAAATGATATTATTCCCCATACGTTTACGCCATATATTCATTGAGAAACAATATTGTTGTATAGGTCTCACCACGAGAGTTGGTGCCGGCCAATACTCACACAGATGCATAGCTTACGTACAGCGTGTCGAACTGAATTAATAGGACACGCATTTACAATATCAACATAAACGCTCGCTGTCCCTTTTCCACTAGTGACAATAAGTAGGCGTAAACAAGACAAAGGGCCCTTTCTTTATGACACATCGTAAATACATCGCCACTGGAGCGTATACCGATACACAATAAACCCAACGCTATGCATGTATTGTTTGTTTCAACTCTCGTTGCGCCAGCTATAACTACCACAAGTTGTTTTTTAAAAAACTTCGGTCCAGCCACTTTAGAAATATGATGAAATGTAGAATTAAAAATAACACAATCACAAAAAAACCATTATAACGCAAATTTGTCGCAACAAATTTTACGTATGAAAAGTAACAACCAACAAATTTATTTATTTTCAATTTTAAATTTATCAATGCGGCTATTGGATAGCTAAATATTAATTTTAGTTGCTGCCAAACAATGCTTTACCATTCGTCATAAAATAATGTTAGTTTAGTAATAATAATAAAAAATCAAATTGCTAACCGCGTGATCACAAACCGAAAACGCACTACCCAATGTAAGAGTTATGGCATAGACCATCCATTTTTTATCTTTCGTCTGAGCTTGTAATCGGGTGATTAATTATAGCTGCTGACGCATGACGGTTAGCTCCTCCATCTCCTTCATCTTCCCTGAACTTCTTCAAGTTGCCGGATCGAATTTATTATTTTTTGAAAAAATCTTAATTTCTTATCTGCTCTCTATGAAAAACGAGTGATTGAATTCAGAAAGTTTTTTCCATTGGGTAATGAGATCATCCAAGTTGTCCGTGTATCAAGTTTGCAACTTTATTTTTGTCCCTTTTCGTAAATTGTGTCGGGAACCCGATTTCATTAAGGCTTTCGCTAGAAAGTTTCTTTAAAAAAATAATTGTTATTAATTTTGCTGAAAAAGTATTTTTTTCCGCAACTTATTCTAAAGAATCTTATTTTTCACATAAACGCTAGCTTTAGTACCCAGCTTCGCAAACGTTTCAAAACTGTTTTTAATAATTTTATTTGATATTTCAAAGCTCCATAGGTCATGTGATACTATCATGATGACACGAATGATTTAGGCTGAACATAGTTGACGTTGCAAATTTTATGATGCCGATGTCAATTGAGCTAGTTCAAGTGTTTTTGATTCTTCGAAAAACAGATTTTCTCCTTAATAGATAGATTCAAATCAATTCTAAATCTGATAAAGCTTTTTCAATCCGGATCTGTATTTATGACGCTGACGATGATATGCTGCATGATGAAACGTAACGTCTCTTCATTTCGAACGAGACGCGTGTCGGGCTTCAGAAAAAATGTTGGAATATTTATTACCTACACATCTGTCACGTGTTTTGGTAGTCAGCTTAGTGTTTCGGATTACAAAATAAAGTTCGAGGGTTCAAGGAATTTGATTAAATCCCTTAAAAATTTATTCGTATTTCATGTTTAAAAATATTATATTTCTTTCTTTGCTTTCCTACTTGGTGCTGAGTGAGATTCTTTGAACATCAAATCAACTCTTTCAATAGCAAATGTATTATTTTTAGAATTAAGAATTTGAGTCCCTCAGAAAATGATTTTTGTTAATCAAAACAAAAAATTCATTTAAAACTGTTTCGGCTTTTGAAATGATACGATTCAAGACTTTCTGGGGCATCCCCGACTTTTTTTTCCTTCTAGATATTGTAATATGTTGCCTTTTTAATTTCGGGCTGCTTAGATGGTTGCTACAAAATAACAGTTCTCGTAAGCAACTTTATTAGATTATTTTGTTTTGCAAAAGTCAAACATATATAAAAGCTTATTTTCCTGAGCTTTTATTTGCTTTGATCGTTTTAAAGGTAAGCATTATTATGTTGAAGTTGGAGGTAACATTTATTAGTTGCGTTTGTGAGTGTCCATTTACAGCGAGCATTGCATGTTTCCGCTGTAGCAACCAACTGACTGCAGCATTTACAACGCCCGCTGCGGTATTTGATTTATGAAATAGGTAACACAATAATCTAGCAACACATTAAGGAATGGTCTTCAAACAAACAACCGAAAGCCAACAAACGTTTCACCTCCCATTATGGAGCGGAACCTTTAATACGTTTGCTCCTCCGCGCGAATCATCGATCACCTTGCCTTTGATAGCAAGATGAAGAATCGCAGATCTTCTTTTTACTTGGTACATTTGTTAATCTCTGTGGGATCTCGCCACATCATGATATGCCCATTATCTGTGGGAGCTAAATGGGATGCTGTTCTCAGTAACAAACAATAACAACTTCTATCAATTACGCGGTTAACTAACAACGGGCTATCAACTTGATTATCTCGGAGATGAAATTGTAAATGCAGGTTAATAATATGGCTTACGCATAAAACGCTTCATATTTTAATAAACTTGCATACTTTCTTATACACCAGCTAAATATAATAAATATATATATATATATATATATATATATATATATATATATATATATTTCATCTAAATTTTTATACCCCTTAGCTCCTGGTAAATTGTTTTTTAATCTGTTGATGAACACATACACTGTTATACCCATATCTGAACCTTTTCTCTCGTGATTTATGATAACGATCATTATTTTAGATAGTTTTAATTTGTATACATATTATGTATTATTTTCTCCTTGTTAGTTAATCTTATTAGCATAATTAATTTAGCATAAAGGTGAAATATCACAAAACTGCGCTATATAAGTTCACTGTTATTATTATATATATATATAAATATATATATATATATTATAGTTAATTCCCCACAAGAATCCCAACTGCTCCCAACCGCTTAGAGCCAATGAGACTACGGAGTATGTTGTGAGGCGAAGGTAGTGGGGAGGGAAAGGAGACGGGGCAGAAGAAGGTTGGGAAGTATTATTATAGGTCAATTCAGATCTGGTCACCAAACACGGCTAAAGTTATTTCAAGCAACGTTTCGATTCTGAATGGTGGTATTTTACCAGGGCGATACTTAGTATCCACCACTATAAAAATAATCGTTTAAGCAACGTTCTAAGAATAATGAATAAAGTGTGCAATAATAAAATAATTCTTCATACCTACTCGTTGTCCAGCGTAGAATATACTTACAATAGGAATGAGATCACGATCCTCGGGAATCAGGCAATTATTAAAGTAAAATATGCATCACAGTTGCCCTAGCAACGAAGGGAAGAGGATAGCTGATTATGATGATAACAATAATAATATTAAGATATGTGGTCGATTCTGTAAGAACTGACGTATACATTGGTAGTTTTCTGGGCGCACCGCTCTTTACCGTGTGAATCGTTACCAGGGGATCATGACCATCGAACGAGGTAATAGAGACAATTAATCATATTCGTTAATCGATACAGATGTTCAGACTTGCGTTCCTTTTGATATCGTGTGAATATTGGTGCACTTGTCTACTTGGCATGCCATTAAAATCATTTTTATTATGAACGGATATCTCCACTTGATACTTATTAACTTTTCAAATAACTGTGCGAGTTATGAAATACATTAATGCTCAGTGAAAAATAATAGCTCTTATTGTGAAATCGATCCCGTTTAAATGTAGCCAATGTTTCATTTTCGGTAACCTTCAACACCTGGGGATTAACGAATTAATTGAAAGTTATCATGAATTCTAAAAATTCAGATCACGATTATAATTGATCATATATTTCACACATAGCTTTAAAGTAGGCTTTTATTATTGTTATTCATTACTCACTTAAAAAACAAACTAATCGCGGCGACAAAATCAAGGTTCTCATTCAAAAAGAAATCGAGATTTTACATATGTCGTCAAGAAGCACAAAACTTAATTCTTACAATATGAGCCTAACATGGTTTGTGTAACTTGTTATCATCTGTCATTGCTCCATTAGGCTCTTAATGACCCGGGTCTCCCATCGTTCTTGTAGCTCGTCCATCATACGATATGTTGATACGAGTAGAATCATGTACTCATTCTAGACTCGAACCAGGAGTCTACGTTTCAATTTGTTCTACATGAGCAGGATCTTTTTATACAATCTATTCGGAACTGTTTAGCAATCTATTATCAGTCAAGAGTTACAAACACTATTGAAATCGGTTATACCGCCGTCTTTGTGGTAATGCGAACATATTTTATATGATTGTTGACCTGAAAACCATCTAAAAATTCAACGGTTTTTTAACTATTTTTTTAATGCGTTTTATTCAGTGGTCGGTAACATTCCCAGAGTAAAGAAATCTATTTTCTTTTGACGTCAGTGATCATTCTTTGATTATTCAATTATCATTAATCTTTTTAAAAACATTAAAAAAAAATTTAATTTTAGAGCGTTTTAAAGATGTTGCATTATATTTTTACTCAGGATATACAACATAGTTAAAGGTATATAGTTATAAAAAGAAACAGATCACATTAAAAATATAATCAAAACAAGGTTAACATAGTTTTAAAAATTAAAAATAAACGTTATGCATAAATAATAAGCATGTATTAAACAAGCAGCAATAAAGCTTGCTTTTCAAAAGCAGTTTTAATGACGCAAAATATGTCAATACCCGAAGCTATTCAATTCAAAGTTAATTCCCCCCCTACCATTCACCTGTATATTATGTTTGTTACTACTAAAATACACATATAATAATATATCACCTATTATATCAATAAAAATTCTCTTCGAACCTTCAAAGCTGTAAATCCCTGACGTCAAATAAATAAATGACTTATAAAAACTATTAACAACAATTATCCTAAATATGGTTTTGGTAACTAGCACAGATATCATCTAAAACGTCAAAAATCACTCCTCAAACCATTAAAAATAGCCCTTGTGGTTTTATTTTTACAATTAATACAATCATTAAGCTTACTTTCCTTTACCGACGTATGACACACCAGTCCCGATAATATCATTATTATTCATAGCTTGTGGTGAGCAGTTCTGGGCCTTAAATGATATTATATGCTCGTATCCCGCGGAGGATAAAAAAATGGACATTATATTAAGATTGAGATTTAATCGTTAGTAATCCATCAATATCCATAAATACGTTTGACCCTGTAAACATTGTCTGCAGTAATTCCTTTTTTTTATTTAACCTGTAGTTTATTTTTTTTTACAAAAATACTAGATTGATAAGTGAAATTTGCAAATCAATCATTTTGAATTCCAAGTCAGCTGTTTGATGGCATATATTACATAATGGATTGATCAGTGATGAATATAAATCAGTCTATAGGTTTACGAAACAAAGTTATGGCTTTTATTATTGTATCGGTTTGCTGCATCAGTTACATTAATTACATAATCCATTTTGCAATAAATATCTCACTTCATCTGCAACAAAAGATTTGATAATAAAGACGATCTCCGGCACATCGGTATTTTGGCTGTATATTCGTTGGTGTTCACCTTTTCATTTAATGCGAACTCCAGCCCTTATTCACCAGTATTCTGAAGATAAACAATGATTCGGCCATAATACCACGTGTCGGTGAGTTTTCAATGCATTGCACAGGGTGGTAATGATACCTTAAAAAAAACAAATAGCACTATAAACACATTGATCACGTGTATTTTATACAAAGTTTAAATAGTGCAGAAGGCTTTCTGAAAACATCACCCAAGCACTGTAATAGCGAGGGAGTTCAAATAATATTCGCATGCGTTATTATTACAACTTTTCTGAAGGAAGCAATGTTGAACATACATATAGTTGGCTTAAAGTTCAAATAAAGAAATATATTTGCTATGAGACCAATTGGATATTAGTGTTAGTGTAATCGCGTAATGTGATTCGATAGTGATTTAACACTTAACCTAGATATAGGATTCGGCAATGTAGAGAATGCCTAGCTAGTTTATACATAATTATCACTCCGCCCAACTTTTCTATGCAGACTTCTCAAGGGAAATGCCCCTGAGTTGATGTTTCGCAAAATTGCGATTTAACGGTTTGAAAAAGATGCAAGTCCTATTATAACTGGGCAATGCTTGGTCCATGTATCACTTACTCCATAAAATCTCCAAATTTTGGGTTTATTTTATACTTAAAAAAGATTATTATTGGGTAATTAGCAACATAATATTCTGCGATAATTATTTACTTGTAAGAACTAGTCAAAATTAAAAGGTTCTAAATTATTTCATTTTTAAAGACAGATAATTTTTACTTTTAACGTGGTATATGAAATTTTCCTGAAGTACGCTTAAGCTTTTTAATTTCAAATGCAATATAATTGGTTCATATTTTAGTTGTAAGTCGTTAAAATAGGTTTTCAACTATCGCTTTCAGGTAATTTTTCACAACAACGAAGCTTTACAAATTGTTATTATTATTTACTGAATTACTGAACACTCTGTAGGCAACTAATATAAGACAAAGCGACCAGGCTCACATAAAGAACACCGGCGAAATTAATGGTCAATCGCTGATACATTTATCCTATTGAAATCGATATTGTCAGTTAAAAATGAAAGCATTTATCTTTGCCAGGAGATGCTGCAAAGGTTGCTTTTTGTATGAGGCCGGTACTAATAAGATATGTAACTTGCCATCTCTCGGAAGAAAAGATGAAATAATTAATTAGAATTTTAGATCAACTCTGACGTTGATCGGTCGATATTAACAATGTATTGAATGGACTACATTAATTACGACCGTTTATTGAGTTCGTATAGATTGATTTATTAAAAAGCTTTAAATTGTGGTCGTTATTCAAGATATTGGTTAATTGTTTTTTGAGCTAGGTATTTCTAATGCAAATTAGTTTGTTAAACAAATAGTTATTTAATATATTAATGTTATAAATATATGTATATGTTTTTTTTAAATCAAGTTTTTCCAAGTATAAATAAGTATATATTCTTACAATGTTTGATTAATTTAACATTGCAACCCATTTTTCTGTATTAAAATTCTATTGCGATGATTCATTAATATTACCGGGTTTAAAATCCTCGACGCTCGAACAAGCAGGAAACCTAAAATTTGTGAATTCTGTTGTTTTGTTTTGGCATTT
This sequence comes from Drusus annulatus, assembly GCA_022651775.1. Taxonomy (NCBI): domain Eukaryota; kingdom Metazoa; phylum Arthropoda; class Insecta; order Trichoptera; family Limnephilidae; genus Drusus; species Drusus annulatus. The sequence goes on along the minus strand of JAGWCC010000099.1, from coordinate 1,396,992 downwards.
CAAAGGCATCGTGTTTCACGGTCATGCCGCAAAACTCATGAAAATCTAAATAACAAGCTTTTTTTCTCGTTACGGCTCAAATAAAAATATTCATTATAAGAAAAAAGATGACAAACTTTGTTTATAATAATAATTTAAATGATATCAATAATCTTTAACGTAAATATGAAACTGAAAAAATATAACGGTCGCAGCCGTGAATCGAACTCGGAACCTCTACTCTATCCGGGAGCAACGCTTCTGCCAATTCAGCCACCGAGACCTTATAAGAAACCGGCATTTTTAATCGATCTCATTCTTCATTTGAAAATTATTAATATACTCGTAAGTTATTTCAATTTTTCTTCTGATTTGGCTGCCATCTTTGTATGTTATACAAAGCTCTAACCGAACACATATTATATACTTTGATGGTTTCTTGGATAAACCATCCATTTTAATTTTACAGAAGTTTGTTGACTTCTTACAGAGTCCCAAATTAATATATTAAATTAGAATTAACTTTGAAGCTTGTATTATTTCTGTTTCATATTAACGTTGAAGATTAATGATATAAAAATAATAAGCATAAAAGCTTTGAAGTTATTTCTAATTTAATATATTTTTTTTAAATTTGCGGTTGACAAGTAATTCGCATAAACTTTTGTTTTGCATGTTACTCAAATGAAAACCTATCGCTCTCTTTAAAAAAACTTTTCTTTGATTTTCATGAATAATTATTTACCACCTAGATAGGAATTACGATGCTTTTATTATTTTTTAAGCACTGTGAAAAGCTGCAAAATAGTCGCACAAACAAATTATTCAGTGTCGCAAACCCACAGGTCACATTTATTGGTTCTACGAAATCTAGTTTTAGATCCGCACGGAGCCTAGCTCATTAGGAGCGCAGCAATCCGAGGAGGTGTCGCCGCTGCCTGGCCCGGTGTTGGCCGGGCCTAATTAGCCTGCGAGGTCGTGCCACTCCAATAGACAAATGGCGTGACAGACAACACAGGCACCTGAGCCCGGGTAGCGAGCATTCGGCTGTTTCCGTAATTAGACGCGACCTGCATCGTGTATGTGGCGCAATCGGAATGTTCTCTTCTTCCCTTCTGCGACCCGGGCGGAACGATTTAATTGAGAGCCGATAATTAGTGCCGATTTCAGATGCAACCAACTCGCATCGGTGAGCATGAACCGTTTTGAAATCTGTTGCCGTGTGAAAACGTCACTTCTAGCTAAGAGATAAACCGATAGGAGTCTATCATGGGCGTGTCTGTGTGCTTGAAGTAAGGTCAATGTTATCTTACTTCTTATGAAATCGATCAAACAATTTTCAATATCGAAATTATTTTCTGAACAGATAATAAATTTCATTGGCCTGTGTAGGGTCTAGGAGTCAAAAAGTCTGATCACTTGTTCAACACTATAACACGTTATTCTACGCTTCTAGCATTATTTGTGAACGTGCATTTGCATTGAGTCTAATTCTAGTTGAGCGGCTTAGTAAAAAAAATTTTTTTTAGCATTATCACTTCTGTGACTAATGCGCATTCGTACCCAAAACTTTGATTTATTTCAAATTTATGCACTGGCAATACTGTTTTTATACAACCATACTTTGTAATTGGTTTAAAATCAGCGAATCATGTGACAATTATTTTATCTCACTGTATTCCCTTTGAAAAGTCAGCTACGTTGCTCGTTGTTATCCTACGTTAAAATATTGAGAACAATCATCTCGACAGTGTGAAGGTATCATTGTACGACAAAAAATATTTTGTGAATATTAAATTAATTCAATTTATTTACATATGTAATCTGAATTCCACAGAAAAAAAGGAAAACCTTCTTTGTCACTTTCCCTTATCTAGAAATAGGGTATTCGTAAGCGCGGAAATCGTAAGTTTTTCACCCAAACATTTTCTGTCTGAGCATAATATTGTAAGTTATACCCAGTACTCACGAAGTTGGTTACTGTCTCACAAATCCGAGAAAAAAATTTAATCATAAACAAGATTGCAATGGAAAATTATCACCCAACTGCCATCACGTACACAACTCCCTCGTAAGTACAGCGAGTGGATCAATTTAATATGAAGCTAAACCTGCATGCATCCACGTGCAATCTAATCTGCCACTAGTTACCGGAGTAATAAGTTTATCTCAACAGGGTAACAGAAGTGGAGAGGAAAATAAGGAGGTATTAGCTTTTTGCGCCTTCTTTGTTGCACAGATGAAGATCTCGGCGTTTGTATGGGCGGCTGCGAGCTGACCCGCCCCGACCCTTGTACCATTCCACCTCATCGTGTCGTGTGCTCCTAATACGTTGGATATCTCTCCCGATAGGGGAACATAAGCTGTGAGGACTTACAATATAATGAACATTATCCAGGCCCATTTGCTCATTGTTGCCGCAATGAAGATCTCGCTGCTCTGTGTATCGGACGTTTATTTGCTGCTCGTTCGAGCCTTCGTGACCTTTTATATCGCCTCGCGGATTATGTGCTCCAAATACGCGGATAATCGTATGCCAATGTTAATTTCAACTATTGTGTTCGAGCATTAACTAAAAATGGTTTGCTCGGCTTCGAAATTGAAACTGTGTTGTTAATTCTTGCTTTTGACGATTACGAAGCTATAATAACAATTCAAACCGATAATTGGGTAATAATTTTAAGCATTTATGATTAAATATTTGCATTTTTTATCATTTCTGAACAAAGCCATTATATTCTCGATGTATTCAAACCTAATTAATAAATTGTATCATAATCCAATTCAGGATGCGAAATTCCTTTTGCTAAATATAATTTTATAGCATTGAAATTACATCGCGTCCCGGGTCAGGTCACGATTATAATAATATTCTTCGATTAAACTCTCGTCGACGAGAAAACTCCACCTATAATATACAATTATACGGCCAGAGACATTCACGGAAAGCTCGAATAGCCTTCGTTAATTAATTTCTTTGTCGATTACACGGTGGTTGAATTTGGTATTGGTTACACGCTTTGCGGAGTTCCCGGCACCGCGTGATGATGAAACCGTACTCCCGCAATCTGCAGCGCATGCGAGCCAAGAGCTACGGCCACTGCATCGGCGCTTTGTTCCGTTCAATTAACTCCCAGGGATGCAGCGGGGAACTGCGGCGGAGTCGTGTGAGAAGTCTCAACTCAATACATAACAAATACATAAAGTAACACTGCTGAAATCATGGCTAATGCTGTGCCGTTTGAGATATAATGATTCTAAATTAAATGTCGGAATCTGTTATTGCTGTGTTCATACATTTTATATAATTTTTTTTTTGTTTAAGTATTCAATAAGTACACAAGTTAGACGATTTATGATAAGTACAAACGGTTGAAGAGATTTTTCATAAAACGTGATCTAAGTATGATGGACTTAATCCACTCTTTTTTTATGTTATCATTTTCTAAAGGAGGTTGGCGAAAACCATTTAAAAAAAACGTATCGACATTCTGCAGTATCTACGAATGAATCAAGAATCGTACTAGTCGGTAGCTGGGAGGACAAACGCGTCGGATCCCACCCGAACGTCGTGCGTTCAATTCCTCTGCTGGCTAAGTCCTCCATCATTGCACAAGCAACATTTTACGCTTATTATGATAGCAGTAAGAGTTTTTCAAATATTGTCAGGTTATTCGTAACCCGGGATTGTTTGTCTTTCTTAAAAAAAAAAACAAATAAAATTATCCATCCTTGACTATAATTTTAAGTTATTATCTTGCTTTTTAACACATTTTGGGTGTGCAAGATTGGGATTTCACATTTGGGATGACATTTAAAAAAAATGGAACTATAAAAATTAGTCAAATGCAATAATAATTTAAATGAAAAAAAATATTCAAGAAACCAAGGCAGATAGCCAAGTTAATAAAAGCTTTTATTTATATTTATTTTTTCTAACAGGTGTGATGGTTGCTTATGCTGTTGATATCTATAATTTTTAAACACGTTTTAAGTTCTCTGTTGCAGCATTTTATGTATTTTGCAAGGAATATGTGAATTGTTTTTATCATTTTACATTCGTGAACTTTAACGAGAATGTTTAAAAGCTGTTAAGCTTACGCGCAACCGAAGAGAGCACGTATTTTACTAACCGTGAGATTTTACGAGACGTGGATATTTGAATGGCGCGGGGTTTTGCTTTGCGTTGTTACCAGAAACTCGCGTATTATCTTTGACGATTTTCATTCCGCCAATAACTAGTTCAAGAAACCTGAACTCGTTACAACACATTACGCGTGTTTTCGTGTTTGCGGAAAAAAAAGACATTTCGATGCATATTACTCTATTCACCGAGAAGGAATCATGAAAATAAAACGATTTGTTTTTTGAAAAATTGATGAAAAGTAATTCAATGAAATGTTCATTTTTTTATTTAGATGCAAAGGCTTATTACTTATAACGATCAAGTTAATTGTGCATCGATGACTGCCTCTTACTGTTTTATACACAAACTACAGTAACTTCATAAAACTATATGCTTAAAACAAAAACTATTACTGAAATTAGAATTAACTTTAAAGAATCAAAGCCTTTTTTAATATTTAAATAATACCAATAATCAACAACAGAAAAACAAAACAGAAAAAGCCATAAAATAAGAAGATAATTGTCACAACCGAGACATGTTACTCAAATTGTATTTTCTCCCGGATAGAGTAGAGGATCCGAGTTCGTGTCTCGGTTGTAACCATTGTCTTTTTTTATTTTCTGTTTCATATTTATACTGTTGATATTATTAAAATATTTAAAAAAACTATCACAATGTTTTTTTCTAATTTCTTAATGTCTTTCTTTACGATCAAAGGATTCGCGTATTTGGGTAGTCGGAGTAATATTTTGAACGCAATATTCAGGTTTAATGGTTTTATTATATTAACGTTTACTTCCCTAATTTTGTCTTCCCTGTCTCCTTCCCTTCCCACTACCTTTAGCCTCAAAACATACTCCAATTGAAGATGCCATATTACCACTTGCTCCAGACGATTGGGAGCAGTTTTGACACTATTGCGGTATTCACATAAAACAAGCACTTTGTATATAATAGTAATTTTTAAACATCAACAAACACATGTTCTTATTTTATAACGTTGCCAGCCGCTAGTTTTAAAGACAATGACAAGTTTTAAAAGTAAATTTTTAGAGGTAGTGGTGCCGAAAATTTCCAAAAACTTTAAAAATTGACAACTTAAGATGCATTGGGTATGACTCGCTTTAGTAACTGTAGTGTCTGTATTTTTTTTTAATTTCAAATTATTTGCCAAAACGGCACATTATTTATGTATTATTGTTATTTTATTATTTACATTTTAAAAAAAGTAGTAAAAAATAAAGACGGCGTTATTATAACAGGCATGCTTTAAGATTTTAATTCCATAGAGGTGTGTTTGTCAAAATATTTTACCGTCTAAAATCTGGAGTGTGATAATCATTAAAAAATTACATATTTAAATAATTTAATTAAAAACAATGCATAAATATACGATACTCTTTTATGTCCGACAGTTTCTGCGAACACGTTGTCTGATTCAAATAATAACATGAAATAATATGGAATAATAATAATAATGATGCACTTAGTTAATTTCCAATTTCTCATTACGATCTACCAGGCGCACATAAATACTAAAGGGTGAGTCGCCTCGCGCCCCGTGGTTATTGCCTTATTATTGTCCGGACTGGAGCCGAGTCGGCGGGGAGCAATCTCGCCTTTATTTCAGCCTTCCCTACAAAGTGAAGTGTACGCCATAAGCCAGCGTAAACCGAACCGGACATGTGGTCTTCCTTTTTTTTTTTTCACATTCCTGCGGAAATAATCTACACTTTATGTGTTATGTCGTTGGATGTGTGTGACTCGCAAGACCTCCGTGGCAGAGCGGGCGCTATTTGACTCTCGGTACAGAGGTCGCAGTTCAGATCATCGTCGGCGAATAAAACTTTGTTTAATTTTTTAAAGATTTTCCAAAATAGAAATCAAATTGACTATAGGGAAAATTTAAAAAAAATACTTTGTAAAAGACCACAGTTTTTTTATGACCGACTGGTTTCATCATGTTTTCAAATCAGTGTAATAAAATAAACAAAACAAAAAATTCATTGTGTGTGGTTATATATATTCATATGTACAGAGGGAGAACACAATGTAAAATAAAATAAGAGAACAGTAAGAAAACAAAAGAATAAGAATTAAATTATAACAAAGGAACAGAGAGAAAGAGACTGATAATATGAAATTAAAAAGTAAAAAGGTCAACTGAGAACGTGATAAAAGAATAATGAGAAATTTTATGAGTTAACGGGAAATATTCTTAATATTGGACTAAAAGAAAAAAATATATAATTATAACAGTAACTTCCCGAAACGGAAATGTTACAGTTCCACCATATTCGAACAGTTGGGACTCTTGTACGATAGATATACGAGTATATTCTTTTTCCTGAAGATAATATTCGTATTCGTCTTTCGAGAAATCACCAAGCATCTCATATCTGTGCTGCAAAATGTTAATTATTTCTTCTCCAGTCGACATCCCGACCGCGGCAACCACCCCACTTTCTTCCAATATTAACAAAGGTTCATTCAAAATTTGACTTCTATTATAATATAAAACAACACGGTACGAAGCTTGATCGACTGAACATGTTCACGAATACCGTACCGCGGCCACTTAGCATTGAGAACATGTTTACACCTGTTGCTCAAATGCTCACCTAGTTCAGATACCCGAATTTAAATTTGTTAATCGATTTATATTTTTGAATAATTAATTACGCCGTATTAAGTGGGATATGTGGGTATAGTGAAAAGAGACCGGAAGATATACCTAATATACCAGAAATAGAGCTCAAGTACCTATTAAAATGTTTCTTTCGATCCAATGTTTGTCCGCTATTTTCTCATGTTGTGAGATTAATGTGGAGTGATTATTGGATTCAAAAGTCGCAAAAACATTTATAGCGAGATCGAACCTATTTCTCGACACGAAACATTTTCATCGAAACCGATTCTATAAACTATTTTTATTAAATTAAATTTTGAACATTAATAACTTGTGTGTTTTCTGGGATCTATGGAATTTAAGGGTCACCCCCCAAAAATGGACACTATTTGGATTTCTAGTACAAGCAATACTATAAATGATTCATCTGTTAATTGTAGGGTAGTTAAAAAAATGACTGAGGTTTCCAGTGAATACAATTATTAAACAGTAAACTTTTAAATTATTTATGAAAAGCATACTAGAATTTTAGATAAACGTTCAAAATGTCTTTTTTGGTTTCAAAACTGCACATTTTACAAACATTTTAGTATGTTTTTCACAGAATTTTAAGGATAACATTTGTAAAATTGTATTCACTGGAAACCTCGGACAATTTTTTAACTACCCACATTTATTTTTTTTAGATACATCATTTGTAGGATTGCTTGTATTAAAATGCTAGAAAGTAACTTGAGTGTCATTTTTGAGTTCTATCCCTTAATAACAACATTTATCTCGCATAAAACGATACAAGCTTAAATGAAATTGCCTTATATTATTAATGTCGTCATACTGGAATATATTTCGGGATTAATTCCAAAAAATACTACGACTTATATTTTCTTTCGTGTTTTTTTTTAAATGTGTTGATACATCATTTAATATGCTTTATAATTTAGAAATATTGTGAACTTTCTATAAAAATATACAATCCATGATAAATCTTGTTTTTGTTTTGTGTTATTTGATGTACAAAATTTTGTAATTTTTATAATATAGATTTGTAACTAATTATATTTTTTGTTTGTTTCAGGTGAGTGAATACCAAAAATTCCACATTATTTAATTCTTATTCAGAATCGAATACGGATGAGAATGAAGTGTAGTGAGAATACGAAATCTTTAAGTGGAGCAAAACAGGTTTTACGTGCATTTTTCTTTTTATCGTTTTTTTTTATTACCTACATTTTACGTTACGGGACCCGTGTGAATGTAATATATTATTTTATACATGTAAAAAATATAATCGAAAAATATATCGACCTACCGCGAGCATTCGTGTATGCATCCGAGTCAAATATTTTGCCCGTCGTTAATTAGGTTTTCAAAATGTATTTATAAGCCGCGCCGGAAATGACGAATTTGATACGTAAAAGCTTAAGATTTTGTATTACTTAGTCACGTTATTTTTAACAGATATTGAATCTTAAATTTCCTATTCAATTAAACTAGCTTTTTGCCTCGAAACAAAACATTTTTTTTTTTAATAATTTAATTTAATCCATTGTACAAAAATATACATTTTTACTTAATACTCACAGTTGTTATAATATTAATTCAGTTTATATACAATGTTCTAGTTTATGATAAATACCTCCCTAATAAAGAAAATTCTTGTGCTTAGGGAGGGAGTACTATCATGGGTTTCTTGAATATTATTTTGTATGATTAAAAATGAATATCAAATGAATATAATTTTAGGTTATTTTATTGATAGCTGAAGAATTTCGGCAAAGCTTGTTTCTAAATAGTAGGTTTAAATATTGCAAGTATGTACAGTTAGCAGTATGTAATTATATTTATACAATCAGAATTAAAAGGAAACATGTAAATCTAACCCGTATTTCGACGGAAATTGAAACTGCACTCCAACTGCACTGCAACTGCGACGGCCTCCATGGTCAAGTGGTAAGACGCTCTTCTACGAATCCAAAGGTCGCGGGTTCAAACACGGCGTGCGCAAATAACTTTTATTTGATTAGTATGTGTCATAACACATTTGATTTATATAAAATAATATAAAGTATACTTGCGGCATGTTCCAGAGTGGTAGATACTCGTGTCACCCTGTTGAAAGACCACTATTCAGAATTGAAACGTTGCCTAAAAATTGCTTAAGCCGTACTTGGTAACCAGATCTGAACAGCCAGGTACTTTTTAACCTTCCTCTTCCCCATCTCCTTCCCATCCCTACTAATTTCAGCCTCACAACAAACCCCAATTAGGGATGTCATAGTCTCCCTGGCTCTAGTCGGTTGGGAGCAGTTGGGACTCTGGTGCGGCATTAACTAAAAAAATACCCTTATCTCAATTTGTCTACAAAAAGGCTCTATAAATGAAGAAATAACATACTATCTCTTTTCTTTCTCCTAAACTTGTTTCCAAAGGCTTCCTATTACGCATGACCATTAGTTATGATAATTCTCTCAGATTCCCAGTTAATTGGACGTAAAACAGCCAGTGTGTGTTTGTTTTTATAATTTCCCTGACAATATCAATAATATGATTTTCGTGTTAGTTTCTCTCTGTATATCTCAGCAGTTCCATTAGTAAACCGATCCCGTAGTCTCATGAAATATAATTGAATTTTCTAGATTTTAATGGCAACATTGATTGATGCTGTCCTGTTTTAATCGCCTGATTAATTATAATACTGGTTCGATCTGATTCCAACACAAGTAAACACATTATATATTATACGTTATTATACGTTACACAAAAAACTAAATACGCCTTATTCGATAAGATATATTGCACGAGACTGCACCTCAATGTGAAATATAAGTTTTTTTTAATCGTGTTTTCCCACGCTGTATGGGGGCCTCAAAAGCGTATTTTTTAGCAGTGACCTTTTTATTGATTCGGATATTTAATTCGGATGTATGACTTGAACAAACAAATATGATTAAGTCATTTTAACACTTATTATATTTACACATGTTTGTTTGACATTTTAATTCACATTCGTGTTATACATAATAAAATTGGAATAAAAGCATACATCGCTCATTGTTTTAACTGAACTTTGATTTAAATCAAATTTAATGAAAAATAAATAATAACTTTGTATAAGACGATTTCGCTTAGTCTTAGCATCATCAGGGTACAAAATTAAACTTAACAAAAATAAATAGTCTTTGGTTATATATATACTCATACGAGTACATACAGAGAGATAACACAATATAAAATAAAATATAAGAACAGTAAGAAAACAAAAGTACTAACTGTTCTCTTATTTTGTATTAATATATATATTATAACCACACACTAAATATTTTTTGTATAGTTTAATTTTGTACCCTGATGATGCTAAGGCTAATCGAAACCAATCTATGATAAAACTAAAATAAAATTTGTGGTCTTATACAAAGTTATTATTTATTTTTCATTAAATATTTCAAACCACAAAGTGATTGCTTTCTAATGAAACATAAATCAAATTTATTTTTTATACTGGTATTCTAACAGTAAAATCACTCTTTCAGAACAAATTCTCATTTTTTTTTTCGAATCACCAGGAGGTCATAAGCTGACAGCGGACAAATTATTTAATATTTACACTTTGAATGTAACTAACCTCGCACAGCATTCATTGCAACGCAACTCTAAGACTACGAGAAACCACGTAATTAGTTCTAAGAAAAATGTATTCATGGTGATTGTTTCTAAGCTTAGCAACTGTTGGCCTGACCTTAGCTTTGCGGTCTTCAGCAAACAACTTGCTCCTGATTATTCGGACTGTGTATCAGGAGCGCATGACCCGTGAGAACCCGTGAAAACCGCAGCCAGTCGTCATTACTTGGACTGTTTGCTACGCGGAGGAAGAATCCTTAGTCTCACCGCTGCGAGGGTATGTGCGCCTGGTAGATCGTAAACTGGAAGATTGTCAGCGTGGGGGAACGTCCGAAGGAAACCCCTTCACGTGTGCATTAGTAATACGAGCGTGTACGGAATAGTGAAATGCACACTTAGCACGTTTCTTACTATGGCTTGATTTTATTTCCTATTCGAGTGTGCAAATATATATTTGTAACTATGAAATATTATACCTAAAAATATATATAGGTGCTCGATTAAATTTAGCTTTGATTACCTAATGGTGGATCCAATCCTTCATTCCACTTTCCAATTTTTTGATAATTAGTCGTATTTATGTAGCGTTTTTTATTTTTTTTTATAATGAATACTGAAATAAAGCGAGGTGAAATGAATCTTTGATATCAATTGGACGTAGTTATACAGAAAGCGTCCAACCCACAATTTGCCAAAATTGAGTTTTACATGTTTTCCTATTGATAAATACGAGATTTCTAAGTGCTGAAAATATCCTATTTTTTACTTACTCACATTGCAGATATTTGACTTAAATTGAAGTTTAAAAACAATAAAATGTAGGATTACATAGAAAATACAATTATTTTATTTATTAAATAGATTGATAAATTCTAATCAACCTATTTATAATAGTTCTCATAAATAAAAACCACTGACATTCACTTTACAAATGTCATAATATGCTTTTGTATCGTCATATTTTCAAACGCCTTTTTCTCACTTTCATCTTTTTGGGTTGGATCCTTTCTACATAACTACGTCCAATTAATCTTCTATCAGTGACTCTAAATCTGTGGTAATGTAAAGACAATATATAAAGCTGAAAATAAGGCACACTTGTATGTAGATAACACTGGGTAATTATTCATTATACAAAAGAAGAAAAAAAAATGGTTTAGAAACACTCTATTTTTGTGTCATCGGCCGATTTCGGAATAGTTTCGAAACCAGTCGTTGATACGAAAATAAAGAGGCTCTAAATCAAGTGAATTTGTTAACTCAAGTAAGTTTTATCAACTCATTTTTAAGTACATACATTAGAATATCCAGAAAACTGTTCTTCAGATATCTTTATTTGGTTAGAAAAACGGTCTTTATTTTTTGTTATTTCATGTGATTTACATTCTTGTAAAATCTACATTTTAATGCGCTTTAGTTTTAGAAAGTTTTAGTTAATCTGACATAGGACTTTTTTTCATCATTATTAACGACAGTTAGCAGGAAAATTAAATCGAATGATAAAGACAATAAGTCAAGATGCCTACCCAAATCATTTATTTTAATTTTTCTTGTAGTTGAGAAACACCGATTTTTACATTCACCGTCGATTCTGATTTAAGATTGACGCCCGAACATCGCCCAAACCAAAGCCTCGATACAAACGTGAGATTTATTATGGTCACTATTGAGTTCCCATTCGTTTTTTACCTGCCACAACGTGTATTGGCGCACTATGCACTTTTCCTCTAATAAGTACTTATGTACGGAATCTGGCTGTAATGGTCGTCATTATTTATTGCTAGATGGCCCCCTACTTACATTTAAAGTACATTAACTTATAATCGGAATGGTGGGCCCATCACTAGCATTAGGTTTTATTGTTTCCAAACCTTAATATTTATAATTAAATATATACGTAAATCACATCATTTGAGCGTAAAGTTGATCAGTTTTGAACCTAACAACTAAGTATTTCAATATTTAATTATAGTTTTTTTCTATAGAATTCAGTTGAATTAAATTTAATATTATTATTGACTTCTGCTATTTTTTAATGACAGTTTGATAATGGCCTTCAACGCCGAAACAGCTGTCACTAACAACCAAAAACTAAAAATAGCAGAACTCAAAAATAATAACATTAAATTTAATTCAACTGAATTATATAAAAAAATAAAATGGAGTTTTACAAATTGAACACAAAAACTATAAATGTAGTATTTTGCTTTTCAGATTTTCGTCTTACCAAAAAAATACGCCATAGAATTAAGCAAAGTTCATTTACAAAATATACATAATAAAACAGATACCATAGGTACTAATTTAAAATATTTTTTTTAAAATTAATTTTAATTATCATTTTTTTATATTATTACCAATTTGGGAGATTTTTTTAAGTATTAGAAAAAAAATAATTTCTAGATCGTAAAGACAATATTTGGGTTAAGAAAACATGATATTTAACTTGTCTTAAAATCAATCGTTTCTGTCTGTAAGAAAACATTTCAAAACCGGCATGTTTTACATTTGCTCATCTGCATACAAATCACGAATTGATTTGGACGAAAAAAATCGTAAAACAATGTAAAGCATTAGGCATTCCTACGCATAGGAAAACACTTAACCACTTACGGTAGCCGAAATAATAAATCTACTCGAAAGATACTGCTGCTGTCAGTCTGTTTCAGAAGAAAGAACTGATAGATTTCCTCTCGTTTGAAGTAGGTCTTTTAATTAGCATTCAAAACAAACCTGCCGTCTCACTATTGGGCAGGAACATGCTACAACTGCACACGTTTCATGAATCGGATTATTGAAACGAAGGATCACGCATAGCGATGACTTTTTGTAACCAAAATCACCGAAAATACATGTTAAAAGTACGGGATTACAATTTTTCAACTTGTGTGTATTGTCTAATAAAAAAAACTACTAACTTTCATTATCATCATCGGTCATCTCCAGAAAATTTTACTATAATAACACTCTGAACATAAAAAAGATTAAAATTAAACCTGCAATGCAAAAAACTTTCTTGCAAAAAAGCCTTCATCGGATGACAATGAGGTATGCAACCCAACACAAAACGTCAATCACATAACTGATTTCAACAAATTTTAAACGTGTATTATTCAAAAACCTCAAACAAAAAACCGTCACAAACTCCATATTAAAGGTGTGCTATTTCAAGTATTTTTTTTTTCTGTTCTATACCCTTACTTATAAACGAGGTGTAGATGTTAAGCGTGGTGTAAGGTGGGGATAGCGAAAAAAATACCCTATAACAATGACTTATGCGTTTTATTTAATGGCCTACGTTCGGTGTAACTAAGCCAAAGCTAAACCGACGCGTAAAAATCTAATAATTGTGACGGATAGCGTATTTACTACTACTAGTAGGTAGTTACTATCGGCCTTTTTCTTATGACTAATAATTCGAGAAATCGATCAAGCAATATGGTGTCTTGTCTTTGGGCATTATTTATTAAAATAATATCTTAGTTATTTCATCATCGGTTACGTGTTTTGTTAAAGTGGACCAAAATATGGCTTTTTATAATTCTGGTCAGTCGCTTATTGATTCTTTTGAGCGTCATAGAAAAGTAGACCGAACCCGCTCGCCGTATGGAGCAACGTGCGTAGAATATTTATTTTTACAATATTTTATGTCCAAGTGTTTGAACTTATGTACCTCTGTGCGGAGATTCTTGACTGGCCGACAGGGTTTTTTTTTTAAACTACCCACCTATTTGTAATAACTACTTGTCTGCCGTTCAATGTTTCGATGTCTGTTAAAACGTTTATGTATCTTGGCTTGAAATGACACACGTCAATAATAAAAGTCTCCTGCTTAAATCAATATTATTTCTAAAATAAAACATCCTGCCTTTGTAAAAATGTTGGTAATAGAGGTAATTTGAAATGCAAAATAGGGGTAGACCCTTCTTGTAGTCAGCCCATTCCTACACTTTAATATTAGAAAATACATTTAACATTATTCAAAATAATAAAAAAACCAACAAACATTAGCTTCAATGAATATGTCTCATGCCATTTACGCTTGTATGAGTTGTTTCGATGTCTGTTTTATATGTGATACCACGCAATTCTATCTGGCCTTAGCAAGTGGAACTATGGCAACCCCCTTTGTAGGGATTGTTGCTTGACTAAAAAGGCTAGGAAGACTCAGTGAGAGCATTGCGTTACCTGAGTCAACCTTATTTTCAAAATCCAACCAGATACTGAAGATTTATGAATTTTATTGTGACACAAAAAAAACTTTTAAGTGCTCTGGTGGATACTTCCCAAAATGGCGTTTCAGCCCTTTTACTATTCCGGCGACGATATTTTAAATTCGATCATATTATTATAAAGTTTTGCTAGTTAAAAGTTTAATTTTTAGCGTGCCGACTGTTTTCTATTGGAGTTATTAGTAAGTTTCTATATTCCAACACCCTTGAGGGAATTTTTCACATTACTTTCAAATGATCAAAATATAATAATTATTTGCATTTAAGGAACATCTCTTCCATCATATATTTTAATATCGTGTTGGCTTCCTATTTGACGCTTTAATGTGTTTTTGGAATCATCAAAAAATAATGCCACTAAAACATACGTTTTTTTTAAAACTTATATTGAATCTTCTTCAGACTGTTTCCACATTCCTTGCAATCACCACGTCCGAGTTAATTGCCTGTAAGTTTTTTATTACGTGTACGTAATATAACATAATGGTTCGTATATAAGATTAATGCTACTTCTTTACTCCATCTCAATTAGCAAATAACAAATTATTTATTCCCTCATGCAAATCTTCAGACATCACGATCCGAAGAACATACAGATTCATAAAAGAATACGGGCTATAAAAAAAATGGGTTTGATCTGTAGTTGTTCGGTTTCCAATGGCTGATTTATATATTTGTTATTTTTATTATATTTTAATTTGCTTGTGCGGTTGCACACTTTTACACTAGACAACTTACTTTATTTTTGTATTCAAGTTTTTATAGTTTATTTCATTTTTGTCTATAGGATACAGTGTCAAACATAATATAAACAAAATAATCAAGTCATTTAACTTTATCTTATCACATACTACTCATTTGCAAGACTGTGTAAATTAACCTTACTAGATGTGTGATTTTTACTTTTTTGCATACATCTAAACAAACATACTTATAAAAACTAAACAAACAAAACAACCTTCTAATTAATAACATTTACCTTTAATATACTGAAGAAACGCGATAGAGTCGAGTTTAGAGCATTTCCATTGTTAATATCATAATACCGAATAAAAGTGTTTACCAAAAATCTCAACTAAAATCAGTCCTCGCCTGTTCACAAGGCATCACCCAAAAGTATTTATTTTTCCAAGATTAGACACCGTGCACACCTATTTAGTGGTAGTTAGTTATTCGTAATAATTGGCTCTTTTTGGAAACACTGTTTTCTTTCTACTATATCAGCACCAATGTGCGTAATCTACTGACGTTAAACGAGAACAAACAAACTATAACAAAAAAAAAATACCGATAATAAACGTCGTCTACTTAAAATATAACATATAAAATTGTTTTAACCTTATTTTTCATGAAATAAGTAAAAAAAATAATTTGAAAAAAAAAAACAGTACAAATACCCAACTATAAAACATTTATATTTCAGATTATAATTTTTTCAAAATATTTAGAGCCGTTGCCGTTTCGATTTCGAAAAGGTTCATCTTATGTCGAATTCTGTGTATACACATTATTTTTCCGTAGCTAGCAGACTAGTCACAGTGTTCAACTATTACTAAAGCTGAATGTATCATTTATACGTTGCGATATTTGAAATAACCATCCAAATAATATTTTCTCTGATTTAATAGCTTCCATATCATTTTTTATGGTTTATTCTTGTATTCGCACGAAACAAGTCATTTGTTTTCATACTCAATATTCAAAACATCTCTCAGAATAAATCAGATCATTCGTGAAACATTAGCACAGTTTGTAAAGGTTTACCTGTAAAACGTGAGCAATGCAACGATAATTTATAGATAATAACAAGGCGTTGAATGTGTTAGGAAACTACAGTAGTTTCCAATAACGTAACTTCGATGTAATCGTAGATTTTGCAATACGTTCACGTGAATTTGGTCACTATTGGGGGCCGTTGAACGCAATATCGTCAATAAAACAAAGTAATTTAAAAAAACCCTTTATGCTGCAGTATGATGTCCGCCACTGTTGCTACTAAGTCCACTGCTCCTCGGACACGTCTAGCGGTGATCTGCTCGCATTCAAATGCAGATAGTCCCTGAACATGAATGGTGGACCGCGGCCGAGACGCGGATGCTGCGCGACGTGAGACAGGAAGCCGGGTGTCGGCCGCGCGGAGGCGATGCTGTCACCGGGGAGATCCATTAGCCCGCCCCGGCGGTGACAGGCCGAGAGCCGAGCAGCTCTACTTCACTATTATCCACTTGTTATCGGGAAATGATCTTACCAGAAACAACAAAGATTAATACAATTTAGAATCACTTGCATCCAAAGTACGAGTAGAGATTCTCAAGAAGGACGTACGCCAATCCTGTGTCATACGAAATCATGTGGATTTTTGGCTAAAATATCAAACTAAACTAAAGGATCTTTTTTCAAAACAGAATTAATTGCATATTACATACTAGACAATATATTATATTGTCTAGTATGCGAGAGATTATTTTTTTAAATAAATATGATATATAAACCACAAAAGATGCTGATTTTTTTAAGATTTGGGGGCAACTTCTTAAACTATTTGTAACTTATCTTATCTTACTCCAACTGCCTTATAAATAATATAATGTGAACGACGTGCTTTAATTCACAGCTTTTTTTATTAGCACACACAGTTTTGCATTGGTATAAAATCATGTAGCTTTTGTTCCGAGTAGCGTTTACGTTTTCCCTTACATTTGTAAGGTAAAGTTTGTACATTAAAATTTGAAAAAATGGTTCTTTTGGGGGTTAGATAAAGAGCCTCTTATTTTAAATTGAAGGTTACGTTTGAGGGCACCCTTGTATCAGAGATCAGCTCATTTCAAATGATTATTTCGTATCAATCTCAATGTTTGGACATTTCAGGACGGGATTTCAAATACGTGTCCAAATAATTATAGTTTATTATAAGTCAGTATTTATATCTTTACAAATATCTGAATAATCATTGCATATTTAAAATAAAATGCATGTTTCAAAACGTTATTTAGTCTAAGATCCTAACTCAAACCAAAAGTTTCTCAAAATCAGCATTATATAATCTGCATTTAATTTTGCACTCATAGTACCTACTTGTGGTTTCAAAATAAATCACTAAATCGTGGTCTGTAATTCACATGTATTATAAGAATGGTGAAACATAACATATTTCGTTTTATAATTGAAAAAATATAAATGAACGTCATAATTTTCCGCTATTTTTGATGAGAAAACGCCTTTTCTCTCTAATTTTGTTGAAGTTGAAAACTACTGTTTGACGATTACCTTTCTGTTCGACTGAGCTTTAGCGATGTCCGCCCGCCTCGACGAGCAACACAAGATTACTGCCACAGTCTCGGCCACGGGGCAATCTAAATCTCAAGAAGAACATCAGCAAATGAGACGCGTCCAGGCTTATTTGTGCGTCATTAAAGCTTCTCTCTACACTTGTCTGCATGCCGAGGGATGCCTCGTCTATCATTACAATCACACATCATTATGTAGGTACACTCCTGTAGTGATTGGCACACGTATTTATCTTTGAACTTTCGTTCATTAAAGCACATCAAATACATTCCTACTGCATATGTAACCAACACATTAATGGCACATGCGAATGCTTAGTAAAATCCATAATATTCCATTACCTATTAGCACAAGTCAATCATTAATCATTGCCCATGCGTTTTATGATCCCATAAACTCGGTGTTGGGCACATATTAGAGTGACAGTTTTGCAATTGCCTCGCGTAGGCAACAACATCGTGAGAATACTAAGAAATAAAATAATATTCGAATGCTTACAAGTTATTTTTATTTATTTTTTGCGCAATATCGCCTGTTCACGATTTGCACAAGTGGCCTTATCTGAAATCAGCCGGTCTGTAACATTGTAACTGCTACCAATCTCGGTGTCAGCATAAATAAGGGTTTATAAATACGTCTCCGAGACACTTATCACCGTAACGAGATATGTTCTCCGGGTCCTCTCATTACGGCGGCTCCCAGGACAGCGGAGGCGAACAGAAGTATCGGCGGAACAGAACAGCACAACTATTGAAGGGGTGACAGGACATTCCGCCGATCCGTCCCATTTGGCATTACCGACAGGCAGCCTGCTCTCAATGTGACAAAAGTCAGCAAAGGGTGAATCAATACTGGAAATAATTACTACACGTATTATTACATTTTAAAAAACATTGTTAACGGTGAACAGAAAAACGTACCGACAGGAATAAATATCAATTCAATTCATAGAGTGTATCTAAAACTCTATTCGTAGTGATGATAATTGAAAATATAGCTCTGTTTTGATGTAAATATCATAATAACTCTTTACAATATCAAAAACAAATTGAACCCCAACTTATGTAAATCTAACACCGTCTAATGATTCACTTTTCATACCTTTTTATTAATAATGAAAATCTATACATAAACCTATTTAACTTCAACTTGTAATCAATAACCAATATAACATTCTGTAGGTATTATGCAAAATATATAATTAATTAACGTAAACATAGTACACAATACGACACATAACTATAAATAACTTCCTTTGTGAGTACGTACGACCGTACGAGTGTGAACTTTTCAAATTTGAAACTAACATATTTTAAAAAGAATCTTTCAAATCCCTACCTACCTAATGAACTACCTACTTATGTTGTATTTTAGAAGACATTATTCTATATTTGTAATGGGTGGATTAAAGCAACTAATATATTTTCATCTCGATGACCGGTTAGTAGTTGACTGGACAAACGCGTCGGATTCCCACCCGGTCGCCGTGGGTTTAATTCCTATGCTAGCTAAGTCCTTCATCATTGCACAAGCAACATTTTCCGCCTTTTATGTTGGTAGTAGGAGTTTTTTAATATTGTCAGCCTGTTCGAAAAAAAAATCTCATGATTATTCACGGATAACAACTAGTAATAAAATAACATATTAATTATTGAAATAATATTCAACGTAAATTTGAAACAGAAAAAAGAACGGTCGCGGCCGAGACAATTAATATACAAAAATAATAAGCATAAAAGCTTTAATCTCAGTTCTAACTTAATAAAAAAACAACCTAGCAGATTATTCAAAATATGAAATAAAGATTCAAGAAGTGATGATGTCGGGATATAACATTATTCAATATAATAATGGGACGAAATTAAAAAAAGTTTCACTTTTGCCTATATCAAATGATACACTAGAGATAATACTGGGCATTGCATAATATGTGAAGTCGCTGTTAATATAAATGCTACATATTAACGATAATGTTACGGTGACAGAAGGGAAGTATTTATAATAACTGTTATTATGTATTTAATCCAGTTGAATCAAAAGTGTTTATTCGGTGGTCGTATATAAACGGCCAGTTAATTGGACGCCACTAAACAATAAAAGCTATTCGTTACATTTCATTGCATTGAGCCGTATTTTCACTAATTGTAGGCTTTTGTTTTTCGGTAATTAGCGTTTTTTTAATCTTATTGGAAGGTTAAGATTTCTCTCGTGTTTTCCTCTACATTACTTTTAACGGTTATGTGTATCGCTGAAGACTTATAAATTTGCTCCTGGACAATTCGATCTTAACGTGTGCCACATCTCCGACTTGGCAGTTAAACAATTGGACCGATAAAATGTGGAAATTCTACAAGACTCATTTCACAATTTACAGACAAATAAATTATAATCAGGGAAAATAAAAAAATAACTTTGTATAAGACCACAGATTTCATTTTATTTTTTATGTCCGACCGGTTTCGCTTAACCTAAGCATCATCAGGGTACAAAATTAAACTTAACAAAAAAATACATAGTGTGTGGTTATATATCCTCGCACATACAGAGGGAGAACACAATATCTCATTATTCTTTTATCACCTTCTCAGATGACATTTTGCCTCTTTCATTTCATTTTATATTATCAGTATCTTTCTCTCTTTTTCTTTGGTTTAATTTAAATGTTATTCTTTTGTTTTCCTACTGTTCTCTTATTTTATTTTATATTGTGTTCTCTCTCTGTATGTACGAGTATATATAACAACACTCTATGTATTTTTTATTTTGTTTAATTTTGTACCCTGATGATGCCTAGGCTAAGCGAAACCGATCGGTTAAAAAAAATTAAAATAAAATCTGTAGTCTTTTACAAATTTATTATTTAATTTTCATTAATTATGTCAAACCACAAGGTGATTGCTTTCTATATTATAAATAAATACGTATTATATTACTGTTGATTTTTGAGAACGTTCTATTTACTGCTTCATGGTAGATTCGTAAGCTCTTTAACTTTGACCAGAAATTTACAGACTTAAATTCCGATATTATTTAATGAAAAAATTGTTTAGTTCTGTTTCTTAGTACCAATTTAAAAACCACATTTTCGTCGTGACTTTCTGCAGCCCAAAAACATGCCTTTAAAACTGTGGATGCCATAGTTTCACTTGTTTCGGACAAGTGGAACTATTTCGGTAGGCGTCACGTATAAAAGAAGAAAAGTTTTATACTTAATTGCCAATTTATTGATTGTATCGAGACTTCTTCGGCCTAGTTCGTCAAATTGACCGTCGAAGTCTAACGACGCTTCCATAAAAAGAGAAACGCTATCATTGTACCCTTTCTGGCATGCCCGTTGTCAATTTAAAACGGCAGTGAAATACTTCTTATAGAGGCATTAAACTGTCATCCGAAATAAGCATCCTTTTTTCGGGTAACATTGCGGAATTTTGTTACTAAACAAAAATGTCTCCGCTGTCTGTCACGGAGACCGTTTTGGGAGACGGGCCTGAATTATGCTCCAATTGATTGTGAATTGCCGTAAGGTTCTGCCAATTCAGGCGGCTGCAGGTTCCTTATTATTTCACCCTTGTAAGCTAGTTTATTGTCTGTTTCGTTCACCTCCTCACGTCGCACGCTCTCCTGGCCGCCGCTTTCCGCTTGCGAGGCGTGCTTGATGTTTTATTGAACGCTTTTTGCGTCTTATTCCATAGTTTTTTTTGCGATTAATTATTATTATTATAACGTCGTAAATATCAATGCGTGGGCAGGCGGAATGCGACAAACACTCTGGTGAGTTTTATTTGTGAAATAAAATATTACGGTAAAAGATTCTATGTGGGCATCGCTTTTTATTACGTGTTAGAAAGATGGGGGCATTTAGTTATTTTATAGTCATAGAGTAAAATATTACTTTTAATTTGTATCTTTATCTTTCAACGACAACACTAAAAATAGTACTTGAATTTGAAAAAAATAAAATATTTAAACATCGATGGGCGGACAAAAGCGAAACCTATATTGCCTATACAACATTAATAAAAAAATTCTGTTTGTATTTTGTTTGGCTTTATTCAGTTATTATTGGACCTAAATACAAGCTTCTACCAAAGTTACTGGCTATAGCTGAAAACAACTAAACATTTGGCACCATCGGTGACCATTTCAGAACGATAGGTATAGAACCAGCATATTCTTATTTTATCGTAGGCACGTTTTCAACCTCATCTGTAATATTGGTTTCAATTCTTAGCCATTTGATCTTGAACATTTTTGAAACGAAAATGATAAGCTTACGTATACCTACTCAATCGTGCAGATTATATCTATTTCGCACTTTGGATTACGTATCTCCCATCTAAATCTACAGCAGGTAGGCATACTGTATACAGTGTATCAAATACAGTTTCCCACAAACGTTAACTTCCTAGTTTCGTTTTATGTCACTTCTCACTCATGGTTTGTGGTGTTTTACGAGCCAAGATGGATTTGATCCAAATCTTTATTGTGCAGCATTAAATCGAAAAGCTACAGTTGGGTGTAATCAGGGGCGTATAACCCGTTCGGACAGATAGGGCCACTGAAACCCCGGCAACCCAGAAACTGAAGTGGTACTGATAAAGAAACATCGATTCAACTGATAAATTTCACTTGGTACGTATTGAATCTATTAAACATTCTGCAAAATATGTTTTTCGTTTACTTTGGTATTTATATCATTGATATAATTGTTTAAAAGGATTTTTGCAGTGGCGTATTTTCGTTCAATCTGTTTTCAAATTGGTGAGTATCTACCCGCGTATTAACGAGTCGTATTTCGTTATTTTGCAATGCGACGCATATTCAATTCCGGCTTCTTCAATAGTCGCGACAAAACCATTTATTTAGCTCCTTCGTTTGTCGGTCTCATAACATCGCCTAACCGAGTGGCGATAAAAGTCCCTGGCAACACAGACATTGACGTTTTTATGACCGAATTTCTCATTTACTTCTTCGTTTAATCCGGGCCTAAAAAATCCCTTCCCTTAACCGTTTCAACTACAGTTCTCCTCGATTTAGATTGCAGACACGGAAACTCGTGTGGGTGTCACAAAAAAAAATACTTGCCTATAGTTTTGTATGTTTGCGTTACGCCACTGGTTGTCGGGACGTATCTCGGTGGTAGGACGTCGGTTGTTGGTCGGTTCTATCCTCTAGAATCTTGCGCAACCCAGCGTTTAATAATTCCACTCCAGTTCGGTAGAGAGGGTTACCAACCGCCGGTCACGAGCGGGAATCGAACCCAGCATCCGACTGACGTTTACTGTTTCCCAACCGGCACTTGACCCCTGAACCAAGAACTCCAGTTCATGACTCGTTGCTGTTTCGTTCACGGCGCTTTGCGGCCGGGCGGCAATCAATTATTATAATAAATATCCCGGCATAATTCCCGATGCCGCTCCAACATTCAATTAAAAAAATAAGTTTAAATAACTTTACACAGTGGATAGTAATGTGTAAGGCGACCCGATTATAGCGAGTTTCTTTGGAGTAACAGGTGACAAAACCGATAACCATATCGTTCGGTTGCCTAAAATAGTCCTCAATATCGAAACTATTTTATTTTCTAAACTAAAATTATCTTTAAAGCATTAATGCTATTTTTTTAATATTTAAATAATATAAATAATCAATAACACAAATATGAAACAGAAAAAGTCAGAAAATAAAAAGACAACGGTTACAACCGAGACTTATATTGTTTTAATCATTTGATGTTGATTAATAATACATTGCAGTTTATCACTAAATAATTAAAAACTAACATTATTTAATACTATATTTTGTTTTCTTTAAGCTTAACTATGTTATTCTTGCAGTTCCTTTTGAGTTTTGTGATGGATTTCACTTTGAAGCTTTCCGGTAGCGCGTTGTAATATTTCATTATTTTGAAGTAGGTATCTATAAACTATTTTGAACATTGGCTTTGTTCTTTTTTGGATAATCTGATTTGTATTGTACGTCCTTGTCTTATGTCTATAAATGTCCAAAAGAGTGTCAGAAAAGTATTGTAATTATTTCTTGTATAAATATCATTGTGTCCAATATCAGCATGTGTTTTACTGTCAGCCAATGTAACTCCTTATACCAGTATGTTGGCTAGTTTGTTTAGTGATGTTCGTATCATAACGTGACACAATTGTCGCAGTAGCCCGCAACATACTATTACATCCTCACTTAACAATTTTTGTGTAGCTGAATATAGTGGGGAGGGCAAAGAAAACGGATGAAGAGGGTTGATAAGCAGCTGGTTATTCATTTCCGGTCACTTAACATAGCTAAAGCCACATTAAGCAATATTCGTTTTCTAATGGTGGTCTCTCACCAGGACGATACTGAAAGTATTTTCCACCATAGCATATATTACTCTCCATCTCTCTCTCTCTCTTGTAACGCTCGGTCGGATAAAGAAGTCAATTGAAAAAATATGTCTTATTCGTAGAGCTTCATCAATAATATTACTCCGCAGTAAAAAAAGCATTTTAAGGCATCTTATTATAATTTTTTTGATGTATAAAAATATTATACTAAATATTTTTAGAGATGATTTAAGATGTCATACCTGTATCGCTTCTGATGCTATATGCATTAATTCAAATTAACGTGTTTACGTGGGTGTCTTTTACAGTTTTCTTTTATTAAGATATTAACACCGTCATAGTGGACTATCATTTTTATGATTAAATTGCTTGGCTACGCATTAAGGTCCCAAAGTTTTATCTTTATTCATTATTGTGACCCCCATTTCAAAGGTTGTTCATTTAAGGTAGCGACTTTTCGAATGGGCAGTATAAATTATGATAAACAACTGCCTTCAAAGTCACAATGATATTTCATTTTTAAATTATTTTTGTTACCGTTTTTATGATACGGCATCTAAAGGTTGGGGGTCAGTTTGTCGTTTTGAAATGAACACTTCTTACAACGTTAGTAACTTAACTTTGAGTTTCTCTTTTGACTCATAGCTATTATTAAGATAATAGATAATTCTAGGGTTCTTAGTACTTATTTATTTTATCTCGTAAACTGTGTAAAATGTAATAATACAGTGGATACATTTTATATTTCAAAAACAGAAATGTTGACCCGGATTCGTTTCCGGCGGTTTCGCTCGGTATTTTGTTTGACCATTTGGTAAACAAGGTTCAAACAGTCGTGATGTTGCGAGCTTTATTCCGGTGCAAGTTCGTACATATAATAATCGAATATTGGGCGTTACGGCAGCTGGTTTCACTTTGAAAATAAAGGCATTGAAAAATTATTTTTTCTCACACACTGATGTTATTTTAATTACAAAGAGCTATCAATATGTGATATCAATTATTTCATGCGTTAATCACTCTGAATATTTGTAAAATTATGATCGCTATATGTACAAAAACTTTGAACCAAATTTACCAAAGTATGTCTTCACGCTCTATTTCTCATGGTCTGAATTTAAGTTTCATTGCTTAATTTGCGACAACGCAACTCCATGTTTTATTGGTTTTACATTCATTCAAATTAATTAGTCACAATTCAGTAGTATTTTATGAATGTTTCAGAAATATTTACTGGGTCTAATATCTGCCTATAACAAATGATTCCAATTCATATATTATTAATTCGTCTTAATTCCTGTATTAATCGTCTAACATACGAATCGGTATTACCTTGAGATGTATTTCAGATTCGCTTTCAACTTAATTTTATTTGACGTAACCTATTATTTTACTGACTTTAAAAATGGCTGTATTGAAACATAATTTATAGAATTAATAAAATCCCATAAACAACCTTTACGAGCTTATTACTTCAGTATATATCACCATTCAAAGACTCGGAACCTTCATTATTATGATAGAGTCGACTAGTACCTAACGTATTTATTTACCATCTAAGAGATTAGTAGAACCTACCTCCTTGCAAATAAAACTTTAAGCTTTGAACAATTCAATCTCAAACTTATACATGCGGTGTCGTATACCTGTTCAACTGAATAATTACTCACAGTAAAACAATAAATCCGCCAATAAACGTATTGTTAATTATTCGTGTTATCAGATGTGTGCTGTACAAGATATATATTACGTAAAGAGGCACAAAGTGTTAGAAGATTTAATGAACTTTAGTCGTTCGGAAATACACATATTAAAACTCTTGGATATTTTTTTATTGAGGAGAACTTCATTGTTTATTTGCCCCCGTCATTTTATCATTGACTTATACGTATGTTTTTATGGGGACCGTGTCAGAATACTAATTTAGTCGTATTTCTTTCTGACAAACATTTCACAGTACTCACATACGCAAAAGCACTACTTACAGATCCACCCTCATACAAAATAGGTTTTTTCACCATCAAAGATTCGGTTTCACTTTACAAAAAAAACTCTCTACTCACCATCCCCAAAGAAGACTTTAACACTGAGTGACCTAGCAATTTTTTTCAAAATTTACTTTTTTCAGATAATATTCCTGTTCTAGCGAAGGTATAGTAGTGTATAGAAGTAAATTCGTTACTTCAAAACGAACCGAATCAATTCATTCAAAAATACCTAGATACACATTATAAAGATACTCGTAATAAGTTAACCCTTAAATCAAATCACATTGATTTTAATTTATCTAATATTGAAAGTACAGTAGAGAAAACATATCTTCATTTAAATATAAGCTCCATTAATTTGAATTGGTGAGTTCACCTCTCGTCGCGTATCATGCAGATTAATCACAAAATAAAGTCGAGTTTTTAGATGTTTTATTAAAAAAAAATAAGTAATCGTTCACACTCGGATATCGCAGTTTCTACGCACTTGATTTTTAAAAGCACACTCTCTAGTATCTCTGAAATCTAAATGGATAATATACTACCGCCATTATTTATTGTCTTATCTAAACGGAATGCGCACGATTTATTTACAAATAACGTAAATAACAATTTATTTATCTTTTTTACAAGTTATATTTAATATGTATATATTGCTAAGCACTTCCGCACTCCTAAAGATTCTACCCCTGACGTAAATTTATGAAATTTAACTGCTGACCTGAATGGTTTTTGTAATCCGTAATAGATTAAAATAATGTTTTAAATATTTACTTTATTTTTTAATTCTTTAGTGTCCTGTTGATATTGAGAACAAGGTGACAGAACTAGTTAGCAATTTAAAAAAAATGAAATATTAAACAAAGTGAAATATACAACGTGATTTATTTATAGAGAAAATGAAATAATAACTTTGAAGACCACAGATTTTATTTGAATGTTTAATTTTTATGACCGACCGCTATAGCCTCAGCATTATCAGGGTACAAAATTAAACTAAACAAAAAATACATAGTGTGTGGTAATATATACTCGAACATACAGTGGAACAACTCAATATAAAATAAAATAAGAAAAATAGACAGATAATATGAAATGAATGATTGATTTATCATTATTGATATGATTTTTCACAGTGATTGTGTATCAAACAATTTAATTGTCTTACTTTTTGAGAGTTAAAAGGATATTTCAAAGTTGCCCATATCACCATGGAAATTACGTTTCCAACTGGAAACTGTTTTCGTTGACCTAGAAATTTCGGACAGCTTTGGCAATCGAATGACGCAAATATTTTTCGCTGTTTCAATAAATCAAAAATTTGCTTTATAATTCGAGTGGTTTTACCGTTAACATTGAAATTAATCGATGGTGCGGACACTTTTATCCTGTATTGTTAACGGAATTTCTCATACTATAGATAATAATAATATATACAATTTTTTTTTGTATTTTATAATGCTAAAATAACCAGTAATGTCAATATTAGAATCAAAGAACATCTCAGATGTTTAAATAACCACGGTTTTTTTGAATTCGCTAATCATTTTATTGATAAAGATCATACCTTAAATAAAAGTACCCGTGCTCATATTCCTTACAAAAATGATCTTGGCAACAGATTAAATAATTTAGAAGCACTAGAAATAAAGAAAGCCACTAAAATTAATAGTCAATAATAGATAAATTTGTCGAGTAGTCCAATATTAGGTATATTTCCCGTAAACTCATAAAATTTATCATTATTTTTTTGTTTTAATTTAAATGTTATTTCACTGTTTTCTCATTGTTGTGTTATTTTATTTTATATTTTGTTCTCCTTCTGTATGTATATATATAACCACACACTTTGTTTTTTTGTTTAGTTTATTTTCGTACCCTGATGTTGCTTAGGCTAAGCGAAACCGATCGGTCGTAAAATTAAAAATAATATTCGTGGTCTTATACAAAGTTGTTTTTTCATTTCTTTAAATATAATCAGTGTCCAGCATATTGGCTCCATTATTAATGGTTCTATTAAAAACAGTAAGTACGTATTTCTTGGCTCTCGACTAGTGGAGCTTTGGGTCGTGATTAGCCCCTACCCGCGGCCTGCGCTAAGACTGACAGACGGGCGGCCCTGCAGCCTATCTCAACTTATAGTATATAGAGAAAACGCATGACTTCCACGGCGATTTAATAGATACCGCGGCTGTTTGCTGAACAATCAGTCTTCGAGATGCAACGCGGAGATGCGGAGTTTTAATTTGAAATAATTATCTGCAGACACCTGCAATATACTTTTAGATGAACCTGCCAATCAAACGGTAAAAAAATGAGAATTAACTTTGAAATGTAAATAATCAATTCGTGTTAATATGTTCGCGGGTTCGAGAACTCTTTTATCCTCGGCTTAATGCTATTTATCGTTTGATTTCTATAATATGAAAACACGGTAACATTAACAATAAACATAAAATTAATTATTTAAGTCGGCTGAATGCAGTAGAAATGTGATCCCAGAAGCGTATGTGTGGTTAATCCATGTATGACCGTGTTAAAGATGTGGGTATCCGTAAAAAATGCACGGCTGATGTAAGCGTAATGAATAGGATTAAGAACAGGATATTTAGATGGTTTGGGCATGTAGAACGGGAGAACGAAAAAAGGCGTATAATAATATATGTCGTGAAAGTGAATGGTAGAAGAAGTCGGGGAAGCCCGTGGAAAACATGCCACAAGCAAGTGAATCAAATACTTGATTTGTGATAATACTTACCATTTCAATAGTCAGAATGACAGAAAAGTACGAGACGATGTATGAATGGGAATTAAGCAAAGAGTGTGTACCAAGATAGAGTTGTATGACGGTTCATCATCTCTGCCTACCCCTGCGGGAAAACGGTGGAATGGGGTTAGTTATAGTATGTGACACTACTCACAACAATAAATGGTGAACATTGTGACGCACACGTAAGAATGAATAATTATGTATAAAAAAGTGTATTTTTAAATACAACACTAGGAAAACCTGCACCGATCTGTTCAAGAGAATATTATAAAATGATGTTTGTGAAATGTATTTCAGGGTGGATATGAGTACTGTTAATAGTTACATGGATTTGTCAATATGTAGTAGAATAATGGTAACGATCTCGGGAATTAGAGCGACTCTACAACAACACCATGAATTGGTACCAATATAACGTAACCTTTTGAATGAAGTATAGCCGCAATCAAACCAGACCTGCCTGTTTATTACAGTAAAATAAATCACAGATTAAAACAAATACTTGATTCTTTAAATTCAAGGACTAAATAGTGGCAGCATCCGTTCGGCGGATCGTGCGAGTATCTCGAATCCAGAGCGAAATAACGTTCTCTCCGACGTGTTACTATAAATCTTCCGGTTATAAAAATGTAGCAATTCATTTTTCCCAACTGGTTGCCTAAACCAAATTCACTACTTGCTGGCTTACCCGCGCTCAAATCAAAGCTTTTATGGGTCCACTTAAATACACGACATAATTTATGTTAATACTCTTTTTAGTTTATTTATAATGGTGCCCAACTGCCCAACACATGACCCAATCTCCGAAGAATAACGTTAGGAAATAATTTATCGCCTTTGTTTTCCAATTGAGATTTATCTAATGACTCTATTTTACAACTAGTTTCGGCGAGACGCGGCGTAAGATTGTGTGATTCATCTGTTTATACGTGTGTATTCGCCATCGTACTTTCGCAGATTACGCTTAGAAAGTGAACTCGTTAAACACATTTCCCATGATAGAATTTAGTATGCGATGGGACTCGCAAGCAGTTGCTTTCCAAAAGCAGCTTTTCATACTCGTATATTGGGACTGTCGCGTTTCTTCGCGGCGAGCCGGCGCATAACGTAGCATGTGAATGCACGCTGAATAAAACGCGATATCTCTAGCGCATTATTTCACTTTAATTGGTTACATGTGTCGCATTATAAATAAACCTTTTTTCCATTTGATTGTAATAGATAAGTACCAAATGATCCAAATTCGAAAATACGGTATTCTAAAACGACATTTTTATGTTTATTTTAAGCGTTGAAATATTGCACTTGCCTCATCAAAACCAGATTTATATTGAAAAAAAGCTGTCGCGTGCAAAAGTAGAGTAGGTTTTAAAGAGCAAAGCCAACTTTGAAAAACTAAAACTTGAATTAGTAGGAATACCTTACGACGTATTTCACTTCATAGAAGTTCATGAATAAATCGCTTCGGACGGACTTTTAAACTCTCAGTGGGTACTAAGTTTTTTCCTTCTTCAGAACAGTAGAGTTTTTTTTAACAGTGGGAAAATAAAGGGACTAACTCCTTGTAAAGGCGGACACCTCTGGCTGACGAAGTTGAAATACTAAAGATGACCCTGACACTTTCAAATTGTTTGTTGCTGACCTCCTCTAGGAGATTAAACCAAAAAAAGAAGAAAAGTCATAAAAAACTGATTGGTAGCACAATAGTTTCAATTTCATAATTATTTATCAGGCTTTCAAGAAATTTCTCGATAATTCGATGCTTACTTAATTTGGATCGATATAATTTGAGACGATTATTATTTATGTACGTCTGAACTACAAACAGGATAATCCAAAAGACAGGCGCCTCACGGTAGGACCTTGCGGTAAGCCTTCCTCAAACCAGCAGCCAACACTCCCAGGTCATTCCTCCGGAGCGAGGATGATTATTATAATACCTCTATTAAATAATCCAGGTATACACTGCCTCATTTTGAAATTAAAAGTATCCGGAACGATTTTATCAGTCGAAGAAGAAAGGTTTTCAATGGTTAATGCGAGCCACCAGACACAAATACAAGAATAACCGACTGTGGCTACCAGGGCAGCATACATGTGTGAGCGTAGTGCCGAGTGCGTACGTTAGATCAACCTCCATCAGTTTCCGTGTTATTTTTATCAGAATAACGTTTTGTATAGTACTGTAATTTCCGATTTATGTAACGACATTTGAAAGCCTTTATAACATTATCCCATTGAAGCATCTTCAAGTAAAAAATAATTTCGAGTTCATGTTTCGGTCGCAACCTAGTCTTAGTATTTTCTGTGTCTTCTTTTGCTTTATATTTCTTAAAAAATAATTCATATTTTTTCAATATTTAAGGACGTACCCATTCGCTTTGCAAAATAAATATGATTTCTTTTTTGCATTAACCTTACTTGACTTGATAACACCAGCAGTTTTTTTTACTGTCATATTCTATTTTTTGCGCCAATTACGTAAGTACCAACTATTTTTAAAGCTAAAATAAATTGCATCAAATATAAATAAATAATGCTATTAGCCGTTAATATCAACTAATGGCAATAGTTAATACATATGAAGTAAAGGTAGTCAGAATGATTTTTTGCAATTTCTTTGCATCTTTAACTTCCCTCCGTCCCTTTATACAGCCTTTTTCTAAGGTTCCCCTCCCATTGACTGGAAGCTCGTGGTAGCGTGGTTCACCCAAATAAATTATTGAGCGTTCCGTTTTACATTGTTTTCTTTTTTTGTGGTCATCCATTAAAAAACCTTTCTATTAAGGTAATAACTAAAACACGCCTTTACTTTTTACCGTAGTCTGGTGCAGGGACGTGCGTTCATCAATATATTTCAACGCGTAATTTCATTATTGCAAAAAACCTTATCCCTATCTCTAATGTCTAATAAAAAATCATTTGAAATCAGTAAATATTTTCAACGTCCTTTAAAACTCCTGTCAACATGGGCTTTAAAAAATCAATATGCTTGACATTTGAAGGCCATTATGAAACGTGGGATAAAAACGTTTTAGAATTCAACTAAAGGAATTATACAATTTTCTGATGGAATTATTTTATTATAAGTATGTACGTACCTACCAACATTGACGAGGGAATGTCATACTTTTCATAAGACATTAATAATAGCAATGGTGATAGGTAGAATAACTTGTTTTGACAAATTATGTTCCTGACAAATCAATCATAAAAAAAACTTCATTTTTAAGGCGTTGAGTGATTTTAACGTGTTTTTTATTCATGAAATTCGTATTTAGATATATTTCGGAAGCATTACGCCACGAAATGACGAAATTTCTCAGCGTCTTCGGAGTAAATCTAAAATTAAATTAGTGATATGAATCATGTCATCGAGTTGGGACAGGACCATAAAGTTCCCACTTAGCAAACAGATAGTCAGGTGTTCGTCATAACAATAAAATCTTACGATATTCCCAATTAATTCCGTAGTGCTTCGTTTTAATTAAGTGACGCCCGCCACTGGATTCCCCGTACACTTTGTACGGGCTGTTTTTTGTTTGCCAGTAATTGATAGATTGATGCAGGCTGACAGAACTCAGGGGCGCCCGCTTTAAGCCCATTAACGCCCATTTGCATGATTTCGTCAATTTTATTTTGTTCTGTATTAGGTGTAGATACTCCAGTAACGGTGTTTTGTTTTGACAATTTTGCCGCTTGCGCAACTATTTGATTGGGCTAATTTAAAATTTTATAATGAATGCTCTCAACTTATAGTTACCTCCGTATTTTTTCCCGTGGGTGTTAAAGTGTTACAGGGTTTTTAAAATCTGTTTCTTCTTCCCCAGATCATCACCGCAATAATATTTTCAATAGGGAAGAAAATTTAAGATTGTAATTACCAACAATCTTAGTCAGTCACTAATCGTTTCATATTTACTTACGATTATTCGGTAATTAATTTGTTCAAGGAATTTTAAATTTATTATGGCTTCGGTTCTTCTTTGATAATACTAAAAAACGAAAACTTTTGCATCGATAACCTCAAAATATTTGTTTTTGCAATCGTACACGACATAAAATACCATTACGTTTTTTAAGTACGTTCCAGAGTGGTAGATACTATAAGTATCGCCCTGGTGAAAGACCACCATTCTGATTCGAAAAGTTGCTTGAAATCGCTTTAGCCGTGTTTGGTGACCAGATCTGAATAGACAGGTACTTCCCAACCTTCCTCTTCCCCATCCCCTTCTCCTCCCCACTACATTCAGCCTCGCAATCTACCCCGATTAAGGATGTCATAGCCCCACTGGCTCTAGACGATCGGGAGCAGTTGTGTTTCTTGTGCGTTATTAAATTTAAAAAAAAAAAACTTTACGAATATTTTGATCGTTTTTCAAACGTGAAAGCAACACTGACATAAGTTCTGCCATATAAAACAAAGATATAACATTAAAATATCAACGAACGCACTTACGAAGTACAGTTATCCTGAGATTGACAACGAAAAATAATTAATATGTAACGCTTCGTAATAAAACAAGCGGAAATTTACATCAAAAGACGATAACAAACTAGACCTAGTCATGTTTCATTACAAAACACACTTAATTTTTTCAAAGCACCATTTTTGGTTTTCCGAACATCTTGGACCCTCTTGGCTTTAGATACAGTCCACCCAGCAACTTTACTGATTAAAATTTCATTAAGATTTTGGCTCTGCTATCTTTTAGGAACTATAAAATTTTATGTATCAACAACGCCTACCGCCATCAATTTAAAACGAACGCTCCTTAAACGAATTAAATTAATAATTGAAAGAGTGCATTTGCATAAGCGTGAGTAACAAAAGGTGTGTGATAATTCTGATAAATCGTAGTAGCTATACGACAATTATACGAGATAGGAAGCTTGATTTATACAATGATTAAACTAAGCGATTTTGGTGTCCGTTAATTTCGTCGATTTGATGCGAATTAAAAACAGGGGTCTTTCTTTCAAATTATAGAGTTGCACCTACAAACTTGTATGGAATGTAAGCGGTTGAATTTGTTAGCTTGTTAACTAGTCGGCTTTTTGTGATTTTGCATTGCTGTGCTCGATTGCGTACTTTAGTGAATAATAATATTTTTTATAAGTCGTAACAAATGTAGGTTGGTATAACATGATTTTCGCACATTTTTTTTTTATGTTTTGATTTTATGTTTTTTCCTTCCGTTGACATTGCAATACTCACACAAGCAGCTTGATTTAAAGGGGGAATAAAAAATAAATTTAAAAAAAAAAACGCTAATGTGTGTTAATATTTTTCTGATAAAATTATCTACAATGTTGATATTCACAAACATAATACAAGGGCATGCAAAGAAATCAGACTACCAAATAAGAATAAAACCAACACACCAAATAGCTTACTATATAAAGGGATGAAATCTTATAATGCGCTACCGAAAACCATCAAAATTATGCCAACCAAAATAGCCTGTAAGAACTATTTAAAATACATATAAATCAAAATAATAATTTGAAATATTATAAATTCAAAAAGAAAATTATATAATTAGATACTTTGTAAGCTTTAATGTACAAGTAACTAATAACAAATAAAATAAACTAAAAAACCTTTTATGTTTCCGAAACCATAACTTATAACAACACTAACTTGGGATT
The DNA here is from genome assembly GCA_022651775.1 of Drusus annulatus. Classification (NCBI taxonomy): domain Eukaryota; kingdom Metazoa; phylum Arthropoda; class Insecta; order Trichoptera; family Limnephilidae; genus Drusus; species Drusus annulatus. The sequence continues at coordinate 1,362,369 of JAGWCC010000099.1, read as the reverse complement.
GTATGTATTGGTGCATATGCATGGTATTTTCTTATCTGAAGTCGAATAACAAGTTTGAAACGTGCTTTATGCAAGCAATGCATTTGTGTGAGTACTGTGTTCGCGTCAACTCTGGTCGCAATACCTACCGTCTTACTTAAAAATACCTAATATCGTTTTCACACCCACCTTGCATACAACTACTAGCAAACGTGTTTGCCGTATTAAAAACCATATTTATTGTTATTTAGCTCGTAATAAGTTAACATCAATTCAACAAAATGTGATAATAAATTAGTTACAAGTTGCAAGTTGCTCAGTTACCGCATGATTAATTTAATAGCTAGGTACGCAAGCAAAAAATCTTTTCATTTATCGCAGATTTTTTGCCAGCATCCTATGTGAGTTTTTTTGCTCGTCAGGTCTCGCTGCGTCCTCGTTGGGTCATCTACCCAATGCCAACTCCAGACGGCGAAGGAAGAGAGATCAATTCTGGGAACGATGTAATGTTTGAGATGCTGTAATTCTCTATTATCTTTTGGAAACCGCGTATTCTAAACTGCATTATTCGAATGTTTTTTCACAGGACAAATGTGCGAAAAAGTAAATTTTTAAATTAATACATAATTGAAATATTATCAGTAATCTCCAACGTTAATATGAAACAGAAATAATATAACGGTCCATTATATTATTTATGTTTCATTTAATAAAGTTAATTTTAATGTAAAATGTAAATTTTTATATATTCGTAAAAAGCATTAACTTTTTTTTTTGCCATATTTATAAATAGAACATATATACTTTGTTTTTAACCACTTTTTATTTAATATTTTGTCTACCGGTTTCGGAAGTACCCTTCCATCATCAGGACAATATTAAATTAATCTTTAGATAATAACTTCATCTCTTCTGGAAGAAACATATGTGAAGATAAATTATAAAATATACATTCTCCAGATACTTCAAAACATACATTTTTTGATCGTGTACAGAATTTATCTTCATATGTTTCTTCCAGAAGAGATTTTTTTATTATAATCGGGGTCGCTTGTCCTTGATGGAAGGGTACATGAAACCGGATATATTTGTAAATTTTATTTTTCAAATATTTTTTTTTTCAATTTTACTACTTGTTAAAAGTTTATTTTAGTTCATAAAATACCGTTTTGAGCGGTAAAGATCCTCGATGGTGAATCGAGGGTCGCTGTTTCAATTTTTTATGAAATTAGATATATATGTTATTTTTCATTTAATTAATATAAAATTATATACAGTTTATATTTGCGGCACGTCTTAGAGTGGTAGATATTATCAGTATCGCTTAATTGAAAGACCACCATTCAGAATCGAAAGTTACTAGAAATGGCTTTGGACGTGTTAGGTGACTAAATCTGAATAGCCAGATACCCTTCAACCTTCCTCTTTCACTTCTTCACTTTTTCTTCTGCCCAACATACCGGAATCGTGGATGCCATAGTCTCACTGGTTCCGTACAGTAGGTGGCAGTTGGGGACTCTCGTGCAGTATTTATATTATATATATATTTTTTTTAAAGAAAGACAAAACATTCCCGAGCTACGAATAATATTTTTAAAACTTCTACTGCCATCATAAGAAGCGAAAGATGTTGCTTGTGCAATGGATGGATGGATTAACCAGCAGAGGAATTGAACGCACGACGCCCGGGTGGGAATCCGACGCGTTTGTCCACTCAGCTACCGACCGGTTATATACATGTTTTTTTTCTTTCAAATAACGGCTGTTAAGATAAGATATAACAATAGTATAATTAGTACCTGTATAGAAAGGACAGCCACACAAGTAATTTAAGCTAGTTGGAATATAAAATAATAAACAAAATTGTGTCAAAAAGATAAATTTAGTAGCTATATAAAACAATAAACAATAGAGACTCAGAGAACATACATACAGTATGTAGGACATATTATTCGAGGTTAGGTATTTAATTGTTTCATGGAAGTATCAGTTAGTAATAATAGTAAAAATATCTGGTTAATTTGTATAGCGCCGTTTTTGTGAAAAAAACAATCATAATTCCTAGGCTCCATCTTATTACTAGCTATGTATAACATATGGCATATTAATATTTACTTATATTATGTATAGAGATAATATACAGAAGCATACTTAGCTGGCAGATCACTTCAGATAAACATAATTATTTTAGTTATTTCTAGTTTGGACAAATTTTTATTTATTTATTTTTGTTTTTTATTGTTCGACTTGAGGGAATGAGAGGAAATCTCACAAAGACTGTCTGAATTTGTAGAACTAAATACTTATAAAATATTTTGTTTGAAAATACAAAAATTTGCCTTTTTTCAAAATTGTTTTTAAGTGGGCTGTATCCACTTAACGTATGGAAGATTGCACAAAAAGTGTAGAAGATTTGATTATTGAAAAAACGTCCACCTAACATCTGCTCCAACTCTTGAGAAAATGCTTATTAAATAATACATGGAGGCTGAAGCGCTGCTTATTGTATTTATGTATGTTCATCGTTATTTCAATATTTGCCAATTAGCTACAAAAACAATTCTATACAGTCTGACTCGACTATGTGTATAAGTGTGTTATTCTTTAGTTGTAAGAGGCACTTCAAGAAAAAGATAATTTAATTAAGAAATAATTTACTAAAGCTTTACGCTCTATTCTAATTTAAATATTAATTCTAGACTTGTAAGAAGTCAAATCTTCGTAAAGTAAAAATGGATAGTTTATCCAATATACTATCTAAGGATCAACAGTACAGAGCTTTGTATGGCATTACAAAGATTTCTCCCTTTATCGGAATAAATTAAGAAAAAAATAATATTGATAAACTTTAAAGAATTTAATGAGATAGATTAAAATGACGTTTTCTATGGAGGTTTCGGTAGCTCAATTGGCAGAAATGTTCCTCCCAGAAAAAGTAGAGGTTTTGAGTTAAGGTTTCGGTTGCAACCAGATCATTTTATTTTTCTGTTTCATATTTCATCGAAAATTAATGGTATTGTTTCAATAATAATAATTAATAATAAAAATATTTTATGAAGTTACTTGAGGTTGGTTATGTCCATCAGACATTCCAGTTCTTATCCAATGACTTTTCCACTCAGTTAATATTTTCCAGAGGTTTATTTCTTGCTATTCTAAGTAAATTTTAATTTTTAGTGTAATTGAATTAACCAAAGAACCATGAAAATCGCCATCTTTAAATGTCAATTTATTTTCATTATCGTACTTTTTGTCTCCCACAATACACACGCAAGTTAAGATATCATTCTAAACCATGCATCATCCCATTAAAATCATTTTAAATCACGCCAGCAAACCGTACAAAATTCAATTTAATTCCATTTTATAGAATTACTCTGAAAAAAATCATTCAAGTACTCGATTTTTTTTTACAACCTCAGAGATCAAAATTCCATACCAGAGCGTCGAATCTCTGGGCATGATTGTGAGGAACGGCTTATTAAATATTCACGGTGATTACGTCCTTACCCGCGGGCCCCTCCACATAATAACATCCATTGTCAATCGTTATTACTCCAAGACGGGCGGCTTATAGTCGTGTTAGATTGACTTTTGACAGCCACTGGACTTTTTTTAGGAGTTCGATGAAAAGCCGAACGATGCGTTTTTGAAAATAAGATTAAACAAGTTAACCTTTTTTATATGTGAATACCGCACAAGAGTCCCAACTTTCCGGAGCTAGTGAGATTACGGCTCCCAGATCGGGTGATTCGTGAGGCTGTAGGGGTGGAGAGGGGAAGAAGATGGGGAAGAGAAATATATTTTTTAAACATATATTTACCTTTGCAAAACATGAAACATAAGGAATTGCTCCATATAAGGCTCACTAGAATATTCCTGTGTTGAAACAGACGTAGTGTACATAAATGATATTATAAGGTGAAATAATGCAGTAATACATTTTTATTTGGTTTTAACAGAAGATTTAAACAAAAAATAGAGTAAGTTTAATTCTATAAAGGTAAATAAAAATAAAAAGTAATAAAAATTTCAGAGTGGTAGATACTCTAAGTATCGCCCTGGTGAAAGACCACCATTCAGAATCGAAACGTTGCTTGAAATGGCTTTAGCCGTGTTTGGTGACCAGATCTAAATAGCCAGATACTTCCCAACCTTCCTCTTTCCCTCCCCACTACCTTCAGCCTCACAACATACCCTACTTGGGGATGCCATAGTCTCACTGGCTCTAGACGGTTGAAAGCAGTTGAGACTCTTGTGCAGTATTCATGTAAAAAAAAAATAATAAATAAAAAAAATAAATAAATAAATAAAACGGAAAGAGAAAAGATAAAATAAATATGAAAACGAATACGAGTATATTATATGGAGGTTAAATTTTTAGATATTGTTTAGGTGTATAGAGCTTAGCTTGCATATATAATGTTTTGGATGTTTTATTTTAATTTTTTTCCCAAATAGAAGACCTATACGAGAATATAGTAGACGCGCTACGAAACACTGCTATTTCAGCATTCGGAGAAAGAGTCACCCAAAAATATAAGCAAGTCTGTGGATGGAATGACTATGTAGCGGGTAAATACGAAGAATCCAGACAAGCGATGAATATTTGGATCAAAAATGGGAGACCACACGAAGGTCCTATCGCGGAGGATAGAAAGGCAAAGCGTGCTGCCTTTAAAACAGCATTGAAAAAATGCCGAAATAATTCCATACAACTCCAGATGGATAAAATCGCTGGGGACTTCGATAAACGGGACTTTAAAAATTTTTGGAATAAGTCAAACAAAGTGTTAAATGTACGGTGTAAAGTTCCGAATAACATAAATGGAGAAACGAATCCGGAAAACATCGCCAACATTTTCAAATTGCACTTCGCCACTAAAACCCCTTCCGCTACCGTCTCTTCAAACGAAACCCCACTGACAGAATACGATGATATTGAACTCCAGGTCACAGTGAACATGGTGAACACAGCCATCAGAAACATGAAAGCTGGGACATCAGCAGGGGCACGATGGATTGAGCATCGAACACGTCAAACACGCAGGAGGAGCGATTTCGCAACTACTCGCAACGTTGTTTACTGTCATCCTTAAGAGTGGATACCTTCCTAAAGATATGACCAAAACAATAATCATACCGATTATCAAATCGAAATTGTCCGACATAACTCTACAGGAAAATTACAGACCGATTTCCATTGCTACCTCTATCGCCAGAATATTTGAACGTGTTCTGTTGGACCAGGTTGGACCCCACATGAAAACGAGCGATAATCAGATGGGCTTTAAAAAGGAGTGCTCCACGGATACAGCGATATTTTGCGTAAAACGAACGTTGGAATACTATCGAAAAAAGAAAACAACTACTTACGCGTGCTTTCTTGATCTCAGTAAGGCGTTCGACAGAGTCCATCACCCCTTACTATGGACTAAACTCGTTGAAAGGGGTATACCATCGAAGGTCGTCCACATTCTCAACACTTGGCACCGGCAACAAAGAAAACCTGGTAAAGTGGAAAGATGGATTTTCCGAACCTTTTCATCTGAAAAGCGGAGTTAGACAAGGAGGATGCATGTCCCCATTATTGTTTAACATTTATATGGAAGAACTGACCCATAGATTAAATAATGCTAAGGTGGGCTGCCATATCGGAGGACAGTGTTTTAATAATGTGAGCTATGCAGACGATATGGTACTCATGACGCCGTCTATAAGAGGGCTACGTATCCTCCTGAATATCTGCGAAGAGTTTGCTCAGGAAACAAACATGATTTACAATCCGCTAAAAACGGCACTGATGGTTATCAGATACGGGCAGGGTCCGAAAAACATTCCTCCAGCTTTCTTGAACGGTGAGGTTCTAAAGGTAGTAGAAGAAACCAAATATCTAGGGCACATCATCACCAGCAAGCTAATGGATGACGACGACATCGACAGGCAAAGGCGAGCACTCAGTGTGAAATCAAACATGCTCAGTAGAAGATTTCGGCTCTGTAGTCCACCAGTGAAAAGGACACTCTTCCTGGCGTTCTGCACTACCCTATACACGTGCGAGCTCTGGACCAATTTTAAGAAGAGTAGCATGGAAAGGCTTCGGGTCCAGTACAACAACGCCTACCGCATGATGTTCAGTCTTCCCAGGCACTGCAGTGCTTCCGGTATGTTCACCGAGGGGCGAGTTCCAGGATTTGCAGCCCTTATGAGAACCAGGGTAGCAGGAATGCGGGAAAGGATTGACAACTCAGAAATAACCTCATCATGGAATCCCGTCAGATCCCGAACTCAAGCATAGAAGCGCATTGGAGTGAAATTATTGGCCCCATCAATCTTAACGCTGCCAGGATGGACTCCCTCTTGATGGCGTTTTGTAGAAATGAGGCCTAATATACTCCATTAATATTTTCTTACTTACATTCTTTATTTATTTTTTATTTTTTTTATTATTATTTTATTTTCATATATTTTTTATTTTATTATTTACTTATTTATTTATTTCTTATGAATTTCTGTTCATTATTATTTTGTTACTATTATTATTACAATGTATTGATATCAATTATGGAAGGTATTGCATTGCACTACTCCTGCATACCTTCCGGAATAAAACTTTTATTATTATTATTATTATTATTATAATCCAGATAAAGGTAAATATATAAGTAAAAAATAGGATTGTATATTCATTAAACATTTTAAGCAACGTTTCTATTATATATCGTGATTTTTTACCAGGGTGATGCTGAGAGTATCTACACCCTCTCGCGCTATCTGCGGGAGTTAGTGTACACAGCGAAGTGTGTATTGTTAATATAATTGTATTTTTGAAAGTTTTAAAAATATTGTATAATAAATATTATTTGATTAGAAAGATTTTTCCGCAACCAGATTTTGTATTAGTTCTTTAAAAAAACGTATTTATACAATAGTTCGATAGCAAATTTTCGAACCTAATTTGAAAACAACAATGCCTGCTTTTATCAAATATAACTACCAAACATCCGTCTATCTAATCGGAGTATCATATTAACGGGCATTTAAAAATAATTTCGAAGCATTTACAAATAAAGGTTTTATATCAGATTGGTGCGATATCAATTGAAAAACCAGTTGTTACTTGTGAAAAATCACGGGATGTTACCTGACTCGCCTATTGCCCTGCATAAATTAGTTTCACTTTTAAAAGTATTCTGCAAAAGTAAACCATATGGTCCATATGTACGCACATTCAAAATATTGTAGAATAAAAGTAATCTTCTGGTAAAATATATTATCGGCTGGTATTTTATCGTAAGTTTATTTTTTTTAATATGATTCATACATCAATTTTAATTTGTGCGTACGTACATATAATTTAATATAGACCCTTATTAAAACCTAACCTAAGTGAATCATTAAAATCATTTAAATTAAATTTGAAGCTGGAAGTCTAATAACCACAAAGTAGTCACTAACCCTGTGAAATCAGAACGAGATTGAAGCGATATCGAGTAGCAAATTGTCGAGTGTAAAAAAATAGCCCCACGCTTTTCACGCCACGGCAATTGTCTAATTAATTAGATTGAATTCTTCTCGGCTTATGACGTGACGAGCTGAAACTAAGATAGAGAAACCAAAAAAACACATAAAAAAGGTGACTTCTCACAGGTTCCGATGACACCGATTTTTTATGCGCCCGTTTCAATTTCAAGCCACCACTCCACCGCTGGCGTCTGTGTCGTCGGATTCCACTCGGAGAGGTGATTCGTTTCTGAAAAAAGGCAGAAAAGCAGCGGGTCGCTGACGAGGCGATCGAAAATACCTCCCACGAAAGGCACGGCGCGGCCAACCAATCAACCAACCTACCAACTACCTATTTATATATAAATAGGTAGTTGGTAGGTTGTATAAGACCACAGATTTTATTTTAATTTTGAACAATGAGAAAACAAAATATAAAACTATAATAAAAGAACAGAGAAAGAAAGAGCACACTTTGTATTTAATTTTTAGTTTAATTTTGCACTCCGATGATGCTTAGGCTAAGCGAAACCGAACGGTCATAAAAAAATAAATAAAATCTGTGGCCTTATGCAAAGTTAATATTTCATTTTCATTAAATATGTCAAACCACAAAGTGATTGCTTTCCACAAAAATATTTTTTTAAATATATACATACTCAATATATGTTATATATCGATGGGTGAAAGGCGTTTTTCCACATTTTTGCATAGCTATGTAGGCCTTAGTTATAACACCTGATCATAATTTGATCAAATGCTGAAACGGGCCAAGAATCGGTGTTTAACGGGGGTGATTATTTAAGGTGGTAACAGTAAAAATGCACTATGGCGCTAATCATCAATTTGGATCTGAGTTATGTGTGAGCGGTTAAAATCCTCGGCTACGATTCCAAAAGTGGCGGGCTCGAGGCCCGGCATGCTCAAATAAAGTTTTTTCAATTTATATGTTTTATTTTATATTAAGCTAATATAAAATAATATTTAGTAATTTCTATATTTGCGGCACATTCCAGAGTGGTAGATCGATCGACCTGGTAAAAGACCACCATTCATTGCTTGATATGGATTAAGTCATGTTTGGTGACCAGATTTGACCAAACAGATACTTTCCAACATTTCTCTTACCCATCTCTTTCTACTCCCTACTACAAAATTTCATAACATACGTGTTGTCTAATAACATGTAAAACTACAAGTAAAATATTAACTATACCTAAACATTTTCTTTTTTTGGTACGCACGTCCTTTCGAGTGTAAACTTTTCTTATTAGGAACTCATGTTAATTGAAATCATCAAATTTAAAAAGTAATATTTTCAAATCTCTACCTACTCAATAAAGCATCTACCTATAATGTATTTTATCAGACATTATTCTATATTTGAAATGGGTGGATTAAAGCAACTTATATGTTTTCTTGGCAAGTCAAGTTACATCCCGTGTTTTTCACCGGTAACAACTAGTTTAAATATATTTTTTTCTTAACCATCAGTTGTCAACCGCGGATGTTGTCAACTGCTAAATGAACCATGAAATGGATCCGTCTAGAGCAGGCAGCGACCGTTCTTACCAAATTTTATTACGATTTTCTTTATTCGCCGTCCATTGTGGCGGAGGACCCACGTCCGTGATGCTGTGCTGGGCCCAAGGAATTCCCACCTTGACAACTTCTGGTCTTCTCCTAGTCGGGTCGTTTCCAATCTGCTATGGTGTCAATTTCTGGATTGCCACTGTCAAATTCAGCTACCATTTCGATGGGTTAATCCGCAAACCAGCTGATTCCGATTTTGACTAATGTTTATGGGGAAAAAACTATTTTAGTGCAAATTTAACGGATTACGAAAATTCCGCAATATATTACATTAACAGTAAAAACAATAACACAGGTTTTTTTATTCAGAAACAGGCTAGGATTTTAAAAAGTTTATTGATATTTTAATTATTAATCTTCTACTTAGGAAGGATTTTGTTTCAATATTTTTGTAGAAAGCTTACTTAGTAGTGTGAAACACCTTTATTTTATCATCACCGTTAATTAATACTTTGGTTGCCGACCGGATTTTTCTTGTTAGTGATTCATACGTGTTGGCCGATATTTTTAAAAAGTAAACAGTTAAATATTATGCAAATAATCATCCACTATTTAATTCTGTGAGATAGGCTTTTGAGAGTGGAATTATTATATTTCAAATCTCACTCATTGATTAACTGCATTGCATATATATTTTTCTACTGTCGAACGATGGGCTGGTAGTTATCATTAGTAAATTATAAGGCATAAGCAATAAGTTATTTTGGGATTCAAATCAATAATACGTCAAAATAAAAATATATACATTTCATTTTTTTCGGGTCTGTGGTACATATTGTTAACTGCATTCATGCAATATTAATGTCACCAACCGCAGCTGTAAACATGATGCAGTTATTATAATGTGGTTTTCGAAATAAATGGCACATCTCCACATCACTAAGATATTCTACTACATCAGTCTTACATTGATTTCGTTCGTTCTTTCATATGTACATAAATTATTGTACAACGTCAAAACTCCTGTAGACTTACTTTTACGTCGACAAATAATTACATTATTCTGATTTGTTACGTTATGCTAATTACCCCCCAATTAACGTATTTATATACATACATTTTTAATCGTTCGCCTTTTTTTACTGTAAGTTGACTTTATTTTCTCTACCTACTATTTAATTTATGTAGGTACCCATCGTCATTATTTTATGCACAAATAAAAAGATATCGCCATCATAATCACAATGTATATTTTAACCTCTTTTCGCCATCGATGTATCTATATTTTAGCAATTTTATTCCTTTCGGCATTATTTTTCTGAACAGAAATGAGCTAAATACGTAATCGCGGTGACTTTGCCGTCATGGGAACTAGGAACGCCCGAAATCACATCACGAAATGAAAATGCGAAAACTTATACGAAATTTTAACCTGCATGTTTTGACATTTTGCTATCAAATGTCTATAAATAAATGAAAAGTGTTAAGCATGTTTCGTCTGACTTGAAAACACAAGTGTGCCTGTTTGTGTCCACCATTTTGTATCTCGTTAGCATTCGTATTTTTTTTCAAATGAAATATGTCGGTACTACTGTTGAAGAGTTTCTGTCGAATTCGATTGATAAATAATATGACTCGAAGCATTTTTGCGTTTCATGGTGCGATCTGACGCTCGGCGCGGCGATGAGTAATTCGCTCTTTATAATCCCATTTTTTTAATATCATAAACTATTTACTTTGAATTCTTGACGGTTTGAAGTCTACTAAGTAATATAAGTGAGCGAGCTGTCATATTAACACTCCGTGGTTCCACTATTAAAAGCAAAAAGTGTTGTTTGTGCAATCATGGAGAACTTAGCTGGTAGAGGATAGAACCCGTGATGCCAAGGTGCGAACCTGAGGTTTTGGAACACTGGCCCACTAACCAGTGACAAAAGTTCTGCAAAACACTGGAAAAAATATTAGAGAATTATAAATTACCTTAACCTCTACTATCGATTTATGGTGCACCAAATACGATATCGCAAACAGAGTTGACACGCATTTTTTTATTTTTTAAAGAAAGACAAACATTCCCGCGTTACGAATAACTTGACAATATTTGAAAAACTCCTACTGCCATCATAAGAAGCGGAAGACGTTGCTTGTGCAATAATGGAGGACTTAGCCAGCAGAGAGAATTGAACGCACGACGCCCGGGTGGGAACCCGACGCGTTTGTCCACTCAGCTACCGACCGCTTTGCTTGCATACAGCATGTTTCAAATTTATTCGGCTTCAGAATGAAAATTCAACAATGGAAAAACTTTACTTTCAATAAAAAAACACTAAAACTTTTAGAATATTTAAAACAATCAACGTATTTACTTATTGTCTCTTTCTCAATGACGTTTGGGAATATTCAATTTCGCTGTTTGAATACAATTGTTGTCCTTTTTCTCGCTTAGTTACTATACAATAAGTGGGCGTAAGCAAGACAAAACACTGTTTCTCAATCACGTTTGAAAAGGACACTATTGTTAAAAGTATATATCGTACATATGAAACAATACACACAATCCCAAGGTTGTGTTGTTTAGGTCAACTCTAATCACGCAATCTATAAACAAATCTTTAAGGTTTTCGTTATAGGCGATTATGCAAAAATGGGATAGCCTCTGTTTTTGATTTTATTTTTAAAAACTAACCATTACATTTTTGCATTATATAGTATAACTATGAATAGCTAGAACATTCCCACACTTCCTCTACGCCGTATCCCTCTTCTCCCCCTCTTATTTTAACCACGCAGCATTTCACCAAGATGCCCTAATTGGTTTCGGACAATTGGGACACAGACAAAATAGTGATAAAATATAACAAGTGTAACATTAAACTGAGATATCTGTAAACACGTCGTCTTCAATGAGTATCCACGCTAATACAATTCACGCAAATTACCTTAGTATCAAAAAGATCATTAATAAAATCTAATTTTAATGGGCAGGTACTTATAATAAAGCGACTTTAATGGCTTTGGTAAGCCCTACCCATGATGCGGGAAAGCTGGCTTTGTTTGTTAATGTGTTGGGAAGGTACCCTGGTGCCCTGAGTAAATAAGGTACAAACTAGCGGAATATATTCCCCACTCACGTTCCTACTAATGAAGGCGCATTAATCAGACGATATCTTCCTCTCCAATCAATCAGATCTGCCCACCTATAGAGCGAACTAACCTGGGGAATATGCTGGGCGGGTAGAGAGAGGTTTGTCAGGCTGGATTCTGGAATTAGGGCCTAGCTGACGCGGCCCTAGAGTCGGTTCGGACTGCGATTCCTTTTTAGAGCCTTTTATGCTTTTTTAGTTCCAACTGACTATTCAAATATGATCACCAAGCTTGGCTGAAGTCATCTCAAGCGATGCTGATTGGTTGTCTTACACCAGAGCGATACTGAGAGTATCTACCACTCTGGGCTGGGGTATTTATGTCAAAAAAGTGTGGTTATGTTTTTTTTAATCAGCCATTCACTACTGAAGATATCCCCGAGTGCTTTCACCTACTTTGTCATGTTAAACAAAAAATAATTATAATTAAGTAATTATACACTTCAACTATTTTCGTCTACTATTTTCAAATGCGAATCATTAAATATGCCCCTTTTTGCGCACGTTCAATAGACAGATACATATGAAAAACCTAACAATTTTCATTGACTCAGCTGATATTTGAAAACTTTAAATCAAGCTTTCGTAAATTATGTATCAACAAATTGAAAAATTACCGGATTAGGGTTAGGGCCTACGCAACAGTGGCGTCAGGCGGCCGGCCCTATCAGACCTCTCGGCCTGGGCTTCCAGCTTGTCACTGCATTCCACGTCGCTTGGGAAGCTCGCCTAACTTCTCAAGATGGTAGATTAATATGCTAAAAGAAGCTAAACATTCCAACAGTTCGAGTATTTGGTTCAAATACCAATTTTGGACCAGTAAATATATCGCGTTGAACGTGTGTTCTGAAATAACCAAGTAGACGATATCAATCACTTTAAATTTACTTTCAAGGTGGTATTTGATTTATTTTTTTTTAATATCATTTAAAGCATATTTTTGTCATTTTTATAACGAAAAAAATGTTGAATTAGAAATAACTTTAAAGCATTAATACTTATGTTTTTTAAATAATATCAATAATCTATAACACAAATATGAAACAGAAAATGTCAGAAAATAAAAAGATAATGGTCACAACCGAGACTCGAACTCTAATCCTCTATCTAGGAGTAACGCCTTAACCAATTCGACCATTGGGACCTTATTAGAAAGTGGAATTTTAATCGATCTCATATTTTCATTGAAAATTATGAATATTATTTTTAATTTCTTCCGATTTTTTGCAGCCATCTTTATAATGATTCAAAGCTCAACCCGAGTTCATTGAAATGTCTTTTTTTTAAATACGAAGATCTAATAAATACGGTTGAGCTTTGAATCAACCCAATCCAAAGACGTCCAATTATGATATCGCAGGGTAGATTTAATTATAATTAAATTGAATCTGGTTATTGTTCATGTCCGGAGTCCGAATAACAGAAGAGTGCTCCTGATATGAGACTATGTACAGAGCTAGGAGTGTGTACTAGAACAGAAATATTTAGCGTTCCATCAGATTTACATTTAAAGACAGAAAAAATGCATAAAGGCTAAATGATTGGGTTATGTTAACATAATTTCTGAAAAAAAGTCATGGTAAAGCAATCTACAAAGAAAAAAATCATCAAAATTATACAAATCTTACCTTTTCTTAAAAATATGATTTTCCTTGCGTATCTGATCGCGTTATGGGTTGCGCTATTATAGTTGACTCAAACAACACATACTTAGGATTGTGCGTATTGGTGCATATGTATACGAATCTGACAGTGTCTTGCTTACGCCTACCTATTGTTTCTTGCAAAAAAAGGGACAAGTGTGTAAGATTTTTAATGTTTGAAAGTTTTACAGTGTGTTCTTTTGATTATTTATATATTTTTTTGCATTGTCACTGAAGTCAAATAACAAGTTTGAAACGTGATGTATTCAAGCAATGCATCTGTGTGATAGCAGTGTTTGTGTCAACTCTGTCTGCCATAACTATCCCTATTATGTATGGACTGTTGGATCCGAAGCAGCGATAAAACACCGAATGTATTTTCAGCTTCAGATGAATTTGGAAAATAGTGGACTGTAAAACGATAAACTATACTACTTGATGGAAGTTTCTAATTATGGATGTGGAAATATTATTGAAAATGGGAAACCATTCACTCACCGATATAGTTGAAGTGGAAGTTTTTGATTCTTCTTACACACAGCAAATCACAACAAAACACCACGCTTAATTTAATATTACTTGAGCAACAACAAACCGACGACCAAGCGAGACACCAACGAACGAACACGTTTTTTTACATAACTCTCTTCTGTTTCGATTGATAATTGTTTTCGAACACAGTGTTGTTAAATAAGGAAATAGAATAGTGAAATGGCGGGATAGGAACTGTTTGAAAAACATTAGGGTAAGAACCTATCAAATTATCCCTTTGAAATCCAACAGACTCAATGAAATACCTGCGTATTAATAATTAATCTTGGCTATTTGTAACTACGTTGTTCTTATGTTGCACTTCAATCTAAACGCGTCCAACACAGAGATAAACCATTTTTAAATATTAAAACAACATTATCACTTACGAGTTATTTTCAAATGATTTCTCGCCACGTATTTCAGTGATGGCGACCGATCTAGAAGTTTACAATTAAAATACATTTAACGCAGATTGATACCAATAAAAATGTTACGTGTTTTAAAATTAAACGGAATTAGATCGCCCGCGATACTGTAACGGTCCAAGTCGTGAACTCTTCGATTGGGAGGATTTTTTTATTAATTTCGAATCATGCTTGCGAAAAACCTGTGTTATGATTCCCGTTCCGTAAGATTGCAAAATATTTATTAAACATCAGCTTTAACTAAAAGCATTTTAATCCCTTTTGAATATCTCGCTAAATTGCCATTAGCAATTTTAATTTCCAATAATGTTCTAAATATTTATAAGCAGATTTAATCGTCTTTTATGTGCGACCCACAGAAAAACAAACGCGAAAAAATAGGTTCTAGTTTGAAAAGCTTTGAGATTAAAATAACCGCCTTTCAGTGTTTAGGTGATACACTTAGATAAGTACTTATCATATTTAAAGTTAAAATTAAGAAATAACAGGTTTGCATTTCAATTTTCATCATTTTTTTATTCATCCAATGAAAAATAAAACATTTTTTATAATTGTAGACCTCCGTGGCCGAGCGGTTAAGATCCTCGACTTCGAAACCGGAGGTCACGGGTTCGAATCCCGGTGTGCGCAAATAAATTTTATTTCAATCATATATGATATCACATTTAATCAAAATAAAATAATTTTTTTTTTAAAGTAAATACCGCGCAAAAGTCCCCTCTCCTCCCAAACGTCTGAAGCAAGTGGTACTATGGCATCTCCATTTGGGGTATGGTGTTAGGCTGAAGGTTTCAGAAAGGGGAAGGAAAGGGGAAAGATGATGGTTGGGAAGTTTCTGACTGTTCAGATCTGGTCACGAAACGCGGCTAATCTATTTCAAGCAACGTTTAGATTCTATCTTTCACCAGGGCGACACTGAGAGTATTTTCCACTCTGGGACGTGCCGCAAATATACTATGTAAATTAATTGTGAAATAACACAAATTAATTTATTTACATTTATTTTGTCCGGGATACACCGGGATTTGAACCCGCAACCTCTGGATTCGCAGTCGTGTATCTTAACCACTCGACCACGGCGACATTTTCCTAGTGAAAGATCAACCTTTCGAATCGAAACGTAGCTTAAAATGGTATTAGCCGTGTATGTTGACCAGATCTGAATACCCAGGTACTTCCTAATTTTACTATTCCCATCTCCTTCCCCTCGCCAGTCCCTTCATCTTCACAATATACCTTAATTAAGGATGCCATAGTCCCACTGACTCCAGACAGTTGGGTATGCTCATTTAAAGAAAAACAAAATGTCACGCACAATGAATATTTCGAAATATCAACGTAACATGCTTTTGTCAACTGATTCCATATTGTAGATACACAACCGAGTAGATAGATAGGTACCGGAAGAGATTTATATCCCACCCATATATTAAATTCCAAGGTATTTTCAAGGTATTCTACTGTAAATAGCTTTCACTAATGAGCACCAATTCCTTCATTCAACGTGATATATGATATACTAGTTTTGTCCGTCTATCTATTTAAAATCTTATCTTAATTAATTTTCTGGATATCTGGACAAAAAGCTTTAGACACCAATATAAGTCATGTCTAGAGACACATAAATAACAAATACTAATCTACATTTTTGCCAAGTGGGAGGTAGTTAATTAAACTAGGACATTGTAAGATATAGATTATTGAATTTAGAACTAAAGAGTTCTAATTAATTGCATCCTTATGAGACGATTAAAAATACCTTATCCATGAACCTACGCGTGATAGGTGCTATCTTAGAATTTATAATTAATCTCTTTTAAGTTCATTAAATTAAGTTGTACCCACTCGATCATATATAAGGTAATAAACTTTTAATTTTTATTTACTGTACGAGTATATATGTGAACTTTACACTCTTTAGTAGTTTAGCCTTAAATCGTGCTAAAAAAATTAAAAATGTTTCATTGCTTTGGCAGAAATATTCCTTAAGTCGTATTATGGGCGAGGTTGAGTTAATGAGTAATGCACCAAACCCTGTTACGTTATGACCATTTTTAATCGACTTCGCATACAATTAATTCGTTCGGAACAGATAAGTCAAAATTAAAAGCTCCTACTTAGGGTTGTCAAAAGTCCATAAGATTTACTCGTTTTCTGTTATGTGTTAGCCTTAATATTCCGTTATTTTTAATAACTATCGGATAAAAATGAATCGAAGAATTTGCTTTAATTAAAATTTAGCTTTACTTGATATGTCATGTATTTTTATTTATTCGGATCTCGGATCTTCTACTTTATCTGGTAGTAACCCTTCAACCAATTCAGCCATTGGGACCTTATTAGAAACCGACATTTTAATCGATCTCATACTTTTCATATAAGGTTATTGATATTATTTTTTCATTTTTTTCCTTAGATTTGACTGCCATATTTTTAATGATAAATAAAACTCTGAATGGTCTTTTTATTTTCTGACTTTTTCTGTTTTATATTTGTGTTGTTGATTATTGATATTATTTAAATATTTAAAAAAAAGCATTAATGCTTTAAACTCAATTCTAATTTTAATTTAAAAAAAACGTGTTTGCCGTTAAAACGAATTATCTGGCATAAGAATGTTTAGAGAAAATAAAAACATTTGTCATTTGCACATTTAGCTCGATCAAAACGGGCTCGTTTACTGCGTAGAATGTTGAAATAAAAACTAAGCAAATAAACCGATCTAATTTAGAAAGCATGTACCTATTATTTTTCTTATATTACAAATCAAAATTCAGTTTTTCCAACGGATCATTGAAAATGGCGTACAGTTAGACTTAGTATTAGACATTAGGTAGAATGTTGATCTGTCGTTTGATGTGCCTTGAATGATTTTATAAGTTTTACTTATAAGAAAGACAAACATTCCCAAGGCTACGAATAACCTGACAATATTTTACTTCCTTCTACTACCATCATCATCGCTTTGATCCGCTCAACCTAAAAACCGATGTGGACGATGATTTTAGGTGACCTTTGTGTAGATTGTGCCAGCCCTGACTTGGGGGAGCTAGCGTGATCCCAAACCAGTTTACCAGGAAGCATAAAAAGTTATGATCGAAAAAATATATATTTCCAAATAACGGCCCGCTCGTGATCTGCAATAATTAAAGCTTATCTCGGGCGACGATAGCCGAGTGTAGCCGAGCAGAGCCGAACATTGCCGAAGTGATGTAAATGAAGTTCACAAATCATGCTATGGGGAAACAGTAAATAATTACATACTGGCTGGGTCGAGATTTTTAATCAAAGCCGCGCTGTATTTATATCGAAGTCGTTTTATTTATAAACTTACGGACTATTGTCCAAGTACAAATATATATGATGTGAAATATATTGAGGTGAAATATCACAAAACTGCGCCATATAAGTTCACTGCTATTATTATTATATATATACTCGTATATCACACGAAATGGGGAAAAAGAGCAACAGAGAAAGAACAGCGCATACATAATATTATAATGAAATAATGACAAAAATGGGATAAAATATACATGAGAAAGAACATTCAAATCAAAGTCAAGTCAAGTCAAAGTTTTGGTACAGTCACTAACACCTTCCAATTTTCCTTTTTCTCCTAAAGTTAGAGTTTTTTTATGTATCATTTATTTGACAGTTACATTGATTGATTTTTGAGGTGTTGGCAGATATTATCTGTCCTGATGATAGTCACTTCAAGGATGTGCAGCACGTCTTAACACCTCAAAAATCAACAAACCAAGTAATATCTTCTTTGTTGCAACTCATCCAGTTCAACATTCCTTTGCCCTAGATTCAGAAACGATGAATTGCTGTTCCTCAATCATCACTCTACTAATTATGGGTATCATTCTCAACTGTCCAGAATGTCATGACTTGTTAATCCAAGCCATGGTCTAGGATTAACAAGTCATGATTAATTTTTTTTGTCATTCTTTATGACTCTACCGAAACCTTATTCAGGCTTGACTTGAATGTTATTTCAACTTAAATTTTGTTCGTCCTATTTTTTTCATTCCTTCATTAAAATTATGTATGTGCTGTTCTTCCCCTGTTGCTCTTTTTTTTCCATTTCGCCTTATGTATTTTTTTGTAATTGGACCATGGTCCATTAGTATATAAATAAATATTATAAGTTAGCACTTCAAATTGTGTCTTGATTTAGCATGTCTTTAATGTCGAGTTAAAACATATTTTGCTGCATATTTGAATAGTGACTTCTAGTAACAATTGATTTGTGTAATAAATTGGTATTTTCTTAGATTTTAAACACAACATACAGTCTTTTATAAACCAAGCCCGTACTTGGTGAGCGTTCCGATCAAGTGGCAATAAATTCCTAGTTCAAAAGTCCGTTGGTTTGATCGCTCAGATAAGCCAATCACCGGTGAGAAGAGACCGAGATGATTCGGACAATTTCATTCGTATGGACCACTGGCCAGGAAGAATGGATCGATCTGCCGCTGTCGAATCTGGAGAATAGCATCTTCTCTTATTTTGAAACATGATATTGTACCTTTAGTGTACCAACTCCTATTATTTTACGTTTAAAGCCTTTTGTTATTTTCTATAACAAAAAAAGAAGATAAACGCTTTCGAACTTGGTGTAGGCACGCCGGAACCTATTAGTTTATTCTCTATTTGACTTTTAATAGCCGCTTTAAAAAGGAGAATTCTAACTCTAAATTAACCATCCTGCCAGTGACTTTTTTCTTCCACAACAAACAATCATCTCTTTTAATGAATATTTGTACGATTATATTATCATTTTTTTTATTAAAAGAAAACAAACATTCCTTGATTACGAATTACCTGACAATATTTGAAAAAACCCTACCACCATTATAATACGAAAAAATGTTGTAGATAGAAGATCTAGCTAGCAGAGGAATTGAACTCACGACGAACGATTGGAAATTCGACGCGTTTATCCACTCAGCTACTAACCGGTCCTTTGGTCTTTTATATCAATCAATAATCCAATTAGATTTTAATCTTAATTCTATATATCATATTCTTATTTATCACCTATCTTCTCACTAACATAACACGAGCTTAACATACAATCAACTACGAATACACTACAAGAACGCATATTGAATTAAATCACTTGAGCTTCCTAGCTATTGCAGCTCTTCGACGATGTTTTATGAAGTCCACATCTACAGTTTGTCTCTCTCTTAGTTACCGGGTCGTTGGTCCAAAGGAAACACTCAATAAGTGTAACTACAACTCTATAGTGACTCACCTAACCTATCTTATTTATTTTGAAAATACGTTTTGTCCCATATAATATTAAATAATAATCCTAGGTGGTGTATTCGTGTATTGCATACACCACACAACCACACTGAAAAGAAAAAAAACCTTATTATTATTAACACCTCTACATCGAGTATCAGCCCTCGGGCTTGCATAATTTATTACCTGTAATATAATCACAAGACGGGAGCTGCCCATTACGGGGTCCCACGTGGTTGGAGCAGCCCTAGGGCTCCGTACACTCCCTTGCGCTAATAGGGCGCAACTCCCGACGCATATAATCGGAACATTATTGGCGCTACCTCAGTAAGCGGTAAGGTTGTTGCCTGAGGCGTTAAATTTGCAAAGTGGTTTGTTTGCGCAAAGAGAGCTAATAAGATCCCTATACTAGTGCATGTTTATTGATGGCTCACTGCACATTTTGAACAGTAACAGAATTCATTATTACAGCTGGGGAAACTAACATTTAAAGGAAATGTGATTTAGTCACTATATTTTATTAAATATGCACTATCACGTAAAAAAGTTTGACAATACAAAAAACCTTTTTTTGACATCGGAGCTCACGAATTTCGTAATGTTTTGACTTTATTTCTGTATTATTTTCTAATCTGTGTTTTTCCATGCGACTTTTTTTATCGAAATTCGAAAAGTGTTATCTTAAGTTGAGTTTTTGAAGTGGGACTGTGGCATCCCCAATTGGGGTACGGTGTGAGGTACTTGGAAAGTGAGGAGGGGAAGGAGAGTAGGAAAAGGGTGGTTGGGAAGTACCTGTCTATTCCTATCTGCTCACTTAACTCAGTTAAAGCCATTATAAGCAACGCTTCGATTCAAAACACGCCATATACTTTAAATTGATGGGATTTAGCATTGTTGCTTGGACAAATTTGAAAATGGTTGATTTATTGTTCACCATTGCTTCTTAGAAGGTCTTATTTTATAATCAAAATAGACTTATATGTATATTGAGAGTATTTTAATTTGGTATTTATAAATCTCCTGGAAAAAAAATCCAAAGAATAATCATCAGTACTTTTGAAGCACTCTAAAATTAATTATACTCGCAAATACTTGAGCTGGTAATAATTTCACGATTAAATTGTAATTCAAACCTTTAACGCGTTGTTGGGCAATAATATTGTGATTGCGTTGTAAGCCTGCTTATTGGATTAAATCTATTAATTATTGAATTATAAAACCGCGATGATGTATCGACATCTCGATTGCGTTAAATCATCCGAGTAATTTCACGTTGAATATTTACAATAATAAGTCAATGATCGGGTACCGATCGTGCTGGCCTAGGGCGTCTGCTCTCTGCTACTGACACCATTAGGAATCGAACCCGCGACCGCCCAACCCCGAGGCGAGCGCTTTACCACTAACCACCGCTCTCCGTGCCGCCCGCAACACTCGATTACTTATCGGATGTTCATTCGAGTAAGATATTAATAAAGTCGGGAGGTGGTGTTTTGTGTCTTCCTCAGTAATGAAAACCTATGTACGCTATTTGATTTTATTTTCTTCAAGTGAATACCGCACAAAAATCCTACCTGCATGTAGCCAGTGGGGCAATGGCATGCTAAATCGGGATATGTTATGTTGTAAGGCTGAAGAGGGTAGTTAGAAGAAGGAGATCATAAAGAGGAAAGTTGGAATATAAGGGCTTTTCAGACCAAACACGGCGAATGCTATTTAAAACAACATTTCGATTCTGAATAGTAATATGTCATAGTTGTCACATATTGTGTAAGTGTATTTTTAGTAGATTGCCAGTTTTGTGTTATTCTCCTTAGGGTCGCTTGGAAATCATTAGTGTATTTCAAAAACGATAACAATTATTCCGATTCACCAATTACCACTGGCCAACAAAAAATATTTTTTAGGTCTTGCTTTACATTTGGTACCCTATTTTCAAAAAGGTGTCAGATATTACCGTTCAGCTCTAGTTTAGAAGATATGGCATCCCAAAAACTTGAGTAGAGATCAAAACTGAGGCCATTGTTGAAATATAACCAGGAACAGATCCAAAAGTTTATGCACAAAAAGTATGTGGCCAGTGCTTTTTTGAGATTTTTTTTCTCCGATTTGACCATCATATTTTTTAAATTATCGTCGCATTTTAAATGCATTTAAATAACACAACCTCAAATTGGAATAAATTATTGCAGTTCCATAATATTCCTCAGTAAATAAGAATGAAATTATAATTTTACTCTTTGATTCAATAATTTAATTATAATTGACATGTCAATCTTTGTTTGGAAATTACATCCATTTTTTTCACACATCCGGATCATTCAATTCTATTAAAAATTAGAATAAATTACTACAAACGCCCGGAGTTGAATCAAATTAAGTTTCGAAAGATATTTATGTAATTCAATTTGAAGGAGAAAGGCTTCGAGTTGTACGAAATGATATATCAATGATTTCACTCTATTTATCAATGTTTTCTCTCTGAAACTATATGCACATTGGCACTGCAATAAATATGGTTTATATTTAGGTAACTAAATTAATTCTCAATGGCTTCTTGTCATTTCGTTTTATGCTTCGAGCGATCGCCGTTAATCATCACCTCAATTGTGGGAAATAATAAAAGCACAGCCTTTTTTGTAACTGCTGTAAGTGATTTAAGTATACACCGTGTTTTAGGGCGGTAACGCAAATCTTTGACTAACAACTCGAGTTGATTATTTGATTATTCACAATATTCTGAGAAAAAAATCGTATTGAAGTTTTTCAAAGAGAGCAAGTCTACTTTCCAAAATAAATTGATATTTATATACTGTGTGAAAGTTGTCACGAAACTTGTATTGTGGTCGTAGCTTTGCGATAGATCAATCATTGATCGTTTTTTCGCTAACATCTGGTAGGAGTGCGCGTTCACATATCCAATCGGTCGTTAGGTTAGGTTCAGTCAAACAGATTTCGCATTTAGCAAGCCAGTATATATACAGATTTATATATTGTTGTAGCGGTGTAGTGTTTACTATAAAAATATGGTTACATACATATATACGCAATATATATATATCCTAAAAAAAAATTAAGCCATAATTTAAAAAAAAATCATAGACTTTCATGAATTAACCCCTTGGAGTTTTGCGTTACGACTCTAAAACACGGTGTATAAATCAGTTGATAATAATCGATCTGAATACATTCACAAGTCTAAAGTAGACTGCAGACATGTATTCTAAATCGATCAAACTGTCAATTTTCATGATCGAATGTAAATTGTGACATCGTGTTAGGATTACATTCGTTCAGTTTGTAGCGCAGTTCGGCTTATTAAATAAAACAATTTTCAAATTTAACTGATATTATCTGATAACGTATAACGCACTACTGCCAAATTTGGAGGTGTGTGGTGTTCCATCATCTCTGCCTACTCTTTCTGAGAAATGGTGTGATTAGTTTTTTAGCTCGGCGGAAATACATTTTGTTTGGCATCTGGCTTTTATACCCTTAAATAAATACATTTTCATCCCCGTTATAAAAAATTATATCCCAAATCGTTCAACCTTGATTTCTACCTTCACAATATCTATAATACAAAATGTCGAAAAAATGTAAATCATAAGAAGACGTAAATAATTATTTGAAACATGCTTCAAGTTAACTACTGAAATTTTTATTTTTAGTTACTCGTATTTATTTTGTTTCCAACAGAAATATGATAACAACTCTGGCACAGTTGATAGAGCTCTCATTAATTTAGTGCAACTTATAGCCAGCAAAAAATACTGATTGAACATTTAAACTTGTGAAGTTATTTTGGCAAGTGAAGGAGAAAAAAAACTTGTTCGAACCATAATAATTCACTACGAATTATGTATAGTTTTACAGATGATATTAATTTGTATGTAGCAACGAAATTATAATCGAATCAATCCATCTTACATGTGAAAAAAAAACAACAACAATTTACGCAACATTTTTTCGCCTTGTTCATTTTTATTATGTTGGCCAAACTGTGAGTAGAGAAACACCTTTCCCAAAGCGTGGTTTATACCAGCTAAATAATAATATTATAATGGATAGTGCTGTGTTCACACGAGTAAGCAGCCAGTGAGTAACAAATGAGCCGAAGCGGTAGCCTGGCCTGAGGGGCTTATGCACTTAACAATCCTCTGATCTTTATAATATTATTATTTATGGTTTGTTTCTTGTTTCTAGAACTGGTTGTGCCTTGCGCGAATATGATCGCCATTTCATTTCCTGACTGGCCATAGAGAAATTTACCGGTGGATATAAGATCTAAATTACTTCTCCGTTACCACAGACAATAAATGACAGATAAAACAGTGATTTGCAGCTGTTTTAATCAGCTTAATCAACGGTTAAAACATTTTGAGAATCATTTATATAATTCTTCTCGTTTTCCCAGATGGTTTGGGAAGTAAGTGTGGCGAATTCCTTTTTGTGCAATGACCGCACGAGAGTCACAACTACCCATATCCAGAGTATATGTGGCACCCCCGCAATTGAGGAACTAAAAAGGTTTTTTTTTACCAATACCTATATCGGAAAAATGAAAATATATGAAAAAAGTAAGAGTTTGGTTAAAAAATGGCACTGAGTAAACAGGTTGATGTGAGACACTTTGTTAGTGCGTCACTCCCGGATAGAGTACAGGTCCCGAGTTCGAGTCTCGCTCAAAACTTAATATTTTTATTGTCTGCTGTCTATTTTTCTATTTCACGTTCTTTGAATATTATTGATAATTTTTTTTTTTTTTACATGAACCAACGGGTCAAGACTCAATGCCCTTACCGCTCTGCCACGGTGCTTGAGTTAAGTACCATGGCAGTTGAGATATAACCCTCTTTAATAATAAAATAAAATTCAACTTGGTAAAATTTCTGAACGATATACAATAATTACGAAGTGATAACATGTATATAAAAACTTAACTTAAAAGGTCAGGCGATATTTATAAAAATAATACATTGTTGAATGTATTAACCGGCACAACATGATAGCGAAGATAAATCAATAATTCTTTCTTTGCATTTTACACTTTGCGTTGCACGTGTTCACTCGCGTTACAAAAATACGTTCCGTATCCCAATCACGCGCTCTTACCCTCTTCTTTCTTCCGCATTCCCGGGAACGAGTTCCACTGTTTTATCTTAATCACACACACTTCCCCACCTCGCCAGGCGATATGGAGTGCGTGGTTTCGGGCCCGCTGTAATTAAAATAGTCCACTCCTGCCGCGGTGGAAGGCAGCCTCTCAATCCTTAAGGAATAAAATTCCAATCGGATGCATTATCTACGGAGGCTGCATGTACCTAGGTTGCAGCCACTCGCACGAAACGTAGCGGAGGGTCGGGAGATCTGGCGGGATAAAGGAACCCGATGGCGAAATTAAATAAAGCGTATACCGTTCAATTGCGTATTCCCAAATTAAAGTCTCCTCGTATTTTACTGCCTCCAATTTAGATATGGACGATATCCTTCGGGCCGCGAAGCCATTTGCCTCCAGTTTCCGCTTTTTCTTTTTAGGCGTTCATTCATTGACTCTCGCAGTGGTGCAACTGGGATTTATTATACCAGTATTTGGTACACCTTGGCCCGACGTGTTTATCTTGACCACAAAGCAGAAAATCTGTTTGACTGTCTTAAGAAAAAAAATCTCCGACAATTAGCCTTTACGTCTTGAAATTTGCGCACATTTTTCTTTCTGGAATGTCACCATCCAAAAGAAGCGATGTTGTACTAATTATAATTTAAAAAAAATTGCTGTAAGGCCTTAAACTTAATGCAAATACCATTTGATTAAACCTAACTTATCATTCAAGTAGCTATACCTCCTAAAGGTTTAGTCTTTCGGTCAAACTAGTTTCAAAGCTTGTGCTGAAAACGATGAGTTCTGAACTGAAGTTTGCCGCCGATAAATTCTAGACTAAAAACTGCGATATTCATAAAGCCAAAGCTCACCGTTCGAGAGTTTATTTGCTTTCCAATAACCGATTTCCCGCTTTGATAAAATTAGAATCCACCTCTGGTTAATTTGAGGCTTTGTTGTATCTTTATTAAACCGTAAACGGCAGCAAAATTTAAGTTGTTAATCTCGTACAGTTCGGTTGCGTGTGAAGGATCCAAGTGCGAAGCTCTCAGAAGCTCTGCTGATGATATCGGCGCAATCAATTTTAATCCTTATCCCGATTTCGTTAAAAGCTGGAAGCTTTGTTTCGATTACTCGCCGGATAAAGGATAAAGTGATCGAAGCCGTTTTTGATTGTATTTCTTAAAATTTCAATCACAATAATGAAAAAAGATTTCAAATTATGTATTCTGTCCTTATCTTAAGGATTCGAGATTTTTTTTTAAATGAAAGCTTGATAATGGTTAAAAGCCAAATCTCATGTTCTATAAAAAGATTTTTGAATGGGTCAAAACAACAAAAGTTTTAAAAAGTTTTTTTTTTTTTTTTTTTTATGGATAAAATGATCACATGCCTACGCATCCCATGTTTAGATGGTTTTGGAAAATACATTTTAAAATTAATTTGAAACTAAGTAAAATAATTAGAATAAATGCAAAAATGTTGACGCTCAATAATTAAATTTAATTGAATCTTTTATTGAAGTCAATTAATCGAATGAACAATCTATTCTCATAACATATTTTTCGTGACCGTTCAGTTAACCAAATTTGACTTATCTCTCAAATTTATTCAGATTTGCTGACTTTTTACGTCTCTCATCCACCAAAAAGCCAGCAATTCTCTGTTGAAATTCAGTGTTTCGAATTTCTAGGTTTTAATTTCCAAAATGTTTCGACTATATCCATCACTGCCTCTAAGAATATCTGTTTTTTTTCAACTCCAAAGGCCAATCTCCATTCTTTATGGCTGCCTTTAAACGCCAGACATATTGTTTGCTCTCGGTGTTTTTGATTTACATGACTATTTTCATGTTTGATTTAAAACGCGGAGTTGCCATCTTGCATACTAATGATTAGTTAATCACATGTAGAATATGAAAACGATTTCAATCAATATTGGTCGCTGTCTGTTTACTGACGTGATCTGTGATTTTTCATACTGGCAACGACGATCTTTCGGTGTCTTTGACGGGAGAGATTTTTTATATTTAAGCATGGTACATGTTGTTTTTACAAGCAATGTTCTAGTACGTGAGTAAACTGAATCATAAAATGCAGAAGAAAAAATATTTAATATCTTATGCAAAAATGTATCACTGTTTAGGTAGGTACCCAGTAGAAGGATGCCATTTAATACTTTTGTGTTTCCTTAATACTTTTTACATAAATACCATTACGTATAGTTGGGGTTGTATTAAATTGAATTTATTTATTACCTGTTAGCAAAGTCTTCCACCTAACTCAAATTTAAAGAAATAAAAATACTTAAACGTATTGAGTTGAAGAGAATGGACACAAGCTGATTTACAATAGGGTGAAAGGATACGGAATATGACTTTTTAATTGGACGTAGAAAGCATCCAACTCTAAAAAGATAAAACCGAGAAAAAGGCGTTTGAAAATATGATGATACAAAAGCATTAATATGCGTAATCGGTAAATTATATAATAATTTGCAAAGCGAATATCTGTGTTTTTTCTGTATTAGATTTATTTTAAATAGGTAATTGATAATCTATCAATGTATTTATTTAAAAAATATATATTTACTGTGTCACCCTACATTTTTGTGTTTTTAAACTTCAATTTAAGTCAAATATCTACAATATGCGTTTAAAAAAAATGAATTACCAAATATCTATTGCATTTAGATGTGGGATGTTTTCAGCAGATAGAAACCTCGTATTTACCTATAGGAAAACATGTAAAACTCGATTTTGGAAAATTGTGGGTTGGCAGCTTTCTGCATAACTACGTCCAATTATGATTCAATAAAAATGAAGTTTTTTTCTTCAAAAACATTTTCAAATAAATTGACGCGAGTAGAAATAAGTATTTACTGTCGAAATTATTATTGTCCTATCTCCTATTAAAGATCTGCAATCATAATTTCAGTGATGTAGCCTGTAGGATGAAGATTACCCTGATGATAGTCAATCTATAGGAGATGGCACTAAAATAAAAAGTATAAGTTAAAAGACTGGCTCAATAAAAAATACCTACTATAGAAAACACATATATTCACAGACCTTTTTAGAGAGATTAAAAAACGCAAAAAAAAACAAGAGCTTTTTTGAATAACTAATCTAATTTCCATTCATTTGCGGGCCATCTATTACTTCCGCACTGATGAATGCACTTGTTATTCTGACCCTTCTCTGCCTTGCCCTTAGGGGAGAAGGGAGATATGTTTTTAATACCCTTTAAATAATACGGGCTCACCCCTACCATATAACATTATATAACACACGGTGTAATGAATAACCGAAGCCCCTGACAATTTTAAACCCCAGATGTAATCGGGGATTGTTGATTCAACACGCGTTTAAGTTTAACCCTTCTAGTTTATGTGATACAACCTTCAACTGTTCATCGGATACTCTATACAATTTGATATGGTTTATTGCATTTTCGAATCAATGATAGTTGTTCACTCTTTTGAAGTTGGCAATTGTTTGGAAGTTTAAACACACGGTATGTTTTTATATGTACTAGTTGTTACCAATATTACTCAAAAGTAACTAAAACGTCAAAGGAACTAAATTGACTAACAGTGAAACTGATTCTAACATTAAACACATTGAATGAAGAACAACTTGTTACCAAAGTATTTTTCAGGCAAAATTATTTACAATGTTTATATTCACAAACATAATACAAGGGCATGCAAAAAATCGACTACCAGAAAAGAATAAAGCCAACACAATAACTATATAAAGGGATGACATCTTATAATGCGCTGCCGGAAACCATCAAAATTATACCATTTAATAAATTCAAGAAAAACCTGTAAAATTATTTAAAAATACAAATGAATCAAAATAATAAGTAGTATATAAGTTAAAATATTATAAAGTCAAAAAGAAAATTAAATATTTAGATACTTTGTAAACTTTAATGTACAAGTAACTAATATAAAATAAATAAAACTAAAAAAACATAGAAAAATCACGGGATGTTACTTGACTCGCCAAGAAATAATATAAGTTTTTATCCATTTTAATTGCCTATATGAAAATGTCTGCCAAAATACAGTATAGGTAGGTAAGGATTTGAAAAGTTTATTTTTTAATTTGATAATTTTCCGAACACATCCATCGGTTAAAATTTTTAAAAGTTACGCTCGTACATACCGACTCGCAATAAGAAATTATTGTTATTTATTATTAAAAGGAATTATTAAAAGTTTATTTTGTTTTAAATTTATTCACATTATTACCAGTCACAATTCGGA
The DNA here is from genome assembly GCA_022651775.1 of Drusus annulatus. Taxonomy (NCBI): domain Eukaryota; kingdom Metazoa; phylum Arthropoda; class Insecta; order Trichoptera; family Limnephilidae; genus Drusus; species Drusus annulatus. The sequence goes on along the minus strand of JAGWCC010000099.1, from coordinate 1,332,971 downwards.
TACAGGAAAAACATGGTTATGGGTCAGATATGCTTCAAACGGCAGTGGATGACGATTTTCAGAAAAAAAGATCACAGAATTCTTACTTCTTGGAATTATTGCGTTTTTTAAATCTTATTTTTTTGCGGTTTAAGGAAACACCGGTTTTTACATTTCCTTAAGTACCTTCCATATTTATTAATTACAGTATTATTAAAAATTATTTTCAGGTTTGCCATGTTATAATTATTGTACGTACACTGACTCAAAACTTAAATAATATCGCTTGTTTGCAATTTTTCTCTTTTGAGCAATTTTATGGTAACCGAGTTTGATTGAAATCGATGTAAAATATCGAAATACGAGCAAATAAAAAATAACTATGTATTTATAGAAGGTTTTAAAAAAAAAAAAAATAACATTTTATCATAGGTAGGAATATTAATAGTCGGTATTCAAAATATTCAATGGAAAATTCGATTATCCGGATCTAAAACTCAACATCCATAGTTTCAAATCAATTAATATAGCCGTTAGATTAATCATTTTTCCCGATAAAAAAAAACTAAATCATTATTTCACGCCTTTTGCATGTAGCTAATCGGAAATGACTTCCTTCTTCGTTGCTTGAAATCGAATTGTACAATAATAATAGGTAATAGTAATCGTTGTACTTGAGCTTATTTTGAACGCATTTCATTGACATTATTAATTACGCACGGTAAAAAATAACATTTAAAAACATCACATTATTATGTTTTATCCAAATAACTCTGTTTTGACACATCCTCCTTCCTTCACAGTCATACCTCGTATAATACTGATTTTTCTATTATTTGAAGTTTTGACATGATCAGACTCAAGTTATTGATTGATTGAACCGTGTTATATCTTTCATGGGCATTCCTGACTTATTTGTCCATTCACTTGCGCGTCAGAACCATCCAAGCATCTCAAAATCTTATTCAAATTTAATTTTCCTGAAAAAAACTCTTGATTCTGCGTTCTTCGTTTGATAATACTAGAACCTACCCTGAATTGCAATTCTTATAACATATATTTCACGATAAATGCTGTGTTAGTAATTATTTATTTGGTCGTTCCATTTTTATTTATGTATTTATTTAAGGACTGTTGTCCATTAACAATACTACATCACACGTAATGGAAAAAAAACATAAATGACGGAGAGGATAGCGCATACACATGAATACAGCAATGACAAATAGCACAAAAATGTGCGCTAGGAAGATAATATCAAGTCAAAACTTGATCAAGGTGTTGTAGGAATCCATGATATAAGTATCAATAGAATAGACTTTAACAAAAAACAACATGACATTGACTTGAGTTGACAAGACCCTACATTTTGGATACTGGCGAATTGTATCTATTTTTAGCAGAGTGTTGATTGAGAAACAGCAATTCATTATTTCTGAGTCTACTAGAAAGGGTGTTCGTTGGACTGGATGTGTTGCAAAAATGTAAGTCAATAGTACAGTTAATAATTTTGAGATCAAAGTCTTTCCTACGTTTTTCCAATGAGGAAAGATTTAAAGTTTGATCAATTTCATCCTTTTAAACCACCATTACTTAGTGAGTGTTTAATTTAAAAGGCGAAATTGTTACCTTTTTTAAAATCAAGAGCTGTCAAAGTATGTCGTTTTCCCGCCAGAACGTTGTAAATTTTCAGTAGTTTCCCAACCCGTCGCTCGTCGCCGCGGCGCTGTGTGTCAACTCCCGCTATCTCGACCACGGATTTGCATATTGGCTCGTGAGAACCCTGGCTGCATGTCCGCACCATCCGACCATCCAACCGATCAACATACATACACCGTACTCCATACATACATACACCATACACCTGACATTACAACATGAAAGTCCGCATTCACGGAACCGATCCTTCGACGTACATCGTACTATATAAAGGGGAAACGGAGGCAATGCGGACATTGCTTCTTTAAATACTTTAAATGATTTAATTAGATTGTATGTTAGCGCTCGTAGATTCGCAGCATAATAACCACCCGTTTAAAAGCTGCGTTGTCTTTTGGATACGGTTATTTTAATGATTTCTTTGTGTGTTTTTATATTTTTTATTATGATTTAATTCTATAAAGTATAGTTAGAATCAAACTAAAAATAATACGTTTTGAAGGTAAGACACATTAATAGTTTTTTTTCTAAAATAAAAGTTGTTGTTTTTTTCAAAATTACATAGTTGGTATGATAACGTATTATGCATAATGTATGTACCTATTTATTAAAAAATGAGCCACAATGTAATTTTTGCACACATTACATCATCTCAATTAAGTAATTGCAATCGTTATTATTGTTGTTAATGGTTAAAATAATAGATTTATTCAAAATAAGAAGCAAAACGTTGTCCAATAACGTTGTTTTTTTTATTAAATATTCAACGTAGGTATAACACTTTTATTGATGTGACTTTTTATCCGTTTGTTTTATTTTGCCCTAACCTCCTCGAATTGCATAATAATAACACGGACTCGACGTGAAAACCGATCTTAGGCAAATAACAAATATTGGGAAAATGTCCGAATCGGCCGATGTTCATTAGTTTGGTAAATTATCACGCTGTTTAATTATGCCTGTTTACTCTGCTCGTTAGAGGCGTTTAAGTGCAAGTACCTGCCCGATAAGTGCGCTGGGTCAATACTAAATCAATTGGCTGTAGCAAATGCTTATGAAATATGGCTGTGTAGTTTTGTATATACTCGTACATCAGTAAGTACTATATACGTAATTTAAATTTGTCGCATTCGCGTTGGCTGTTTTGCACATGTTGACGAGTTATGTGATTGGTGTTTGCAATTTGGTCAGTTGCTGTTGCTTCCGTATCAATTCGTTTCCTTTCTTACTTTTTTTTAATCTTACATATTAGTTCAATCCCATATTAATGGAGCTTCCTACATTCACCCTTCTTTCATGTCCTGTTGCGTTCTTTTTACAGTTTTGCACCTTCTACTGAATGCCTCCGTGGTCGAGTGGTTAAGGTCTTTGACTGCGCATCCGCTCGCAGGTTCAAATCTCGAACATGCCCAAAACATTTTATTCGAGTGATTTGTGTTATTTCACAATTAGTTAAATTAAAAATTATGTATAGTATATGTGTAGCACATCCCAGAGTGGACATAATTTTATACTAGATCTTCGTTTCATTCCCAATAAATCACATACTCGTATACTAATCACTGTTTAGTTCTCTTGACTGAAATACTTTAAAAATAATTTGTACTCTATTGGGACCACCAATAATTATGTGAGTTATAAAAAGCTTAACATCGAGTTACCGGCATACACACTGACGGCCACTGCTTTTGTTGAGTCGACTTTTCTAGTAAAAACAAAGTACCAAGTAGGTGCCCCATACTCGGTTAGTTTTATGGCAAAGTCGTGATGACGGTCGAACAATCTATCCATACTCTCTGATTTCCTGGACAATCAGCCGCCCTAGATTCCTCCGGCAAAGCTTACCTCCGCATAGAAAAGCTGAACAAACTGAACTAGAAATGAATTTATCGGTGCGTATAATGGGTCCTTTATTACTTTATGGTTCGATTAATTTATTGGAGCTCGGAGGAGGGAACATGGGCGGAGCTCTAAGCGATTGGATCCGGCTATGTTTAGTATACTTTGGTATTACTCGGGTTTCCCTCTTAGACACTCCCGTTGGTTAACTCTGACAAATGAAAAGTTCTGATACATAAGCAACTATCCACGGTGCTAAATTATTTTGCTTCCATCTTTGGGTATAAGATCATGAAAGATCATCGTATGCAGACTGTAGATGAGATCAAAGAGAAGAAACAGTTAACTAGAGTTACCAAGATTGTTAAGAGTTACATGGTTCTGCCGCTGATAGCCCCATTGTAGCCCCACTTTCTATTAAATACATCGTTTATTAGAAAGGTTACAACTAAGCATTCGGCAGTACACCTTTACGCGTGACACTCGGTTAGTAAAATCACAGCGGGTACCGACTTCCTCCCTTTTCAGAAGAAGTTATGCTTAATGAAAAGGACCCGGTACCTTTCGATGGTATCGATGTAGTACCTACCTAGTCTGCTAATATATTTATATAAATAAAAATATAATTAAATATTATATTCATTGTCTATGCTAGGGTATACTTACATAAATTGTCTTTCTCCTATATATAAATCTAATTTGATTACCTGCCTCAATTTGTTTAAACAAAAGGCTAGCTGAAAAATGATACACACGTGTTTGAGATTATTATTTTTTTTAAATACCTCCCCTCAAATTCGAAGCCGCATAAATTAAAATAGTGATTTTAAAGATAAAGATATTTAGCAAAAAATATAATGGTGAAGGGGAACCATTGCATTGTCCGTCAGCGGCACCCTAATCGTGACTAATTGTTTGATGGTCAGGTGTACTTTACAATTAGGGGTCCCATGATTCACTGCTATCGTGTGGTCACATCTCTACTTAAACATGCAATGTAATGCTTGATCCATGACCGCCTAAAATATTTATAGGATGCGATTCATAATGGATAACTTATCAATTAAACATTATAAACAAATTGCTTTCGTACTAGATTTCGACCGCGTTTTATAAACCATTTTATAGGTGGTGCACACCTGTCTTTTAATAATTGATAGACGACCGTGCTTTGTGTAGAATTATTTTCATCTGCCACCACATTAAGTTGTTTGAATTCTCCGCTTGTCACATTGCGATTAAAAATTGATCAGAAACGCGTTCACCGAAGTTTGTAAAATTTTAAGATTTTGTCTTAGTATGTAAAATTTTCATTGTTTCCTTTACAAAACTTTTCTTTGAATGATTAGTTAAATCGTCTTAAGACGTTATTATAACCACGACATTAAATGGACCATAAGTTTTACGCCTAGGATAAAATATTATTTTCATATGCCTAAAGCCAGTGGGACTATGGCATCCCCAATTGGGCTATGTCGTAAGGCTGAAGGTAGGTGAAGGGGAAGGTCGAGATGTAGCTATTCGGATCTGATCACCAAACACGGCTAAATCCATTTCAAGCAACGTTTCTATTCTGAATGCGACACTGAGAGTATCTACTATAATACTACGCAGATCATCAAATAAACTTTCCAGTGACAATAATTTTACTAATTCCACCTTCGTCCAATGAGAAAGCACACGTGTTACAGTGTTCAACGTGTCCTCTGGTCAATGATGAGATATCCAGCATCAGTAGTATATACGGGCACCCACACATTTGAAATAATATTGTAACGGATGATTTCTGCTTTGTCATTCCCTCTACTCGTGTGTATAAGTACGGACATTTAGTTCTCTGTGTCCCTCTATTATTAATTGTCCCTCTTAATCCCAGTTAAATTAGTGATTGTAGTTTGTGTAGCCATTGAACTATGACCAATCTCTTTTAATTCATCGTGCGAACATCTGTTTCACGATGACGACATAATTCAAAGTTGTATATTTCTATTTACCGCGCACAGAGATGTTTTTTTTTTTGTACAAAATGCATTGTTACGAAATTCTCTAAAGAATATGTGTTTTTCAGCTCGCAGTAAAATTATAATAATATTTGAATTATTTGCATAGCGCATTTTTTGAGAAAAATCACCTCAAGGACGCTGTAGACATCTTAATTATTAGACTCGATATAATCTATGCCATATAAATATTTTGTTTATATTACAAACAGAGACAATATACCGAAGCATACTTTCCTAGCAGGTTACAGAGGACATGATGTTGGCAAAATAATAGTTTTATCTATAGGTGTTTATTCAAATTATTTTACACGTCAATTCATTAAAAAAGTTTTGAAAGCCAAAACAAATATAAATTAGAAATTTATTACACAAAAATCGAAATTGTTTTTTGTGTTGGGGGACCAGAGTTCTATTTTCGATATCTGTATATTTTACAGCTTAGATTTTCGATTGAGTCATGAATTTCGCAACAATTTAAAATGAATTTGGTCGCTAGTATAGTAGGTAGGCTGTAAAGTCTTTGTCGATAATAATAAAGTTTGACAAATCTAATTGAATCCGCGACGAGCCAGAAATCAAACCCAAATCGCTAGAATGTGCATCACAATAGATCACGGATTAGCGATTACACGGCTGGTGTTGAACATTGATTGCTACGCGTTTGAGACGGATTATTAACCAGTGGACCACCGGAAAGTGCGCAGAGAATGGCCGGTGAACCGGAAACGAAACTACGCAGTGGAATTTGAATACGTTCCCCGAATTATAACGAGAAGCATCGCGAATGTCGACCAGTAAGCCAGACCAAACGATTTTTTTTAAATTAAAATTAACCTCGATGCAATCGAGTTGTCAGAGATTCAAAATTTAGGGGTGTATTTTATTATTTTAACAACATCCTCAAAGCTCCACCATTTCGTTATTTAAGTTTATTATTAGCAGTGTTAACTTTTAAACTTTGAGCTTTTAAGTTTTGAACTTTCGAGCTTTTGAGCTATGATCTTTTTAGCTTTCGAGCTTTGTGCTTTAAGCTTTTGAGCTTTCGAGCTTTGAGCTTTGAGCTTTGTGCTTTTGAGCTTTGAGCTTTTGAGCTTTTTACCTTTTTAGCTTTCGAGCTTTTAAGCTTTTGAGCTTTGTGCTTTAAGCTTTTGAGCTTTCGAGCTTTGAGCTTTGAGCTTTGTGCTTTTGAGCTTTGAGCTTTTGAGCTTTTTACCTTTTGAGCTTGCAAGCTTTTGAGCTTGCAAGCTTTTGAGCTTTGTGCTTTAAGCTTTGTGCTTTTAGCTTTTGGCAATGAGCTTTTGAGCTTTGATGTGCTTTGAGATTTTGAGCTTTGAGCTTTTGAGCTTTGAGCTTTTGAGCTTTTTACCTTTTGAGCTTGCAAGCTTTTGAGCTTTGTGCTTTAAGCTTTTGAGCTTTCGAGCTTTGAGCTTTGTGCTTTTGAGCTTTGAGCTTTCGAGCTTTGAGCTTTGTGCTTTTGAGCTTTGAGCTTTTGAGCTTTTGAGCTTTTTACCTTTTGAGCTTTCGAGCTTTGAGCTTTGTGCTTTTGAGCTTTGAGCTTTTGAGCTTTTTACCTTTTGAGCTTGCAAGCTTTTGAGCTTTGTGCTTTAAGCTTTTGAACTTTCGAGCTTTGAGCTTTGTGCTTTTGAGCTTTGAGCTTTTGAGCTTGCAAGCTTTTGAGCTTTGAGCTTTTAGCTTTTGAGCTTTCGAGCTTTAAGCTTTGTGCTTTGAGCTTTTGGCAATGAGCTTTTGACCTTTGAGCTTTGTGCTTTGAGCTTTTGAGCTTTGAGCTTTTGAGCTTTTTACCTTTTGAGCTTGCAAGCTTTTGAGCTTTGTGCTTTAAGCTTTTGAGCTTTCGAGCTTTGAGCTTTGTGCTTTTGAGCTTTGAGCTTTCGAGCTTTGAGCTTTGTGCTTTTGAGCTTTGAGCTTTTGAGCTTTTTACCTTTTGAGCTTTCGAGCTTTGAGCTTTGAGCTTTGTGCTTTTGTGCTTTGAGCTTTTGAGCTTTTGAGCTTTGAGCTTTTGAGCTTTGAGCTTTTGAGCTTTTTACCTTTTGAGCTTGCAAGCTTTTGAGCTTTGTGCTTTAAGCTTTTGAACTTTCGTGCTTTGAGCTTTGTGCTTTTGAGCTTTGAGCTTTTGAGCTTGCAAGCTTTTGAGCTTTGAGCTTTTAGCTTTTGAGCTTTCGAGCTTTAAGCTTTGTGCTTTGAGCTTTTGGCAATGAGCTTTTGACCTTTGAGCTTTGTGCTTTGAGCTTTTGAGCTTTGAGCTTTTGAGCTTTTTACCTTTTGAGCTTGCAAGCTTTTGAGCTTTGTGCTTTAAGCTTTTGAGCTTTCGAGCTTTGAGCTTTGTGCTTTTGAGCTTTGAGCTTTGTGCTTTTGAGCTTTGAGCTTTTGAGCTTTTGAGCTTTGAGCTTTTGAGCTTTTTACCTTTTGAGCTTGCAAGCTTTTGAGCTTTGTGCTTTAAGCTTTTGAACTTTCGAGCTTTGAGCTTTGTGCTTTTGAGCTTTGAGCTTTTGAGCTTGCAAGCTTTTGAGCTTTGAGCTTTTAGCTTTTGAGCTTTCGAGCTTTAAGCTTTGTGCTTTGAGCTTTTGGCAATGAGCTTTTGACCTTTGAGCTTTGTGCTTTGAGCTTTTGAGCTTTGAGCTTTTGAGCTTTTTACCTTTTGAGCTTGCAAGCTTTTGAGCTTTGTGCTTTAAGCTTTTGAGCTTTCGAGCTTTGAGCTTTGTGCTTTTGAGCTTTGAGCTTTTGAGCTTTTTACCTTTTGAGCTTGCAAGCTTTTGAGCTTTGAGCTTTTAGTTTTTGAGCTTTCGAGCTTTAAGCTTTGTGCTTTGAGCTTTTGGCAATGAGCTTTTGACCTTTGAGCTTTGTGCTTTGAGCTTTTGAGCTTTGAACTTTTGAGCTTTGAGCTTTTGAGCTTTTGAGCATTGAGTTTTGTACTTTTGAGTTTTGATTTTTAAGCTTTTGGGATTTTAAACTTTCAAGTTTTTTAAATTTCGAACGTTCGAGCCTTGAGCTTTTAAGCTTTGAGTTTTTGAATCCTGTCGATATTTCCGGTAGTGTGTTTATGTTATTAGTGTTAAAAGCGAGTACCTGGCATGTTTTGCAATACCACTCAAATAAAGATTTTTGCTCGCTTTTATATTCGCTGGAACTTTTAGACATTTTCTTAATTATCCACATAGAATTTTCAAATAAATAAATACATGGAATCTTTTTTTATTTCTATATGAAATGAATACTGTAACTTTGGGTAAAACGTCCAAAAATGCCTCAGTTGGTTTTCACACTGGACCTTTTATTGAAATATTAATATGTTTTTCATAGAATTTAAAAGATTACAGCTCATTTTTGTTATTCATTGGAAAATTTTTCCTAACTGTCCATGAAGAATTACAGATAAATCATGTGCAGCATTGCTTGTATTAGAGAGCCAAAAAGTTTGTATTTTTGGGTGCTGACCCTATTACTGACCCATAGAACATTGTTGATGTCTCCTTTTCAATAAATAAATAAATTTCACACAGCGATGAAATAATGTGTAAAAAAACTAGTTTAGTTTGAATGACATAAAAATGAACATATTTCTACATATGTTTTAACTCGCAACACTGTCAACATACAAGAACAGTTAACTTTTATTTTTTTAAATTCGACTATACCAAAATACAACATAAATAAATACACGTAACGGAAAATGTCGCGCATCTACAAAGCACACAGTCACAACCTCTCTGTATATCCCGATATAAGCAATAATAATTGTCAAAAGACATTGTGGAGACATCTTCAGAGTGGTCGATACTCTCAGTATCGCCCTGGTGAAAGATCACCGTTCAGAATCAAAACATTGCTTGAAATGGCTATACCCGTATTCGGTGACCAGATCTCAATAACCAGATACTCCCAACCTTCCTCTTCTCTATCTCCCTTAATCCTCACAACATACCCCAATTTGATATGCCATAGCCCCACTGGCTCAGAACAGTTGGGGGCAGTTGGGACTCTTGTGCGATATTCACATTTAATTCATTCGAAGTTAAAACTGGCGCACATCTGACAGGTAACATGTCACCGCTGTCCACAATTTGCAATAGAAATTATTGTTTATTTCCCTATTTACGTAAACACCTACAGAATTGCTTTGTGACAATGGGTGTTCTCAGACAGCGCTAACTACACACTTCGCCGAGATACCATCAGTGAGTTTGAACCCATAAACAATACATATTCAGAGAAAACAAATCTGATCATATCTCCACTCCCGGACTTGTGAGTCATGTGAATAAGTCTTATTATATCGCGATTCCCGCAACTACACTGCCCTAAGTCAAATGTGTCAAACTGGGATAATGGACTTTGAAGTTTTGCATCTTTACTCTGTATATAGATATGTAAACATGAATCATGATGTTTATGTGTGTTTTACAATTTGAAAGTATGATTATTAATGTTAGCGGAGTGGTTAGAGCTCTAAATATATGTGCGCTGTGACAATTTGGCAGAATTCGAACAGCAACAAAAAGCGCATCTAAAATACCATAAGTTCATATCACAAATTTTTTATTTAAACTACAGAGATATAAGACAAAATATGTTGTAAGTTGCGGGAGTGCAATATGTTGAAAATTGATAAAATAATATAAGGATGCCGTAGAAATGAGATCCCCGAGGCGGATATGTGGTATAACCATATTTGACCGTGTTAAAAACGTGGAAATCATAAGAGTAATGAATAAGATTAAGAAAGAGATAGTTTGAGGCATTTAGAACAGAAAAACGAAGAAAGGAGGGTAAGAAGAATATATGTCGCGAAAGTGAATGGTAGAAGAAGTTGGACACGCCCGAGGAAGACATAACACGATCAAGTGAATTAAATACTTTAACAGGGCCATGTCCAGAATATCTATGAGACGATGTATGAATGTGAATGAGGCAAAGAGTGTGTGCCAAGACAGAGTTGTGTGGCGGTCCATTCTCTCTGCCTATTCCTGCGGTAAAATAGCGTGATCCATAGTTAGTTGGTTCGTTAGCACTAGTAGTAGTAATCATATTACCAATGATGAAAATCATATTTTTTTAAATATTTAATTAGATACACGAACTAATAAAATTATTTCAAAGTGTCCACGTTATTTTTTTGTAATTTTAATAATAAAAATATCGGTTTAAAACTCTCTATCTTAAAAAAGTGCTCCACAATCTCGCATACTCAACTTATAATTCGTAAATTAATGTAAAAATGGTAATGTAGTACCTCTGAGAGTCAGATAAAATAAGTGCAATATTGAGATGATCCACAAATTATTTTTTTCTAATTTGTATCTCAGCACCTAATTAATTCAGCATACGCCTTTATTTTTATTTTCTCCAGGAAACGTACCGTATATTTGAATGTCAGAGCTTAATATCGGTGATGGGTTGATACTGTGGCGGTATCATCAGCTCTTCTCATCTAAACAAATGACACAGGAAATAAAGAAATATCAGCCGTAGAGCTATCGATTCGTATGAAGGCTTGAAGTGATCTGCAGTCGGCCGCGAAGAGACAATGATCGATGGAGAGAAGTTTCCTCGGTGAGCGGTAGCGCCTTTGTACTGCCGCAGCCGCACACGCCGCGGCCCCCTGCTCCGCCGCCCCCGGCCCGGGGTCCCCTGGCTGCGGAAGATATCGGCGCATGATCGATAACTCCCAAATGAAATATTGACACGAGCCGCGGAGAACTGTCACGATTTCCGTGTACGAAATCGGACGGCGAACTTTGCTTCTTGCTCATTCCCCGTACTCGAAGCTCTAAGCTCGATACGTGCATCTGCAAACCTACCCGGTGACCACAAACTCCTGCTTTATCAGAAATCTCTTAGCCGTAGTGTAACACAGCTTAAAGTTAAATCAGTAATCGTGTTAAGTGTAACGTGAAAGACGAACAGGTCCTCCTTAGCGGGAAATTCCTCCTTGAATAACTGAGCATTATAGTATAAAGTCTTTAATCGGGTAAGCACCATTCCATAAAATAAATATAAAGTGTAGCTAACCTACATATCGTCGCCGGAATGGCAAAAGGGCTGAAGCGCCATTTTGGGATGTTTACACCAGAGCACTTTAAAGTTTTTTTTACAATAAAATTCACAAGTCCTAAGTATCTGCTTGGATTTTGAAAAAAAAAGTTAACCCAAGTATCTTAATGCTTTCACTGATGTACCTGAAGCGACAAAAGGTTTAAAAACGTCCCAAGCTTGTGTTGCTTGAGTCAAGCCTACTCCTAAATAGTAAATAAATTTTAAATAGCTGAAGGGCCACAAAAGTCTTCAGAAATAATCAAGAGTCAAAGCATTCGTTGCAGAAAAAAGAACTTATCTAATGCATATTTAACAAAATGTTGACCAAAGCGTCGCTTAAGACTTTTTGCCTTCCCAGCGACGATATGACAATAGCACGTGTAGGTTTATTATTCACCGTGATTCACGCTCATTCCGCGAAACTTTATTGTTTAATTATTTCTAGTAATGTTGTAAATAATTCCAATCCAAATTCTACTAAAACTAATAAAAATATCAATAACAGGGAAAATTCTATAAAAAATACTACAAATAAAAAAAAACCAGTACTAAGCCCATTTATATCTTATGCAAATATACCAGCTTAGAGTTGTTACAGTATATCTAGTCTACAGTTGTAGACATCAATTTTCACACTGCCACAGATACATCGTGCGTCTGTCATCTTTTCATCTCGACTTTGACCTCTTGTCGCATATTCAATCAATTCATTCCACATGAGGCCACGTTCCTGCTCCAGACAGCTTTTTTCATAATTTCACGGTACCGCGGCACATGCATTTTTTTCAGATTTACACCGCATGAGTTTTCGTGATTTTTTTCAAGTACAACTTTTCAAATTTTCCTTAAAAAAATTATGTTTATTCTAAATACGCTTTTTTTCACGTGCCAATTTTCGCGTATAGAAGAAAATGTTTGCAGATTGAAAGGGTAGTCCTTTTCTTGAAAAAACATCCCTTCTTCATGGAAATCTTTAACATTTTAAACACAAATGTTTTCAGAACGAAAATACCAGCATCACCGGGTATTAACAAAAGTATCAACATCAACTAGGAAACCTGAAACTGGAAACTAATTTCGTTTTTAATTAAATTCCACATTTACATACTACCCCAAAGTAACGCATCAACAAACTATACAAGTGTAAACGCGCGAATTGAGATGGCCTCACCCAAAGATGTCAATCAACATGTGGCAGAGGAATGCATTTGACGGTTCAGATGGGGACAGTATCCCCTAGCATCTACCCAAACAGTCTGGATTCTACCCCCGTAAAGACCAGAACCCACGGTACTATTGTTCATATATTGAGACAATTATTATACCTATTCGTGTGACAAGTGTAATTACCTAAATGCGTAATTAAACCCTTCAATATTCACACGAGTTTTATTTTCACGTTTATATAATATTTACATACCCTACTTTATTCAAGTCGCCAACTAACTGGTTTCCCACAATACCGTGCCATCTTCAGGGAAATATAATAACTCAATCAGAAATACATGACATTGTAAAATAACGAAATAAGGAGCTTTAGTTATAAATATTTGACATAACGTATAACTCAAATTGGTATTTGTATACAATGACTTTGACCGGTTTGTAGGTAAGCGGAGTAACACGTTGGATTCCCACCGGGCGTTGTGGGTTCAATTCCTCTGCTAGCTAAGTCTTTCATCATTGCACAAGCAACATTTTCCCCTTATGATGGTAGTAGGATTCTTCCAAATATTGTCAGGTTATTCGCAACCCGGGAATGTTTGTCTTAATTTGAAAAAAAATACGCAGCTCTTTAATTTTTCATTCTTAAATCAGCGCGTGTGCTAAATTTAATAATGTAGTGTCTTGTTTGCTGTTGAGTTCGAAACCATTATATATTGAAGAACGTAGGCTCGCTGGGTGCATACTCAATTTACCTGCAATAATTACCTAGCAGGCTGTCAGCGCATTAGAAATAAAACCGCCTCGTTAGAAAAATAACCAAACAAGGCAATACATTTAATTATAAACTAGCTTCAGCAGATCGTGGCTGCTAAGTTTTCATCATTGACATACAGACAACAGTAATCCAACTTCCTGGGAAAACTGGCAAACTTGATACCGTTAAAGTTCGCTAAAATAATGCTAATCTGGTGATCAAAATATCTCACTGCATTTATTTTAAATTGCTTAATTCTCAAACAGCATTCCTGCATTTATGCTGCAAGTGATTATCTCTACCAGATACTAGATTTAAGCAATCTTTTGAATGGCGATTCAATTAAAGTTCAGTTTGTGTTATTTGCATACTAATAAATTTTGCACAGGTGTCTGGTGAATAAATTAATCCTATAAAGTGTCAATTTTCTAACAGCATAAGAAGCACGGATACCATTAAAACTAAAATATAATAGTGACACTAAAACAGTTCACACATTTATGTATACTAAATTAAAGGGAATTCTAACATTTCTGCAAACCAAAATATATATATATAATGAAACTTCTAAGCAGAATCATATAATTTATGCATTAATATATCATCGCCGGAAAGGCAAAAGGGCTTAAGCGACACTTTGGTTAAAAATGACTTAAATATGCAGTTTTGATCAGTTTGTTTTTCTGCATCGAATGCTCTGACTCTCGTTTGATTCTGAAGACTTTTGTGGCCCTTCAGCCATCTAAAAGATATTTACCATTTAGGAGAAAGCTTGGCTCAAGCGACACAAGATTGGGACTTTTTTCACATTTTTTTCGCTTCAAGTAACTAACTCAGTGAGAACATTGAGTTACCTGAGTAAACTTTTTTTCAAAATTTTACCAGATATTGAAGTAAAAAAAAAAACTTTTAAGTGGTCTGTTGTAAACTTCTCAAAATGGCGGTTCAGCCTCTTTGCCCTACCGGCGACGATACGTAAATATCAATGAATAAAAGGTAATTCTTGCTACAGTTTTAGGTAATTCGATAATTTTATGATAATAATAATAATAATAAATGGATAACTTTTATAACGCCGTTTTCGTGGGAAAATCACCTCAAGGGCTAATTGTAGCCATAGCGTTTAAGCTTTGTTAAGCGCCCTTGAGGTTATATTTCACAAAAATGGCGCCATATTAATTATTATTATTAGATATTTTTATTAAATTGCACTGTTTAACTCACTTATAGTTATGTATGCTACATAATAAAGAATGATTTTTTTCTATGTCTGTAGGCATAAAAATTATTTATCTAGTCAACTTATCTAACTTTTTTTTATTTAAATCTAACCAGGTACTGAAGACTTACGAATTTTATTGTAAAACAAAAAAAAATAACTTTAAAGTGCTCTAGTGTAAACTTCCCAAAATGGCGCTTCAGCCTTTTCGCCTTATATATAGTACCTATAAAATCGAGGATAAAGCACAAATTACAACGATTACAGCTGAAAAGTGCGCCCTTCCCTTTAACTTAAGCGGTGACGTATTTCGCGTTTTCAAGGAATATTGTATCCGGAGTGCATAATTCCACACGTTGACTTATATTCCCATGTCTGCTGTTACTCGCGCGTACCAGACGATGCGTCGCGACATCCGGCCATCTCCCGTCTTTGTCACACAACACTAAACAAACAGAGATAACCTGATACCACCCTCTGGATGCACAGCATTCCTGCGGAAAACACTTGCCAAAGAGAGAAAGCGATACATTATTACTAACTGCTTTCCTTTCAAATGGAATCGAGATAAGTCTTAAACGGGTTGTTTGCAAAAAATGCGATAAATGCAACTCGAATGCATTCATATTCTGCGAGATTCTATTCTGTAGCAGGTGCATTGAATTGATCTGAATATAGTTATCTTTTGGATTGAGTTAACTACGATCGCGAGATTGTCTGCCAAGGATGCAAAGCTATTAGTTATACTGTCAACTTCTGAATAATTGGCAAGATTACTATGATATGCGAATCAGAATTGATTTAATGATTAATGTTTTATAAAAAGGGACGTTATATTGTGCAATTAAAATCAATTTGAATTAAATAATAAATTGTAAAATTTTTTACAACATCTATGATGGATGACGTCAATGAATTCATGATACAATTTAAATTCGATATGTTCCTTGAACAAGTGCTTTCATTTTCTTTTTATATTATTTGATAATCGTAATATTATAGCTTTTATATGTCTTACAAGTTTTAAGAGCTGTGGGTAAATCGAAACCATTCCAACACGTTGAGATTCTCTCAATCGTTAGGATAGAGATGTTATCTTAACCACTCTTCAATCCTTTGAATTTGTCCTGCATACTCTAAAGGCTTTCTCGGAAGCCCCTCTTCGTTTCGTTGTCTTAACCTTCGAAGGCTGTAGAAATGTAAGAGGCTAACACCAAAATCTTCTGCAAAAATATTTGTATGGTCAGGTGCATTTAGTTTGTGTAATTGGGAAACCTGACGACACTTAACTTTATACACTAATTCCACTCTAACTTTGATGTGCCTTACGATTTGAAAAAAATATGCAGAATTTTCAGCTGCCTTAAAAGCATTTGCAGTTTCCCTTGAATTTGGACTTGCGGTAAATATTTTGCCTGCACAAAAAGCTTTGTGCATACGATTCGGACGGTTGCCCTTGGCTTTGAGCTTTGCCGCCCGCCGCCAGGGCGCGGTATATGTAATTCCACGGGAAATCACGTTGTTTGATTGCCAGACCTAGTACCTAGAACACTGATGCGCAACCTTTTGGCAGAAGGTTGTATTACCTATTTTTCAAATCTTCACTGGCCGCCTAAAGAACAAGTGCGAGGTGTACATTTCTGAAATTTAAACAAAAAATCTGATGGAAAGGGAGGGATACTAGGCGAAATTCAAGTTTTTCATATTTTTGTTTTTTTGTTTCTAGAGGTGCTAACCGGTTATTTGAATGTTATTATCAAACTCCTTGTGACCATCTATTTATTCATACCTTTGATGAGATATCTAAAAATAGGCACTACCACCATCAATAGAGACTTCGTTATGGACATGAGGTATGGTTTAACGTAATGTCACTTCAAGTATATAGATGTCTAGTGGGCCTGAAAAAATGGTCCACGGGCCGCACAAAATGGGCTCACGGGCCGCTGGTTGTGCATCACTGACCTAGAACCTACCTACACACAGCAATTATGGGATTACTTCTTTATGGGAATACGCCACACTAAATTATCTTATATGTCTGACTCGCCTGCGACTTGTAGCTTCCATGGTACTCTGGAGGATTTAGTACTTCATATATATATGCACTGTCAATAGCCATGTACTAGGTTCTAGCTATTTTTCTCTTATCAACTCCGATAATCAACAAATTCTAGTAAGGGTCACACCCAAAAATACACACTTTTTGGCTTTCTAATACAAACAATACTACAAAGGGTTTATACATTAATTCTATACGAGTAGTAAAGTAAATGTCTAAGGTTTTTAGTTAATACCATTTTCAAACAGTTTTCTCTTTAATTATTCATGAACCGGATACTGAAATTTTAAGTAAAACGTTCGAAATCAAAAACTGCGCTGGTTTTCAAACTGCACCTTTTACTGACAGTTTTGTATGTTTTTCATATAATTTCATTAAATTTGTAGAATTCACCGATAAATCATGTGCAGTATTGCTTGTATTATAATGCTACACAGTAACGTTTAGCGCCATTTTGGATGCTGGGCTTTAAAATCCCTAAATTGGCTACTGCGACAAAGCCTCTGGATCCGGCTGAATCCGGTTAGTAACCTTATAATTTTTTTTAAAAACGCAAAAAAATAGATAGAATTATGGAAATTTTATTGAAAAAATTATTACTATTCCTATAAATGCATTAATAAATATGAAATTTAATCCTAAAAGTAACGGCCAGTGGTTTTTGGAAAAGTCATAAAAAACATCCAAAAGAATGCAGTTGCTTTTCTATTAACGGCCCCGCTTTAAAGTTCCGAAGAATGCATTTATCCATTTATTAAGACGGACCATAAAAAAAATCAAATTAAACCAGTCCACCATCTTGTTAATGTTGCATCACTTACGCCAAATTTACCTGTGGAATTATTTTAATAGCGGGCGTCGCTCTTGATAACATCGCTTTTAATAAAAGACTCCATCCATCATTCAAATTCGTGTGAACATGTTCAATAAAAATACACATAAGCTGGTGTGCAGAAACACGTTATCTGGTGTTCCGAAACAGATCGCAAGGCTGACTCGTAGGAAGGTACTGAAATTAATTATAAATGCGGCATTTAATAGGTGTAGCGATTTATAGATAATGCATTGCATACTTTTAAAACGATGTTTTTTATTCATATTTTTCACTAAGGAGGTATTGTAGTAAGTCATGTTCTGAATAGCTTTTTCACAAACACAGATTTTTCACTAAACCGTAATTTTTTTCGAAATATTAATATTTCAAGCCCAAATAGACAACGTATGCCAATACTATAAAAAATCTTGTATTAAACTTGCGTATTTTTTCTCGATAGCAAAACCTTATCGTTAATAAAGCGAAGAGTAAAATGTCATATAGACATTGAAATATTTTAAAGTATTAATTTTGATAATATTTAAGGTAATAAGTCTTCGTGAGCCGACTTTTCAAACAGCTTTCACTCTCCATAATTAGGCCAAATACGAAATTACATTTTTAATTTACTATCCTTTTTGAGATAGGCAACATTATAAATAAGGAGAATGAATCTGTGATGGTGCTTAATACCTTGTATTACTTCGAATAAAGTAGATTTCTTCAATTAAATGAGTATTTTGTTTTATATCATCATTTTATATAACGTTTGGTTTTCCCTTTCATTTTGGTGTGTCTTCAATTATTTCTTCGTATTATCACATTTCGTTTAATTTTAGGATCTAATATTGGCAAAAGCCAACGGATATTCACGTCCAGAGTTCAAGGCCGTCGGAGGTAATCAGCCTTAACCCAACACTCCCCAATGATTATCTGCGTAGAACCATGGTGCCAATTACAGACTCAATTTCACGTACATCTCTTATGTCTGCCAAACACTAACCTGTTTCAAAATCCAACTCTTCTAGAAGAATAAAAACTTTAATTAACGCTAATTTACTATTTTAGAATCGTTGAAACAACTCACACTATGCGTCTACTGCGATTTAAAAAAAGTATAAAATAACGAATTCTGTGGTTAAACGCAGACCTTTATAACACTTTGCACTCACCATAGATGCACGTCCATTTTAGGAACGCAACACATTAATTTCCTAGTATGGAACAATATTTGAAACGGTATGCGATGTATCTCTCGCATTATCGTGTGTATGTTCCAATTACACATTGCTTTGTTGAACATAGTAAATTACCAGAAACATATATCAACCACCGGGTCCGGAATGCAGCCATCACGGAACTAACACGATCTGTCGGGGGTGGAATTCGCGCCAGTACACCTATGACCCTCCATGCATTCCTGGTAGGCAGAACATAGAACAAACCTGACTTTACATGCCATTATTACTGTGGTCTCAATTATTACAATGTCTCATTTCGCAAGCCAAAAAATTAAAATCATGTTTTGTTTTCATTGCTTTTTCACAGTTTAACAACGTCGACCGTTTCAAATTTTGAATTCGTTCAAGCACGTAAGTTATTATTACATTTTCTTTTGGCAAAGCTCTTTGAATAACGATTTCATGGTGTTTTATCCTTCAAAGGGGAATGTAATGATGGCATATTTGCAATGTGCATGTTTTCCACGTAAGAGTAAGGCTATTGTTCTGCCCTGCTGCACTTTGTTCCGCCGTGATTTATATTTTGTAAAAAAATGTATTTCATTCCTCATAAAAACTATTTTACATCCCGATCCCATCTCTCGTTCCGTCTGCGCTCCCGATGCCCGAGCATTGAACAAGTACGGCACCATTCCGGCGTGTCGGTCGTGCATTCCGGAACATTGCCGACTATCACGAGCGGGATCCGAACCCGCAGCTCGTGAGTGATGAGCCGATCACGTGTGCCACTGAGCCACGGAACCCCGTCCGTTGGTTCTCTTGTCTATGTGGGAGCTATCGTACCGCGGCCGAGATTTCTCATCCAGTTTTAGAAGCGATGACCTCCTCGATCGTATGACGCCCCGGTAGTATCGGGGAAAATACGCCTTCAACTAAGTGCTACATGATTAGTAGACAATGCCACCTGCCTACATGATGCGACCCTGGTCCAGAAGGATATTATTTAAACCTATAAGATACTTATAGTTTATAGTACCAGCCCCGTGGGGTTGGTCATAAAGAGAAGTGCACATAATCTGGCAAACGTCTTGAAATTTTGATAGTTTTTCTGCCGGTAAATTCTAATTAACTATTTTTTAGCTTGCAGCATCCTAACCATTGTGAAGCTTTGAAATGTACATTTCACAGGCAACCTTGACAAGACGCAAGACACTATATTGTTAGTTGCATATTTTTCCCAAGTAGATATATTTGACAAAGCGGGACAGTAATTCGATAGCGACATTTCGCTATCAAATTGTTTTTCATTCCAATTAATCAGTCACGCTTACCAAATAACATTCATTTTACGCTTTACTAGATTATGTATGTAATGTTCTTCGAGACAAATTACCTAAGTCATTAATCCCCCGCGTCTATTGTTCATGTTCGCCACATAAATTATTTTATTAATTTGTTCCCTATCATTTTCATTTTCATCAGCGATCGTGACTTTTCAATGATCAGTGATCTATTAATAACTAGAAAGCATTAGCCATGTACGAGGCATCCGTATAAGCAAGCAATAATCGTATCGCGAACTTTTCAATCGGTGTTCAACCTCTGCGCTAACATACCTGCCGGGTACTTACAAGAAAACAGCGGTACGGCCATAATAAATACACTGCAGGTAACAAAAACAGCGCTCAAACATTTTCAAGATTGAATCTGCCGATAGCCTGGCTCTCTCAAACAATGTTCCAAGTGGACTTGAGTCGGGGCTTGAGTCAAGTTTCCTCCGAGCGGGAGAGGCTTCGTGTGAAAACAACCTAATCTTTACAACGGAAAAATGCACAAAAATAACCATTTTTTATTTGTTTCGTTTACCGTAATTTGTATAATATATATCCCTATTTTGATTGAATCAAATGTTTTGATCGCTTACCATTTTAAATTGCCGCAATCGTTTTTAAATAACGTTTTAAAGCCTCATTCACAAAAGAGATATTTTTACCCCGTGCCGAATTTCGCGGGATTAGTCCAACAATTTTACAGATCAGTTTATTTCAGAAAGAAAACAGTTTTTTTAACATAATACGCAAAGAAAATAACAATGGGTAGTGTAAAAAAGTCTCCTACTGAAAACAAAGTTAATTTTAATTATAATGTAAAAATGCGGTCAGTAATTTGCCACGCCTACGGAGATTAAGAAGACATAATTAACTCTGCTGCCCATATCAAAGGCAAAAAAAATACAAAAAAGTAAAGGTTGTGAATTTTGGGAATAATTCCCATTGAAGTACAATAATGGTACCCACCGTAATCTGCCATTCCGTCAGACTGAAAGAGACACGACACCAGAATCTGTGACGATAACTCCGAAGACGGTGACTATAAAATGTATATGCTCCTTTAAGTGAACCATTTTATAAAATTCTTTCAACTATTATCAAGCAAAAGTTGTTTTTAGATTTTTTTTAAATGTAAGAAAAGCTCTTTATTTTGTGAATACATTTATTTTGTTGCTGTGACTCAAATATTATTCACTCTCTTAATATTATTATAAGTAATAAGTGTGCAACACGTGTTTTTCTTCTGATTGCTGATTTATGAAGTTTTTCAAACTTCAACAAATTTATCAATCAAATTACAACATCTCAAAAACACTGAAATGTGTGCTGCCGACGAAACGTGCGTGTGTATCTTCATATTTTATAATTATTCATATTTGACATTTCAAACAAATAAGGAAAATGGTCATCTTAGCACGCGTGCAGACAAAATATAATTCTTAAACTGACTGAAGCGCGTTTGCGGTAAAAAAAAGCGGTCTTTGTGATCGGCCAAGCGCCAACTCCCACGCCATAAAAGTCTGGACATCGATATTTTTACTCCCTTGTGAAAAGAGCTTAATATTACATTATATTAGCTTTAACAATGTTCTTAGCTTTGCTTTACAGTAGAGCAAATTAGTTGTGTAAATATTTACGATATCAGCAAAAAAAAGTTTATTTTATTAGAATTAACTTTAAAGCTTTTATGTTTATTATTTTTATATGAATTATTGAGATTATATCAATAATCTTCAGCTCTATAAAAAATATACTCAATATAAAAATGAATGGTTTATCCAAGACACCATCTAGGTATATAATATGTGCTCGGGTAGACCTTTGTATATCATACAAATATGGCAGCCAAATCGGAAAAAAATGATATTGATAATTTTCAAATAAAGAATGAGATTGATTATAAATGCAGGACTCGGTGGCTTAATTGGCAGAAGCGTTACTCCCGGATAGAGTGAGGTTCCTAGTTCGAGTCTCGGTTGCGACCGTTATTTTTCTGTTTCATATTAAGGTTGAAGATTATTGATATATTATTTCAATAATTAATATATATAAATTTAAAATTGTTTTATATGTTAACTTTGAAATTTTAGTTCAACAAATCACTTTGTACCATTTCCTTTTTATTATTCAAAATTTTTTGCTTACTAGTTTCATCAGTAGTATGACATCTTAAAAGCACTTTAGAATCACACATTGTAAATCAAAATAAAATGCAGATTATAAAATAATTAATTTGAAAATATTTTTTATGAAATAAAATATATTGTGAATAAAAACAAAGTGAAAATTTTATCAAATACAGATTTAATTTAAAATCGATGCATCATTACGAATACCTTGTGCCGTGGAACTTGTTAACGTTCCTTATCACAAGTTTCGCGCGCCGGTACATTATTCTTGCACCGGACCTATGGGAGTAATTTTCGCGCACTGCTCCGTCGAATGTGCATAAAGTTTATACCTCGGGATATGTGATTATCTCTTGATTAAGTATTCGGTGGATGCACGGAGCGGCGGGTGCGAGCGGGACCTCCCTTTGTCTCGCCCCGGCTTTATGACCCGCGCGGGTTATTAGCGGAGGTGCATGTCTTCCACTCATTTCGAGACGCTGATATCGGAAATCTCGTTCGCTGAGATTATAGGGCAGACGTTATAATCCGGCTTCCTTCTTTCTCAAATAATTACATGTCGAAATTAATTTAATTGCGGACGTTAATGTATTCAAATAAAACATGAAACCATTAATGTATAAAACACGGTGAAGACAGCCGCATAAAGCGATTATCCGAAAGCTAATTTGCGATTTGGCAATGAACTACGTCCTCCCTAAATTTAAATGCTTTTTCCATCATTTTATAAACAACTATTTTTTTTTCTTATTGGTAAACCATAATCTTACCGCCGATATTGTAACAAAATATTGTAGCCACGTGTTGACTAGACGAATAGAATATGATTTAGTTTTTATTTATCTTGTTGAAATATAATACATGGGATTGGTTCATGTATGTCTCACTAGGGAATTCCTGTGCCCAAACAGACTCAGTGTAAATTTCTCTGTTTAATTACAAAATCTATTGTACTTGTATAAATTCTAAAATAAATAAGTATTGGAGCGGGAAAAATCGCAATAGAAGGGAGAGGTAAGCAGTGGTGGGGTGTGACAGTGTGCGGTAATGTTGAGTAATTGTCAAAAATACATACTTTTTGACTTTATAGTCCAAGCAAAGCTACAAATTAGTTATCTGTTAATTCTATACGAGTAGTTAGAAATATGCCTAAAATTTCCAGTGAATACAATTCTTAAGCAGTAATCTTTTTAATTCTTATGAAAATCATACTAGAATTTTAAGCAAAACGTTCAAAAATGCCTTTTCTGGTTTTCAAACAGCACCTTTTACTGACATGTTGGTATATTTTTTTATAGAATTTAAGGGATTACAGTCAAAATATTGTATTCACTGGAAACCTCAGTCATTTTTCTAACTACCCATAGAAAATTTGCAGATAAATTATTTGTAGTATTGCTTATATTAGAATACTACAAAGTAACGTTTAGCATAATTCTACAGTGCTGACCCTTAAATTGATTGTTTAATTCAATCTAATTATCAAAAACCACAAAGTTTCTGCCTGTCATAGACGTGCAAATTTGTGACGTTGGTGTACTTTTGGGGTGTATTGGCCTCTCAGCCTTAAAAATGGACCCTTCTAAAACAAATGGTATAGTGCATCCCGCCATTTTCACAAATTCGGAACAGAAGCTTTTTTGCATTTTAATTGTTCAACTTCCAACCTAAATTCAATCGCCTATTTACCTTGATTATGAACACAGCTAAATTAAAACACACTGTGCATCCCGTCATGTTCACAAGCTTGGACCAGAAACCTTGTATTTTCACTGGACAGTCATTCTTCCAAACCCAAATTTCTCCCGTCCGTCCAAGATGGCGGGCGTGAAAACCGCCACGCTTAATTTCCGATTGCATTTTCCCGCCGCGGCAAACAATAAACGGTAATACAACGGTGATTACTGGTCGCAGGGACAATGGAGGCAGTTTTGTTAGCAGATGCTATCTGCGCTATCGGTTACCCGGCCGCCCTGGTCCAGCGTATCTGCCCGGCCATCTCCGCGCTCTCTACACGTCTAGCCCGTGTTTTGACCGGGGTCTTGACGGATTCTGTATCGGGGATCAGCTATCCGAGTCCCTTTTGTCCGCAGTTCACCATTGTGTTTCGTGTTTCGCCAAAACAGAGGTGTGATTGCTTTCAGCTGCTTTCGACGAATGTCTACAGCCAGCTTTATCTTGACTCCGGCACTTAGTGTCAGCAATTGCGAAACCGACTATTATTATTTTAATGGTATTATCTTAAGTGCTTTACTTTAACCAAATTACATAATTAAAATGAAATAACGGTGTTAATTATATTGTATTTATTTATTTATTAACGCCCTGGTGGGCTTTTACATAATAAATTAACATGAGTAAGAAAATAATACAGTTAAAAAATAATACAATAAAAGGTAAAACGTTTTGAAAAATGAATAGCAAACAAAAAATAAAAAATATTTCCCATGCATTTGCGACAAATAAATATCTAGTTTAATTTTTTTTTAAATTTTGGCAAATTAATGAGAATGATGTCAATATTTGAGGTGTATTCGTTCCCGAGCATGTAGGCGAGAAATGGGTCCATGAATGAGGTAGTTGGTACGGAAGTTATTGCAGAATAATATGTTTTGCCGAGTTGCTCGCTGAGTTACTCTGAATTATTGAATGTTCCTTATTGAACTAAAAAAAATCTCTAGCGCTTTCCAAGCTCCAACTACGTATATCTGATAGTTTAAACAAAGCCGCTTTCACTGAATTCACCCATAACGGAAGTTTTTATTTCAACGAATGCGTAATAAAAAAATACTTTTGCCAATGTGGCTGACTCGTAAAATTATTTTGGTGGTGCAACGCTTAGCGAAATAAAATCCACGATACTAGACTCTAAAGTCTAAACTGATTTATAAGTATTTCACTAAGCTGAAATAACGTCTAGCCCAGCGTTGGTGACAACTCTGGTATTGTGCGTTTTATCGGTTGCTCAGTTCGATTGGTGACAGCGGCAGTAAATCTTGAAAGTTTCAACATTAAATAGCTCTTTGTCTTCCCTGTCACGTGTAACATTGTATTAATATGTTTAATTGTTATTGTTTCAGAGATCTTTCACACTCATCCTTCAAGCCATCGATGACTACAACTCAACAAACCCAGGTATAACATGATTTTTTTTATAGTAGGTAGTTAATTTAAACAGTTCGCGGAGAAATATCACCAACTGTTTTAAGATGGTGAGTACAAATGACTTTCATCCTGCTGCATGAAAAAGCTGTACTCGTAAATATCGCAAAGTCATAACAATATCGCAGTAAGCGCGCGGTACCCATTCGCATATTGTCGAGTGGAAGAATCACGCGGAATAAAAAAATGTATTTATGGGGTATCGTTGCTGTTGGCAGTAAATCCACTTTTTGGTCATCTGTTCCCGCAATAAATCCGAATAAAAACCACTCGCGAGTTCTGTCCGCTCCCGAGAGGCATTCTCACGTAGCTATGATTTACTTTAGCCGGTCTTTCGTCGGACAATATGTCCAGTCAGGGATTAGCGTGGTCCCCGTGCTAATCCTTATGAATGCGCGGCTTCTGTGTCGATTCTGCACTCCGCCAACAATGATGTAGTCATCGAAGTGATATACACGAATATTATATTAAAATAATTCATGGGATTAAAAGTGACATATTGGTAGGAATTCGGCTGTGTTAACGTGGTAAATTAATGGGTTATTCGCACCTTTTACAGATGACTGTACGGCAAAATGAAGCAAGTACATACATGTGCAATAGGTTAGGAACAACTTACGTAACATCATCTGACGGTCTTCGTGGTGGAATGGTAAGACGCTCCACTATGAATCCAGAGGTCGCGGGTTCAAATCCGGCGTGCGCAAATATATTTAATTCAATTAATTTGTGTCATTCCACATTTAATTCATATAAAATAATATACAGTGTATTTACGGCACGTTCCGGATTGGTAGATACTCTAAGTATCGCCCTGGTGAAACACCACCATTCAGAATCGGAACGTTGCTTGAAATGCCTTTAGCCGTGTTTGGTGACCAGATCTGAATAGCCAGGTACTTCCAAACTTTCCTCTGCTCCATATTCCTCCCCACTACCTTCAGCCTCACAACGTACCCCGATTGGGGATGCCATAGTCTCACTGGCTCTAGGCGGTTGGGAGCAGTTGAGACTCTTGTGCGATATTCACAATAAAAAATAAAATAAAATTATGCAGGGGAAAGCTATTAACATCAACATTTTTCAAAGAAAAATGTTTTTATTTTCACGTTGATAAGCTTATTTTGTTCCAGCGAAAAACTGCAAAAAGCCCGATTTATAAATGGTGAAAACTCTAACGAATCACTGAAATTCCAAGTCTCTGCTGCTAGACGACGACATTATACATTCAGATTCATTTATAATTACTGTGAACATTAAGAACCACAGAGAATTATGAAAATAACTTGTAAAATAGTTATATTTTCGTAAAAAGCTATCACTTTTTGGTTTGACATATTTAAAGAAATGAAAAATCGACTTTGTATAAGATTACGGATATTATTTAAATTAATTAAAAATAATTAAATAACTAAATAATAATTAAATAACTAAAAAATAGTTAAATCGTTTACTCTCATGTTGCTTATGCTAAGCGAAACCGGTCGGTCATAAAAATAATATCCGTGGTTTTATAGATATTTATTTTCTTTTTTATAAAATAGTTCATTATTTCAGAAACATCTATTAGTTTTAAATCTATTTCTTATGCCTGTTAGATATTTTCTCATCAGTTTTTTTTAAATCCTATTTTAATTTGTTTGCTTGATTTAAAAGTTTTTTCCCCAACAGAAGACAGCCACCTGATAGAAGAGGCCAACTACTCCGGCATCATCGTCCCCTCGGCCGAGTGGCACACCCTCGAGTGGCGGGGCGGCAACGCCAACGGCAACTCGGGCGGCTCGGGTGGCGCGGGGGGCTCGGGAGGCTCGCGCATAGCCTACCGAGTGCGCGTCAGGTGCGACGCCAACTACTACAATGCCACGTGCACCACCTTCTGCAGACCGAGGGATGACGCCTTCGGACACTACACATGCGGAGCGGATGGCGATAAGAGGTGCCTTCCGGGATGGCGTGGTGACACGTGCGAAAAACGTGAGTATTTTGAATTTTTTCTTCATTACATCATCCACCCTTTTACCCTCCATCCCATTTTATCCTCCTTTCTATTTTATATCGTCAATCCATGTTTATTCTCCATTCTATTTTATCGCCAAGCCATGTTTATCCTCCATCCCATTTTACCTCCTTTCTATTTCATATTGTCGATTTATGTTTATCCTCCATTACATGTTTATCCTCCATTCCATTTTATCATCCGTCCATTTTTATCGTCAATCTATGTTTATCCTCTATCCCATTTTATCCTCCTTTCTATTTTATATCGTTGATCCACATTATCCTACATTCCATTTTATCATCCGTCTATTTTTATCGTCAATCCATGTTTATCCTCCATTCCGTTTGATCGTCAATCCATGTTTATTCTCCATCCCATTTTACCTTCTTTCTATTTTATATTATCAATCCATGTTTATCATTCATCCCGTTTTATCCTACTATCTATTTTATATCGTTTTTATTGTCAATCCATGTTTATCCTCCATTCCATTGCATCATCCGCCCATTGTTATCGTCTATCGAAGTTGTACCACATAAATACACAAAAACTTTAATAACATCATGTTTCCCAATAATTCATGATGAGCGATTTATACAAGACTATCATACTTTTAATCCAAGGAAAGATTGATGGAAAGCATAGTAAAGGAAGCTACCGAATCAGTTTGCAGGTCGAATATTGCTCAGATATCTGACGACCGATAAGAAAAGGCACTAGAAGAAGGGGACCGATTTTAAATCTTTTATTATTTTTTTCCAAGGTTTAGGGGGTATTATTCTTGCTTCATCTTGTAGATTTTTTATTGTATTTGATATTCCTGTTGTTTTCCTTTATATCTTTTTTCTTATCCTAAATCAAGCTTTAGGACATATTGGAATGTGGCAGTCTTAAAATCTGATCTAACGAAAAATCGAATTCTTACATTACATACCACATACTCACTCCACATTCTGCCGGAGATAATGTTCTGACTGGATGCCATGTTTTTCACATAGCCCCATCAGATTAATGTACATTAAACTCTTATCAGAAAAAGAAATCACTTCATTAAAAATTCGTCTGTACAAGATCTGGCTTCGAGATCGGCTCCTCCGAGAGTGTTGATTGGACTACGCTAATCCTCGCCGTCGACCTCCCGGCATAATCTGTTCCCCGGCCGTGTAATCACCGTTTAAGGGGAACAGTATCGTCCCATCAGATCTGGTCTCTGCCCCCCGCCACAATGCACCGCACGAATATTGAATGATTCGTTCATTAGGCGTATTAGTCGCCTAATCAATATAGGCTCGGCCATATCCGCGAGCACGACCCACGCATTTGTCGGGCTTTTCTCTAAATACGGCGACGGAACGCCGGACGTTTCGCAGATTAGCAAAACAATGCCTAGGAAAATGTTTGAGCCGCTGAAAAAAATATTGAATTTTTCCATGCCTGCAGTAAGCGGGAAAAGAGGAGTTTTCTTCAACGTGACATGACGTCCTCCACCAGCAAATATGTTTTGTATGATTCGTATAAGTGATTGAATTTTTATATCTAACATCGTTTTATTCTAAACAATCAGGAGGAGAGCTGTTTGAGAGGGTGGAGACTAGATAGCCTGTCATGGAGTGACGAGAGGCAGGAGAAAATAAAATATGTTTTGTTAAATGGGCTCCTCTCACACAAAATAAATGGTTTTTGAAACTATTTAAAAAAAACTCTATATTTGTAATAATGTTACATTTATTTCATGTGTTCATTTTATTAATCAATGCACGCTAGTTGTGTGCTTAAAAGAGTACTTAGGTGTCTTTGAAATGGCTATATCAGTGTCTTTTAACATCATTATTAGTACCTAATAGTTGTTTATATTGAAGTTGTAAAGATTGTTGCAGAATCTTGATTGTCTCGTGTAAAGTGGCAATAAATCCAATCTGAAGCAATTAAATCCCATTAATACAAAGCGGCGGCGATAAATTATTCAAGGCGCGACAGAAAATAGTTAGAAAATGTTTCTCGGGGATGGTTAAAATGCAGATGTGAATGGTGAATGCTTCCACCGTGATCAGGAGTGCATACTTGGTAGGTAGAAAGGCTGAGGAATATTTACGTGCCGGCGTATCGCTTTAATTTAAATTAATTCCGCATTTGTTGGTCGGGATCGTGACCGGAGCGTAAGGCAGGCGACTCATTACTCCGGCCGCTGTGTTGCCCCCTTCTTGATTTGCTGCTCTCCTGATAAGTACAGTATCCCTCGATCGCGCTTATTTGGCAAGTGTTGTCAACTGTCTCTCTGCCTGTTCTCCTGTTCCGCTGTTCCACTGGTAAACGCTTCGTGATATCTCCCAAACAGGCATTCTGTACCAACTAGAAAGAAATTACCACGACGTTCGGGCAATGCAGAATTTCCCAAACGTTCACCTTTCAAAATAGTCTAACCATTTAACTAAACATCACTCCATCTCGCCGCAATGATAGCTAGGCACGGGGGAATACCACACACTTTTGCCATGGCACACACATATTACTACAACAACATCCACCTAGTCATTCAAACTCTTCATGTATTCCTGGTAGGTCCCCCGAATTATTTCATTCACTCGAGCGTCACATCGTCGCCTTTCTTTCTCCATCCCCTGTACGAGCTGAAGTAAACCGAGCCGCCCTTTCTTAATTTTTTTCACTGCACCTCATCGGAAAAGCATTACCATATTTTTTTTTGAATTTATCGCGATCGACAAATATTATAACAATGTTTATCAGATTAGTTGATTATCGTTTACCGAGATCACAAAAAGCGCAATATTCCCATGAAAGCGCAACACAACTCCTTCGCTTCCTCGTTTGTCAGGCATAAATAAATCCCGATACCAGGCAAACATGAGGCGGTACCGGCTGATGGTTTCTGTCCACCCAAGCAACGTGGCTTACCGCATAGAACACGACACGCAATTACCGCGCTGACAAGTGCGACACCCGACCCACCTCCTGTCAGCGCTGCGAGCCGGTTACAACCAACCGCAACACGGCCAACCAACCACCCAACCACCCAACCACCGTAGTCAACCTGCCGTACTCTATTTTATTAGCATGCAAATTAGTTTTCATACTAAAAACGGTTAGTTACAACTATTATTATTATGACTGCGGTGAACTCAACATTCTAAACAGCCGTGCTAAAGGGATTACGTGATTTCAATGAGGATAAGCTACTTTGTAAAGCTTGAGAATATGCTTTTAAAGGCCACGTACGGTTTTGATCCCGCACTTGCCTCATCATCATCACCAGCCACTGTCTCCCTCATCTGGATGAAGGCGTTTCTAGGCAGCTCGGTTCCATGCTTTGCATTGTTGCTTATTTCCACCTAACTTGATTCACTTGTTGACACGGTGTGTTTTAGAGGGGCCTAGATCTCTCTTAAACGCCACTGAATTACAATATTTGTTCATAGGTTAATCATTCTCTGAGAGATATACGTTGTCTATTGTTGTTTACTTTTGTTGGCGTATTAAATTATTTCGGCTGCTATTGTTTGCTACTTTACCTTTTCAATTACGATCACTTGGGATGTTTCCTTCCCACTTTGTATTACGAATTCTAGCATAGAAGCTCATTAGAGTAAGATATTGACTCCATCAATCTTAATGCTGCCATGATGGACTCCCTCTTGATGGCCTTTTGTAGACATGAGACCTAATATCCTCCATTAAAAAAAATTGCATTTATTATTTTTTCCTATGAATTTATGTTTATGTATTATTATTGTGTATGTATGTATTATAACTTTATTTTATGCATTATTATCAATTACGGAATGAATTGTATCACACTACCCCTGTATACCTTCTGGAATTAAAACTTTATTATTATTACTTTCAGTTTTTGGTTCCCTATTGACTTTTATTATTTTTTGTGATCAATGTTAGTTGATATTTTTGGATTCGGATATTAAAATAGAATCCTCAAAACGTCTTGTTTTTTCTGTATTTATCTACCGATAAACTAATGATTTTTTTTTTCAGCTGTTTGCAAGCCTGGCTGTCATCCTGTTCACGGAAAATGCGATAGATCTGGAGAATGCGAGTAAGTACCAAACACGTTATTTTTTGCTACCATGAGTAGCAAACACGTGAACTGTATTAGTACCTATGTCATTATTTGCAACCGAAAAAAAAATCGAGATATTATTTTCTTTGTGATTAATGTTGATAAAATAAGTTTGTATGTACAGTGAAGTATTTTTGCTACCCTTAAAGGTAATATTTTGTAGCTAAAAAGGTTTTCTTAAAACCTTTTTTTTGATTTTCTGGTATCATGCAATATAATGCTCAGTTCACAACGGCAGTTTTTTGACGCCACTAACTATCTTCAACCCTGATTTTGTATAAATTCTTTCGGAAGTTTTCACAATCCGTCGATTTTGCAATTATTTTTTTTATGCTTGTCATGCTGGCTAGAAAAAGGCCCTGGGAAATTTTCGACTCTCAATGTGAACAGCGCCCACAGATATTCTACACCACGTCGGAATGTTGTCAGTTTTTTTCCGCCGCAAACGGAAAGCATTAAAATCGAGTCCTCCCAATCCAGTGTTGCAAGTGCTCGGCGAGGTACCAGAAAGTACCTGCCGAGTGTCCCGGTACGTACCTACTAAGTATCCGGATAAGTACCGAAAATATCTTAGCGGGTATGTTAGTAGATACCAGTTTGCGAAATGTGCACAGGTTCAAACCGAGGCGAAAATTCCAGGCATAATTCCGCACTAAAAATTCAATTAAACCGTGGAATCGAGACCTGTGCGTGCTTCCGCGGTCGCCGCTAGACCCGGTAATTAATTCCTTTGTGCAATGGCAACACTGAAATACTTGTGTGTCCTGATATACTGTCACCGCAAAGTTCGTGTTTATCGCCGATTATTTCATTGGTAAGATTTCACCTGGTGGATGCCTTTAAAGTCATATAATTACACCTAACAAGCGTTTTTAGTAATACGAGCAGCCTTAAAAGGCGACACAATACTTGACAAAAAAACGGGCGGCTTGCCCGAGTTCACATTGGAATTAATTCTGACGAATCTGTAACATATTTTTTTACAGTGCATTCCTCGGGATGTAAGTAATTTACATTTAGATTACTTAATAAATAACATAAGCAGATTTTATTTTTCTCGTTCGTTACTTCTCGAGAGATTTATTTTAACACATTTGAAATCATGTTAATATGTAGGTACATCCGAATTAATTAAAGTGTAGATCTCGGGGAGAACACCATTCTTAGCCTTTCACAGCAAACTCAACCCCATGCCCCTTCTATCCGCCATACGACAAGTGTTCTTTTTTTCGTTCTACTTTTCAAATCACGTCGTTTTTGGTTCAGTCGCCGCACGATAGTAGGGCAATAAACACGTCACATCTGTGCTTAACGTCAGCATGTTTTTTTTAATCGTTTTTTGTTTCATTTTGACTTCACCTACATACTTGTAAATAAAGGGTTATTTATATGTTGAACATGTACGACAGTATATGAACGAGTGCAAATGATTTTTTTTTTTAATATTCTTAGTTCTCCACCCATTTGTTTTTTGAAACGCCACTCACCGTTTTATTTCCTGGGTAGTGTGTCCTCTTAAGCGATACGCCAACAATAATTATAAATGACTTATCTTTCTTTTGTGTCCTCGATTTCTTTTAACTACTCGCGAGTATGTATTCTTCTAATATTCCTATCTCTGTCGAACCATGAAAGTGGTCGTATCTTACCTCGTTCATTATGCTTACTTCGTCTTTGCATTGTATTCGGATATTTTCAATCGTTATTTGGTTTTTTATTTGAATGAATACACCACAAGAGTTCCCTCTGTCCGGAGCCAGTGAAACTATGGCACCTCTAATTGGACGTAGGTATGCAGAAAGCATTCAACCCCAAAAAGAAGAAACTACGAAAAAGGCGTTTGAAAATATGACGATATAAAAGCATATTACGGCATTTGTAAAGTGAATATCAGTGTTTTCTTCAAAATTTAAAAAATAATTGTATATCCTATGTTATCTTACATGTTAATGTTTTTAAACTTCAATTTTAGTCAAATATCTGCAATGTAGGTTAGTAAAAAAATGAATTACCAAAAATCTATTGCATTTGGAGCTTGGATGTCTTAAGCAGATAGAAATCTCGTATTTATCTATAGGAAAACATGTAAAACTCGATTTTGAAAAATTGTGGGTTGGACGCTTTATGCATAACTACGTCTAATTGGAGTATGTTGTGTGGCTGGAAAATGTTAAAGGAGGGGAAAGATTTGAGGAAAGGGAAGATTGGCAAGTACTTTGCTATTACAGATCTGGTAAAAAAATAGGGTTAAATCCATTTCAAGCAAGGTTTCGTTTCCGAGTGGTGGTTTTTCCCCAGGGCGATACTAAGAGTATCTACCACTCCTCTGCTCCGTTCAGAACGTTTGTAAACCACACGTAATAAAATTGCAATGCTATGAATTATTACCGATTGAGAAATCCAGGGCTCCCATTGACTACCACAATGGCCAATCGCAAACTGTTTTCTGTTTAAACGTACTCCGAAGGGAACGGAATATGAAATGACGTCTCACGCACACAATATTATGGTGCCTCAGTATCTATTAATTATTCTATCTATAAACTGTTATTATAAATCACAACGAAGCAGGCTTGATTGCATAAAACGGCTTCCAGTACCCAAGAACCTACTCGAAGACATGTATTATCATTGTATAGGCCAGCGGTTCTTCACCTTTTCACGGAACACTTTTGAATGAAGGAAACATTTACTGAACATCAAAATGACTATGGTTATCAGTGGCGGCTCGTGAGTTTTTAGTGTGCTAAAGTGCTGAGATTGAAAAATAGGACATTGCTAGTGTTGTTTTAGCCGATTTTATTTTTTGTATGAAGATTTTCAAAATTTTTCAGTTTTGGTGGTGCACTGCACGGATTTCTGAAAAATCTTCATACAAAAAGTTGAAACTTCGAAAAAAGATAAAAAATGTTTTTCGGAAAAATATATATTTTTTTTAAATGTTTTTTATCAATGATGACGTTTTTTTCAAACTTACCACTCTAGCTCACTAAAAAGTCACGAGCCGCCACTGATGGTTATAAAACTTTCGATAACACCATCTAGTAACAGTCCTCCATCATTGCACAAGCAACATCTTCCGCTTCTTATGATGGCAGTATGAGTTTTTCAAATATTGTCAGGTTATTCGTAACCCGGGAATGTTTGTGTTTCTTTTAAAAAAAAAAAACCAACAACCCAATATCGACTTTTGCCTTGTATGGTGGTTCGGAGTTCCAAATAGATAGGTGTAATCAATTATATGCTGAATAAAGAAACATTTAGAAGAAAAAATAATCTACTGTTAACAAAAACACATATTTGTATTGAAAATTAACATTAAGGCATTAATGCTTTAAAGTTAATTCTAATTTCAATATTAATTCCCGACTTTGAAAGAAGTCAAAAGATCTTCCGTAATTTAAAAAAATAGATATTTATCCAAGACACCATCTGGGTATTCATTTTCGGGTAGAGCTTTGTTGTTCATTTACAAAGATGGCAGCCAAATCGGAGGAAAATATTGAAAAAATAATATCAATTAATCTTCAATGAAAAGTAGAAGATTGATTAAAATGTCGGTTTCTAATAAAGTCCTAATGGCTAAATTGGTTGTAGCGTTACTCTCGGATATAGTAGAGGATCCGAGTTCGAGTCTCGGTTGTGACCATTGTCTTTTTATTTTCTGTTTCATATTTGTGTTGTTGATTATTCATATTATTGAAATATTAAAAAAAAAAACATGTATTTGTAATTAAAATTTTTTTTTTTTGTATAAATGGAACTTCTTTAAATCATAACTGAGCTTGTTAGCTTTACCAGTTTTTGTTTACAAAGAATTCCTGTTGTAAAAATACATTCCACCAGCCCTGGGTTTTAGGTTTTGATAAAAATATTAAAAATTCCACAATAGTTAATTTAGATTTTTTCTTTTCCAACGTATGTATAACCCATTAACAAAGTTACCAACCGTTCTTCCAGTTCGTTAAAGCGTAGTTTCATGGCTGGTACGCCGCTTTTATGATGTTGCGGAACACTTGTAACAGATTCGCGGAACTCCGGTTGAGAACCACTGGTACGAAGTATAGAGGAACCGCGCGCGGAATATTAAACTCCCGTGAGAATTGGTTGATATGAAATAGAATTTATAATGAGAGACCAAACAACAAATCGGACGTGGACATCTTTCTCTGCTCTCAGCATCCGAGAGTATTCCAATTAAAACCTCTTTCTGACTCTTAACTAAAGGTCCGCATATTGGCCATTAAATACCTTAGAAACACACCTTCAATATTATATCAACGACTTTGTTCAAGTGGTACCTTTTTCTGACGGCCTCCATAGTCGAGTGGTAAGACGCTCGACCACAAATCCAAAGGTCACACGTTCAAACCCGGCGTGCGCAAATATTTTTTATTTAATTAACATGTGTAACATTTAACACATTTAAGTAATATAAAAAAAAAATATATATATAGTACATTTGCAGCACATTTCAGAGTGGTAGATACTTAAAGTATCGACCTGGCGAAAGATCACCATTCAGAATCAAAACATTGCTTGAAATTGTAACCAGATCTGAATAGCCAGGTTCTTCCCAACCTTCCTCTTCCCCATCTCATTCCCCTCCCCACTACCTTCAGCCTTACAACATACTCCAATTGAGGATGCCATAATTTCTCTGGCTCTAGACGGTTGAGAGCAGTTGGGACTCTTGTGCGGTATTCACTATAAAAAAAAAGAAAAGAAAAGGAAACAGGTAAGAAGGCACTTCTTGTACCTACCGATTCTGAATACTTTAAATATATACATAAGTACCCATGTTTATAGATTACTAGCGAATACCCGGCATGCTGTCCAATGCCACTCCATTAAAGAATTTTACCTTATTATGTTTTCTATCTATGGCTTACCAGAGTGGTATATCTATGGGCTAACCTAAATAGAACATAGCGGGTTCAATGTTTTTTATACTAATTTTAAAACGTTATAGCAAAAGTTTTTAATATTTGATTTCATTTAAACTACTCTCCAAACCTTTTCGTCACTTATAAAAACAAACTGTGCTATTTTCAGCGAAATCGGTCGAGTAATTTTCGAGAAAATCGAAAACAGACAGACAAACATTATTTTTATATATAGAGATAGACTTATGTACCTACATATACTGAAAAGTGTATTTGCTTTATGTGCATGGACACAATTAAAAAACTTTATTAATCATTTTTCTATTTTGCTTATGGGGGAAAAGTGTTGTTTATGTAACACTTTTTTGCCACAATCCCCAAAATTGATAAAATTAAAAGGTAAATAAGGTTTTTTTAGAAAGTATTTATGCTATGGCTTACCATACCGAAATAATTAGAAACTGTTAAAAATTATTGTTTCAATATCATTCCAAACTTTTATTATTCAAAGGAGCTTTTGCCGACCGATCTTCAGAAATCAGTAAAATCTTAAATGTCTGGGTTAAGAAGAGTTTTTACGATAGTGAGAATGAAATAATAACTTTGTATAAGATCACATATATATTTTTTTATGACCGACCGGTTTCGCTTAGCCTAAGCATCATCAGAGTACAAAATTTAAAAAAAAAAAAAAAAGTTTGTGGTTTTAAATACTCGTACATACAGAGGGAGAACACAATATAAAAAAAATATAAAATAAGAGAACAGTAAGAAAACAAAATAATGAAATTCAAATTATAGCAAAGGAACAGATAGAAAGAGACAGATAATATGAAATGAAAGAGGCAAAACGTCTACTGAGAAGGTGATAAAAAAATAATGAAAACTTTCATGAGTTTACGGGAAATATACGATATTTCGCACTACCTCA
This sequence comes from Drusus annulatus, assembly GCA_022651775.1. NCBI lineage: Eukaryota > Metazoa > Arthropoda > Insecta > Trichoptera > Limnephilidae > Drusus > Drusus annulatus. The sequence goes on along the minus strand of JAGWCC010000099.1, from coordinate 1,295,715 downwards.
TAATGAAGCTTTTGAATATTTTTTTGGGTGCAGGTATAAATGTTGTGGTGATGTCTTTATTTCAAAATCGAGGGGAGTCGCCGCAAATTGCCGAAGCTATCTCTCGTCCACGTAGGTTGACAGAAAGAGAAACGTTATTAAGTTATCATGATGTGAGAATAGAGAAAGTAGATTTCTTCTACACCATTTAGAGGGGTGACATCTGTCGACAATTGAGCAATTATTGAAAGAATATTAATTTTGAATGAACAAAAAACATTGTTCAAGTCTTGGTGCGCACTTCTCTCCCTTACTTTAACGATGTGTAATGACGTCTAAAATTGCCGTAAAACGTACTTAACCCCACATGCAGAATGCCGAGGTAATTCCTATCCGCCGGAGCCTTAAACAGTACCTTATTACGGCATCTGTCTGGCCGTAGGTGGAGGCAGATGAGGACACGCACTCGCTGCACGCACGGCGGTAAAACCGTCGCTGAAGAACGACGCGGGATAAACTGAACTAATGGAATCGCTCGTAGGCGATTAATTTTCCACAAGTTTAATTTAAGTCCATATCTACTTCTTCCTTTTTGGGATTTAAGCTCCCTATTATGATGTACGTTCCACTTGGATTTACATTCGTACTAAAACGTGGGGGAATTGTGATCGATGCGATAATGTCCATTCATAAATAGCTCGATTCAAACTGTTCTTGGAGTTTAAAAAATATTTATATGTATTTTCAGAACTAGATGATCTAAAAATGTTGGAAGAAATGAAAAAAACCGGTTTCGCTTAGCCTAAGCATCATCAGGGTACAAAATTAAACCGCTCGGTCATAAAAATTATAATAATATTTGTGGTTTTGTACAAAGTTATTTTTTTTCATTTCTTTAAATATGTCAAACACCAAAGTGATCGCTTTTTACGAAAATATTTAAAAAATAAGTAAAATAATAACGTTAAATAATAAATATGTTGAGCTTTTCAAAATCATTGGCGTACTATCGTAATTTTGCCATTAACTTTTGACATCTTTTTCGTGCAATTTTAACGCTCTTTTTTACAAAAAAACATACAATTTGACGTCATATCTTCTTTTTGATATAAATATGTAAACTGTAAAGCGTCATAGCTCATGCTGAAAATTTCATTGTGAACTAAAAATATTAGCATTGGACTAGAAATACCAAACAGAAAAAGCACCATAAATTTTGTGTAATTTTCAGTTGTAATGTTATGATTTAAATAAGCTTTAAATGTCTAAAACGAAACCTTAGCTTTGAAAATGTATGTTTTCGGTAGATTTGATTAAATTTTAAATATATCTGTATGTGAATCCATTTGTTCTCTTTTTTTAGAGCACTAGAGTTAGTTACGTATACTATCATATTTTTTATTCAATATCTTCTCAACGAAAAGTTACAGTTTATTAAATAGGTAATAAAAATATTTCTTTAAACTCTACGAAATTGTTTTTTTCTTAAATAATACAAGTGTAGAGTTATGAGCCTACTCCCCTTTTATTGCAAATCTGAGAAATACGATTTAATCACTCTTGAGCAATTTATTGATGGTAAACATAGTACTTCCTTGAGAACCTTTTAATGATTAGTTTTAGTTTAAAAACTACTCTTACCTTCTTGTTAATCGCCACAGTCGTTAAATCCTATCTACAAATACACCCAAGAATTCGTCGCTTTAGTATTTTATTGAATTTTACCGGGCGATACTACTTTATTACTGCTTCATAACCCTTTTTCCAAACGTGGTGTGCAGCGTTTAACTACTACAGGATTATCGTATTATAAACTACACATTTTGAATGTCAATCAATTACTACCCTAGACGAAATCCTTGCGTTGTACTATAGAAGTTTGAAAAGTATAATAAAAATACTAATGGGTGTTTTACTGTCTTATGCGCTTTACGTCAATTGGAAACGCTTAGAACTCAATTAAGTTTAGATTCCGGTTGGTTGGTTAGTTTTACAGCCACTGATTCTGCGTGTAATATATGGATAGTTCACAAATCGTCAAATTATCGAGCGGCAATCGGCATCGGCTAAGTAATCAGCACCATAACTGCCAACAAAGGGATATAAACGCATCGTAAAGCGATGCAGATTATATCTAATCACACGATGATTGTAGTTGGCATGCAGAATGACTTAAACAGAATAGCTTTTTCCAGTGTTGTTTGATGAAGTTTTAATAATAATAATAAAAATAAATTTATACAGCGCTATTTTATGAGACTTTCCTCAAGTGCGAACGTGTAATGTTATTTTATACGCGAGGTTTAGATGGTTTTATTTTTACACTACGTTGAGCAGGACATTCAATTGGGATGAATGATAGCTTGATACTCTCAAAATAATTTATTTATGCCTAAAAAGCCTTCAGGACGATGGAATATTGGGATACTGGAACATGGTGGCTGAACGATGTGGAGTCGTTGGAGGGGGAGGCAGAATGAATTGAATAGCCGATATCGCAAGATGGGGTGAAGAAGGCCCGAGGACTGGGAGCGAATGGCTACACACTAGAGCTGGTGGAGGACGTAATCCACAGGACTGTGATGATAATTATGGAGACAGCAAAAGTCAAAGGCATAACTTTTATTTTTTCATGCTGTTTATTGTAGCAGTAAATATTTTATTATAAAGGTGTTGATATTCTGCACAGACCTTTTTGTACGAACGTAAAATAGCAGTCGTGAAACCATTGTTTATAAACCGAGTCTTCGAATGGATTTCATTCACAACCATGAAATATTTATAAAACTATTTTTGAATCTTTATTACCTTTTGTCCCGAAACGAATAAAATCTGGATTGTCGCACGAGTGTCCTTCGATACGCGGCGGGCCCGTACAGTAGCGGAATCCTAATGTCCTGCGGCGGACGTCGACCCGCGCTAGTCCTTGATTGACTCGTTTTATTTCACTTTCTACAGCATCTGTTGAATCCGCAATTTCTCGACGGAAATGTTGTCATTGTTAAGGTGGAGAATCGATAAATTCCAGGAATCGGAAGACCGTAAGGCCACTCGCAGACAACTAAGTGTAAGTAACATGCAATCAGGGAGATATTTTATGCGCACCAATACGTCAAAAAATGCGGTATTGTCCTGAGAGATTCGGGAATTCGATATGTGAAGTCAACAGCGAAAGAAGCAATAAATTGTGGCAAAATCTGTCTAAATATGATCTTCATTGCTGAATATTTTTAAAATTTGCATAGCATGTTGAATATTGCTCCCATCTTGTAAAACCAAAGTGTGAGTAATTGATCTTAATCCCTTCTTATTGATGTTCACCAAATCTAGACGCATTAAGCTTTATTTTTCCGTCCAAACCGTAGTGATCTTTGCTTTTGACTTAGGGTCGTAAGGTTGCAGTTCGATTACCATGATACTTGTTTTAAATTACGCTTAATGTATTCAATGCCTATTTAATACGGCGGTTTTTTTCTAACTGCAATCAAAGAATTGATCAATTGAAGTTTGAGGGAAGCAAATAACGACACGTTAAAATCTCTGCTATAATATTTCTCATTAGGTGACTCTCATTTGAAAAGAACCACGTAGGTTGTAAAGACTGTCGAATTATTTGTGAAAGGGCCACCAAATGCCAGCTCAAATCCCGTAGGAGGTGGTACTTATTTTGTATGTGACTCGATTCAGACATTTATTGTACGGGAGATTAGAGAATGCCTCGTCATTCCGAGAAATCATAACATATTCATTACTGAGCTTCTTGCATCCGCTTCGTCCATTCTGGTGGTATTAATTAATTGTTAGTTTTTTTTTATTATTATTCTCGACAACTGAGCGCCACCGTGCCCAGTGAACATTCTATGTGACTTGTTACGTTGACGCTGCGGTCAAATAAAATCATCTTTAAATAATTTCACATGGGCGTTTTAATCCTGACACTAAGAATTAAAAATGGTCGTCTTTAATCTGATTAAAGTGTGATTATGTGTTGTGGAAAAAAATAAGTGGATTAATAATTTGGTGTCTTGTCTCTGATGATTGACTAAAACATGTTCAAAAATTTTCTTTCCTACCTCTGATTTAAATAAGTGCTCAGGTGGTATGATTTGATTCCCACGGCCTATAGTACTACGTCGTTTAACTGTTGGGGTGTTGGATCATGTTGCAATTTCTCTTTTAGGTTTTGAATCAACTATTTAGACAGCTATTCAGTCTTTATCAGATAGCGAAAAGTTGACCTTATACACCATAAGTCAAACAACATAGACGCTGACATATTAGCTTCTACAGTAACTGGTAATTCCTCTCTATATTTTACATAAATATGGACAGTTCTGGAAATTGTTTTCTCTCACCACCCTCGAGGGCAGATAAAAAAATTCGAAGATCTTTATCTTATTGTGAACCGACTTAGAATTAAATTACGAAAAATAATACGACTTAGAATTAAATACGCTTCGTTGCTGAGAAATGTTCTTGCAATCGGCATCGGTGTCAGTAAGACCTTCCGAACGCCGCACTTCTTTATGCAATCATTTTCAATTCTCAAAAGCTCTTAATTCTTTACAAATATAACATGTATCTTTGATGAATAAAATCATTAAGTCAATTTTACTAAAAATGTCATTAATTTTTTTGCAGATGTCGATTGGGGTGGAGGGGTGAGTTCTGCGACCAGTGCCAACCCTACCCTGGCTGCAAGCACGGCTACTGCAATGGTTCCTCGTGGCAATGCATCTGCGATACCAACTGGGGTGGCATACTCTGCGATCAAGGTAAGAAAATAGACGTCTCACTTCCTATGTCCTGTTCATATTGGAAGATATCAACAATGTTGCCACGACTTTGGCAAAAAAAATATCCTAAAAGCTTTTTTTCTAACAATATGAACTGGATATTAATGAAACGTATCAGTGTAATGTGTAATATATATGAATCGGATAATATTTATATCATTATGCGTATGCAAATGTGAGCCTTTTTGTACAACAATGCATCACGAAAATCAAAATAAAAAAAATCAACAGAAATACGAAAAACTCAGATTTCAGTAGTACGATAAACCCAATACATTGAATTTCATTTTGTATTTTTAATTTTTGATTCCAATTCATACTTTACTGAGGTTCTATATCTTTGTGAACAGGATACCAGGATATGGTTTACCTTACATTAATCGGTACGATTTAAAATACGTATCCGCTCTCACAGGGTAAGATGTAATTTTGGCAGATTATAGCGGTTAACTTATTACAATCATCAATTAAAGTAACAATATAAATACTCAACTATGTATAGAAGAAGAAGATCGATTTCCTCTCGGTAATAAACATTGTATTATTTCTGTAAAGGATTTAACCATTTCCAATTCTGACTATTCCGCCCACGTTCAATTGAAATGATTTACTCCTCCTTTTTAGAGTTCATGGGCAATATTTCTAACAGAGCATCAGATATTACATTTTTAATATTTTTGTTTTAAACAATTTTAAAAAAACATCTAGCCTTTTATCCAGTCGGTTTCTTGTACAAATATATTATATTTACTCGTTTATGTATTTATTACACAAAAAAAAAACAATTCAAATAGGATAACAAATTTTGTTTCATACACTTACTACTGACTAGAGATTTTCATAATGGAATTATGCTTAATATGCACCAATTCATACAACCCTGGATTAGTGTTGACCCAAACAACACAAACGTAGGATGTTGTTTATTGATCCGTACGTATAAATTTCCGACAGTGTTGTCCTTGTGAAACGTCACTGAGAAACAGCCTTTTTTCTTGCCTACGTCTACTTATGGGGACAACAGGTGTTATAACAAGTAACGTTCGAATTTTCGGACAGTTATTCGAAAAGTTTTATAGTGTTTTCTTTTTATTATTTTTTTTATTTTATTTCAATGGTATTTTCTTTTTTAAAGTCGAATAACAAGTTGCTGTATGCAAGCAATACATCTGTGTGAATACCGTGTTCGACTTTTTGCGATATCTATACCTATTTTTTGTAATCTTGATTGACATAATGAATAGCTCAGAAATATTCGGAATTATCAAATTTTACACTTCCAATACAACATAAAAAGAGACGATATAATAGTTAGGCAGTTGTTAAAATAAAATAAATATGTCCAATTAGTGGAAAACTTGAGTTTATCGTTGGATAACCGTAAGAAAAAATATCAACGCATTTTATCAATGAATAGAGTGTGTTTATTATTGAATAGAGTGTGTATATCATTTAATTTTAGTATCTTGGTTTGTCTTTCGATATGATTCACATTCATTTTTTTGTTAGTATTACCTATTACTGATTGAATATAATTAACCGTTTCGTTGCAATCTTGGAGGACATGTAGAGGTACCTTTTCGAAACACTGTAGTCAGGACAGTTGACTTTATACTGACTCGATAGAAAGATACAAAGATATATTAAAGGATGTTGGATAGCCTATTAGTTACCGTCCACATGGAATTCAGACATTTTTAATAAGTATATTTGAACACATTAAACAAAACAATATCAGTACATCATTAAAATTATTTGTAAAGTCGAAATATCACACACACACTTATAACAGAAAGTATGACTAAATAATGATGGAAGTTTTTTGATGATTTAATGTCTTCACATTATTCAAAATGTGAAAATTCTAAAGTTCTGTGAAAATATTCAAAACTGTTGAAATACTTCTGAAAGATGATATGTTTTATAATCTTTGTTTGGTCTTATTTGAACATTCACGCCTAGCACATATCACCATCATGTTTGATTTATTTGTATGACCACTGCAAGTTTTTAATTAACACAAATATTAGAAATAGCCTCAAAATCCGTTGACGTAAGTTATGCGGCTCGATGATGTGAAGTTAGCGCGGACGGAGAACATCCTTACATACTTAGAAGTGCTGCAATATTATGTAACGACTTTTCTTGTCTATTTATACTATTTTTTGTATACTTCCTTATGTCGTTACTCCAAGGTTGTAAACATATATTTCGAATATAGAAGTATTTCGATAGTGCCCACCACTAGTGCTAAGAACTGTAATAAACTGTAACATCTCCAACGTATCACTAGATACCCTGGTCAAACATAACAGCGCCGTGTAAGTAATCACTCACTTAAGTAGGCAACGAAAATGATAATCAATTTAGAATCATAAAATATTTCGTGTACTTTATAAATCAAGAAATGTTTTGACTAATTCGATATGATTATTCGCTCTTTATTTTAATGGCTGGGCGTTCAAAGTGTCCGTGATTCAGTCGAGATCACATGTTGTATTTTATTAATGGCATCAATTAAGACGAACGCAAGGAAACAGTGTTTTTGTTACGGCATCTTACAAATCACAATTCATAATTACAGCTGAGATGTTAATTAGTTCGCTGTTTTAACGATTAATTCGTGACAAGATTATTGGTCACGTTTCTCGCCGGAGAGGAAAGTCGGTCCATGAGCTTTCCGAGATAAATCTCGGCATCGTCGCTGTCTTAATTGAAATAAGATGACACCAGACACAAATTAATGCAGGTACTGGGGCGCTTTAAGCTCGGTTCAAACGATTCCATGCAATATACACTAATTATAATTAGAATGTACATGTTTATGAGAAAATTAATTCGAAATATAATCATTGTAGGTGTACAATGTAATATTTCAGTTTCATTTTTTAAAATTAAAAAAGAGCGTTGGATACTAAACTGGGTTTGCTTGAATAAAACAATCTATACATACTTACCACAGTTTTAAAATGGCTTTTAACACCGAAACAACTGTAACAATAAAAAAAAAATAGCAGAATTAATATTGTTTTAATTAAAATTATTTTTTTAAGTGGACTTCTACAAATTAAACACAAAAACTGTAAAGTGTAATTTATTAAGAAATTTTATTCTGAAGGGACTTTTGACAGCAAATTGTCAATTTTTTGTTAGGTAATAATATAAGTCTAATAATCCTACGAAAACAGTTCTTTAGTTTATTTTATTTATTGTTTAAATTATTTTATTGGGTTAGGTTAGATTAGTGTCTTTTTTCGGTCAAATATATGTAAGTATATATATACGAGTATACTTTTTTTTTAATTTGAAGAATGTAAATAATTTACAGTCATAAAAATGTCCCGTTCAACGACACATAATATTATAAACAATAAGCGATACAAAGCTTCAAATTGAATCCTCCCACTTCTGGTACTCGGTGGAAGTAGTGAACAGAGTAAGTAATGTTTGAATAAACCAATAATCGGCTTTTCCTCGCGGGGAGCGGTGGCGGTGGGGTGGCGGGGCAGAGCGGGGCTCGGTGGCATTGTGAATGGATGTATTGAATATGATTCAATCAGCATTGTGCCACCGTTTATTGAACAAAATGCCCCACAATAAGCCATGTTTTAAAAGCTCGAGGGGTTCGGAAACTTTCCATGCGAGTCTTTTTGTACAATTATTTTATCGATTTTATTGATAAATTAATATTTTTTGTCAACTCTGACCCTGATCTCGGAGTAGCGTGAAATTTAGTACCGTGTTTTGAGGTGGTACCGCAAAATTACAGAAGATTATTACACACGAAATTCTAAGAAAAAATCGTAATTAAGTTTTTCAGAGTAATTTAAATTAAAAAAAAAAACAAAGATTCGTAGTTTTACAATAGATCAAACTTAATTTCTAATATCTCGTGAGAGTAGGTACCTGTCCATTTACATAGGTGGATATGTGAATAACCAATCAGTCGTTAAGTTGCTGTCGGTCAAACAGATTTCGAATTTAGCAAGCCAGTGGCGGTAGATTACCGTCTGTAGTAGGCGGTATAATATTGACAATTAAGGATCAGTTAAACAAACCCTTAATTTACCGTATGAAAATATAAAATATATCATTACTTTTTTTATATGCGCCTTAACGAAAAAAAATGTTAAGATTTTTTCCTTACATTTTCATGAATGATCCCTGGAGTTTCGCGATACCACCCCTAAACACGGTGAGGATATTTTGTACGTGACTTTCTATTTTGAATTCGACAACCAACAGTTTTTTGCCTGTTGTGTGTTGTGAACCTACTTAATTTCATTTTGTTTTACATAATCCAGTATTTTTACCTCTTGATATTCAACAACTCTCTCTCTCTGACATTGAGAATGATCACCGCTGATATGATTTTGTATTGTCCTTTAAAATATCATGCATTATTTATTTGGGTCATCTTGCCATCGACATCGTCAATAGTTATCTCTTTCGGCTTATATATTCTTAATTTATTTTTCAATAACTCAACCGTAAAGAGAAATGCGAAAATAAATTTTAAAAAAACGTCATATTTACAATATATTTTAAAGTGTAATTTTAATAAAATATCATCTTGGAGGCACTTTACAAAGTTAAAAAAAACTACCTTGAAGTAGTCACAGTTGTTTTCGAAATTACAACGTTTTTTTTACCTGTATTTTTTTTATCATCAATACAGTGTGTTGGAAAACTATAAATCTTTCTACAAACTATGACATTGTATATGCCATTTTGTTTTCAGTAAAAGTCAACTAAATTATAACGTAAACTATTACCTACCAACGTTCAATATTTTCATTTTTGATAATTTAATCTTAATTTTCACTTATATTTTGTTATTCCAAGTTGTCTATGCTACAATAGTGCATCTACTTGTGATATTGCATTTGTTACAGTTTAAATCCATTAAGTTTAAAAAATTACACAATCCTCTAACGAAAAATAAGCATGCGCTCGTACCATTATGTTGTTTTTGTCAAGTACTTTGCGCTACAACAACACCGCCTGTCAATTTTTCAACCCTAATTCCTAAGGGATCATTCTTTTATTAAAAAATCAACCCCGTTTGGGAATATAGGGACATTGTTCACTCCTCACTCGCGATAATTCTCGCATTAACCAAACTGTCAAAAAATAATAAACTGGCCACAATACACATTACCAACCCTTCGAAGTAGCCTGGAGATCTGGGTGAATCGGAAAGGGATGAATGTATGATTGTTGTTTCGCGTTTGGTATTTTGTTGAAGTAAACCCTAGCCTAGACTTGGACACACTTTGACACCACATTACCGCACCAGATTGTTACAAGTGCTCCCTAAAAATATCTAACAACTGTTACCGGTATTGAATCAAGGTTTATTGTTTTCATATTCCGCCTATATTTTTATTTATCTAACAGCGTCCTTGCGATAGCTATTGTTAATTCGTGAATGGATTCAGAACAATAAGAGAACCTGTTCGAATGCGTTTTTCATAGTATTTTTTAAATGGCGTGAATCAATGATCAACGAAATATAGACGCCTTTAATTTATCCTCGATCTGTAAAAGATAAAAATATCAATTACTTGATATTTTTCAGTAATCATCGACGATCGATAAAAATTATATATTTTTATGGGTGCAAACTCTTTTTTTCTTACTGATTGTGAAGCGAATATCGACAAAAATTGACAATTTCGTGCCATTTTTTTAATGTAGAAACGAACCAAAAATCTTCGGAATCAAAATCAAGTGGATCCTAATTTATTTACTGCAAATACAAATGTGGAGATACGGAAATAATGCAAGACTTGATGCTTAGATGGTTCGGACATGTAGAGCGAATGAACGAGGAAACGAATGTAATGAGAATGTATGACGCGAAAGTAAATTGTAGAAGAAGTCGGGGTCGCCCGAAGAAGACATGACACGATGAAGCGAATCAAATACTTGAAACGGAACATTTCAAGAGTCACAATAACAGAAGAGTATGTATGAGTGTGAATGAAACGAGGAACGTGTGCCAAGACCGAGTCGTGTGGTAGTCCATCCGCTCTGTCTACCCCTGTGGAGAAACGGCCTGATGGTTAGTTAGTTAAATTTTGCTAAAATAGATCATGAATATTGTGTTAATATAGCTGTATTTTTGTTTCCATATTAGTCTAAATATAAGAGATAATCATTAAAAATATATCATAGAGAATTAATATCGTAAATCTATTATGATATTTTTATCCATTAAGTCTCTTTGAATCTACCCCACGCAGATGAAAATCCATTGACAGGCATCTTAATTTAATCCCTCTAAGCCGGTTTTATAATAGTAAAAAGTCCTCGATCTCCTAGATTATTTATGGCCTTCAGAAGTGGTTGGGATGAGGTTTAACAATCGAATAGTTAGACCACTAAACCAAATTTGCAAACAGTAGGATATCTATTCAGATAATAGAAAATCCACCCTTAAAAGTTTAATGTTCCGTGTCAATGTTCTTATTTGTGAGTTACGTTTCCCAAACTGTATTCAAAACATTATGATCTAGTCAAAATTAAATAGATGGAAATATTTTGGTCCAAAGTTATTCTATTGATTTCTCATTGTTTTGTTATTTTATTTTATAATTTGTTCTCCTTCTGTATGTATATATAATCGCACACTTTGTATTTTGTGTTTACTTTAATTTTGTACCCTCATGATGCTAAGGCTAAGCGAAATCGGTCAGTCATAAAATTTTAAATAATATTCGTGGTCTTATACAAAGTTTTTTTTTAATTTTTTTTATGTGAAAATATCTTATGAAAGCTTTTTAACCATAAATTCATATTTAAATGAAATTTCTTCACGAATTATCAGATTCGAAATAGTAAAATTTAAAGCCTTTTTATTATCACATATTTAATTTGTTTATTGGCTTACGGTATAACTACATTTGATAAAAAATATATCAGCTAAAAATTATAATACAAGTTATGAACTGTTTACACATACATATGATTATAAATTAATTAAATTTACAGTGAAATGACGAAAATTGACGACATTGAAGTACAATGAAAACAAAAATATTAATATATATTTTTATTTATTCACTAGTCACTGGTGTAACTTGCTTGCAATGTAATCTGAGAACGAGCAAAAACTAAAGATATGTTATAAGTAAGTCTGAATTTTAAAACATTATTTTTTAAATTGAAAATTTTCATCCACAGTTTCAATTTTGAAAAGTTCACACTGGTACGTACACGCAAAACAAATTATTTACAGCTATTGCTTATTATTTAAGATCTTGAAGCGTACAACTTTAGTGTTATTGATAATCTGGGTACGATAGGCAATAAGTAGATGGTATTAGCATTATCATAACATCTTATTATAATGTTTGGCTACACACAAATTGTTGACATGGTTCTGTAATAACGTTAAAGTTTTTATATGTAAGGTGAAAATATGAATTTTACTATTTAAATCAATTGATTTCTCATAAATTACATTTCGTTGATTTTAAGTCAATTAAAGTCGTTTTAATCGATTTTAATTGCATGAAATTCAAACAATGTTATTTTAATTAATTTAAATTTAATCTTATTCAATCGTCAATTTAATTCCCATAGTATGTTATTATTGGTTACTTTACAGCCGTCATAAGTTTAGGCATAATGATCTACCATTAATGTTCACAACAAACTTGACAAATCAAAAACTGTACTTTCACAATAGTAACAATTTATACATCAATATTCCAAGATATTTTATCTACAAAAGAAACTGACTCCCAACTCTTATAAATAGGAAAGCAATTACAATGAATTATTTCGCTGCTATTTTATTTATTAATATTTTTCTTTGAACAGTAAGTTTGAAATGTTTTCCAGTGAAATTCCATTACGTACATAATTTATTGTAAAGTTTGACAATCTTATAATGGCTCGTTTGATGACACTTGTATCAGTAGGTGTATAGTGTATATAGGGCAGGGAGCTTAATGTAACAATGTGGCATAAATTACACAAGGGCGCCATGAGCCAGGAGGGCCGCCCCATGGACAAGGGTGACACGAGACACACCCCGGCAATTACGTACTCGCTCGCTAGGTACCCGTCTGGAAGCATTATAATGCCTTTGGACGGTACTTATAACGACTACAAAATTACGGTTGGATCTACAATAATTGTAATTATTTTTCTTTAAGTATAATTTTTACATTGAGAAACATTTTTTGAACAATGTTGCCATTTGTTTTAAATCGTTAAGATCAGTCCGTTGTTGATTTTATTTTTAAAAAATACTGTAAAGACCCAGTCTTAGAAACTTTTTGACTTTTGTTCATTATTCATATATGGAGTTAAGTAGAGAAAAATGTGCAAAAATACCGATATCGTTTCATTTTTTGTTGTTGTTTATAATGTTACGAGTACTAAATTCTAAATATTTTAATCAGAGTATTATGTAAAGTAGTTTGACTGTAGTCGAGGCTTATTATTACTATTATAATATGCATGGGTTGTAGCATCAAAACTTAACAGAAAAATATACACTTGAAATGAAGAGAGTGAGAAAATAAGTGCTGTAAATGAAAATGTTGTGTCTCCGCGCAAAGTATTTGAATATATATCATCATCTTTATATATCATCTGGGATATGCCCCTTAGAGAACCGGGCCCAAAGCAGCTGCCCAGTCTATAAATTTATTTTTATTAGCGTACTATTTAGGACATCAATATGTCCATCTCCAAAATGTATTACTTTTTTTATATGTTAACCTTTTAATGTTATGATAAAATTGTAATTATGTCTGTAACCTCATTAAAAATATAATTATACAAAACCTTACTACTATCTGCGCTTCCAACATAATACATTTAGTCAACTCTCTCTCCATAATACAGTTGTTAGTCGTTATAACTCGAGTGGCATCGCTGATTGAAAAAAAATGATATATACGTACCTATCGATTGCCATGGGAGGTCCTCTGCGGCCAAGGGCGTGCATCTGTCGGCTCCCTTGAAACCGAAAGGGATGCTTGGCATTAAAAAAGCCCTTCAATGCCACTTGCGCAAATGTCGCAAAAAACTCGCCTCGCCACGCATAAATCAACGTTTTGTTCTGTGCAAACTGAACATAATTCATACGAGATTTTGTCAGTTTTTATTACCCAGGATGTCGGTATATTATACATTGTTTGTATTAATATTATCTGGACGCTGTATTACTTTGTATAGCGGAATGAGCTTCGCTTCATTGACTGGTTGTATCAGCAAATATCCAATTAAAATCGTGTTCTCGGTTGGCTTCTGTCTCTATTAGGCACTGAGCGTATTAGCGAGAATGTGCGAAGTCTCTCCAACTCCTTCGATGCATTCAATTGATGAGGTGGTGTTTTCATTACAAATTATAGACTTCATAGTCGTTAAAATGTACGGTTGATGAGCAAAAAACTCACTGCGTAAAATCTTAAACTTTATATTGAACCTTTTTCTAAAGTTTTGTATGTTCTGTGTCGTACAAATATTATGTAACTTGATGTGGCTTCGTGTAAATCAGCAAATATTTTTCCATGTAACACTGAACAAGGTTGACAAATGAGAACCGAGTGGATTTTGACATGTAGAGCAGATGCGCGTAGAAAGAAGTGTCAAATACTAATAATAATTTATTTTTATAAATTTCGCTTCAAGGGCACTTTATTAAGGTAGAAAATAAATAAACAGCATTGTTGAAATACCAACAAAATATCTAGCTACTATTTGACATAGATTAAATGCGACACTTTATGAATAACCGTCCGGAGCTACATGGACTATGGCATCCCCAATTGTGGTATGTTGTGAGGCTGAAGGGAGTGGGTAAGAAGAAAGTGGGTAGTACCTAGCTTTTCAGATACAGTCAGTCAATACGGCTATTGCCTTTTCAAGTAACGTTTCGATTCTGAACAGTGATCTTTTACTAGAGCGATACAGAGAGTATTTACCGCTTTGGAACTTGCCGCAAATATTTTAAGTAATATACATTCATTAAATCAAATTTATTGCACACGCCGGACCTCGAACCCGCGACCTCGATATTCGTTGCCGAGGATCTTAACCTCTCCGCCACGAAGGTCGTCGCCACCATACACCATTTCAAAACAGTAACAACTCCAAATATGATAGAGATATTCACATATTAAAGTTTTTTTTATTACATTAGAATACATGAGGACAGTTACAAAAGCCGTTGATATTTTTAGTTCGCGACTAAAATAATCGTTGTGCAACTAGAATATTATGAATTCAAAAGGGGAACAACTGACTTGTTCCCTTGTTAAGCCAGCCATCATCTGTAGTGATAACTTATAATTCCACAACGAATTTTCCGCTATATCTCGGCGACAGTATTGAATATTGAGTTGTTTCTATTTATTTATGTAAATAAGTAATTCTCAGCGTGAGAAATCAAAAGATGGCAATAACTTGAAAATTCGTTTTTCAGACTTGTCGCTGTCTTAAACTGGCGTATCGATATCTACAGATGGCGCAGGATGTTGAAAGGTCATTTTAATGGATGTCGTAACATTTCATCAATCATTCACGTGTTTCTTTCCCATTGTATCGGGTTCATATTTGGTCTAAATGTGGTCCGATTTGAGTGCGAAGACGGCCGTGGGCGCACCTCTAAAAGCGAAAGGACTGTCCGCGTCCATCGGCGGCCGCGCGCTTCCATCGCCGCTCCTCGGGTGTTAGAGCTTTCATTGTGGCCGAAGACACGCCTTGAATCCGGTCGGGCATTACTTGCAGAACTTGCACATTCTTTGTCCGCGTAGTGGTGGCCGTTCTCGAGATCTACAGGTATATTTCGAAATTATTGTTAGTAATCAAGTAAGCTCTAATATATATTAAATCATATTAATAATCTAAAACACAAATATGAAACAGAAAAAAGCCATAAACTAAAAAGAACAATGGTCATGACCGAGACTCTAACTCGGAACCTTTACTCTATCCCGGAGTAGCACTCTGCCAATTAAGCCATCAAGACCTCATTAGAAAGCGGCATTTTCAAAGATCTCATACTTCTATTGAAAATTATTAATATTCTAATTTCTTCCGATTTTAGGCTGCCATCTCGGTCATGACCATTGTTGTTTTTAGTCTCTGGCTTTTTTTTGTTTCATGTGTGTGTTTTAGATTATCAATATTATTAAAATATTTAATAATAAATAAGCATTAATGCTTTAAAGTTCAATTCCAATTATAATCTAATACGTAGGGTACAGACCAACAAACAGTAAAACCCAAGCTTAACTTGCTCTGAAAAAAAGTGTCATCTGGTACTCGCTTAGTATCAAACTCTATCCGCCTGACTCGCATCTGCTAACTGTGATTCCTACCCACCGGACTAGCGACTATCTCTTGGAACGAATTAAAAAGCAAAATAACTGCTTAAACTATTTGATGCTCAAAAGGAATCGATCGGAAACGAGATATTCGTAGTAAAAACGCGAGATGTCTTCAAAAACGATTTCGATGTCGTTTTTTTATAGATGTGAAACCTCTCGAAAATCCCATTCCTTGATTTAGTCTAACTTTTGTATTCTGAATGGTATTAAACATTTCACTCAGACAATGAGAAAAAAAATTCAAAATTTTCCATTCGAACGTTCAAATCAATATCACCCGGGCATTTAAATCGAAACATAATAACATGTTTGCTATGTTTCGATGTGTCCATCACTATTTCTGCAGCAAGTAGATGAACTGCCAAATAAAAACAAGTATGGAATAGATAATCAATAAGGTCGATCGATACACCCGTTACCGGAATGAAGAATGACCTATTTAACCTGTGAAGAAATAACAGCTCATAAGATTAAAATATTAGATTCATTTAAAGCTATGCAAGTAGTTTCTAACAGAGACAATTTTTTCTGGTCCCCAGCACACAATCTCTACCATTCCCACAGAATAGCGAAACATTTTTTTCATTAGAACGTTTTGAATACATTTTCTTTGGAAAAGGTGAAGTTACTGTATTTTTTTCGCAGTATCTGTATTAAAATTATCAATTCGTCATACACCTGCAGGTTAAAATCGTGACACGTGATCTAGGCGTGTTTTAGCACATAATACAATTTTTGTCTGCATATCGTTTAAGTAGTAAACATCAATACACCATTTCAAGATGGAAACAAATCCGAATCAGTAATTTTGAGATATTTTAATGCTTTAATGAAATTAGAAAACATAACGACTATTTTAAAAACATAAGAGATGTATTTTTAGTTTCGTTGATAAAAAAATAGTAGTACGGCTAGCATGTGAATTCAAGAAGTGAACCACTGATTTATTCACTCCTTTTTTTAAATTATAATTCCAGAACTAAATTTCTGCGATATCAACAGTTTTGAATAACAGTTATTTATTTATGTAAATATATCTTCGCCGAGGCAAAGGGACTGAAGCGTAATTTTGTAAAGTTTACACCAGAGCGCTTTAAAGTTTTTTTTTGCAATAAAATTAGCAAGTCTTTAGTACCTAGTCGATTTTGAAAAAAAAGTTAACTCATGTAACTAAATGCACTCACAGAGTTACCTGAAGCGACAAAAGCAAAAAAATGTTCCAAACTTGTGTCGCTAGAGTCAAGCCTTCTCCCTGATAGTAACATATTTTAGTTGGCTGAAGGGCCACAAATGTCTTCAGAATCAAACGAGAGTCAGACCATTATTCGATGTAGAAAAAAAACTGATCAAAACTGCACATTCAACTTTTTTTACCAAAGTGTCGCTTAAGCCATGTTGCCTTTTCAATGACGATATAGATCGCAGCGCGACAAATCCAATGGTTGTAAACTGGTAATAACTCGAAATGTCGTTTCTCTGACTTCTGTGTTGAATTGATGTATCGATATGATAGTATCTGATTATCGGACGATCTAATGGATGGATTGCAATTTTTCAAACATAAAAGACATGTTAGAATCCAGTTTACATATGTTCTACCAGTATCTCGAAATAAGGTGCTCTGGAGAATGTACCTAGGTGTACCTTCGACATCGGTAAATAATCTTCAGACACATCAAACGCGTGCCTAACATTTGTATACGGTTGATATATGTCATGAGAAAGGATAGTTTTCTTAATATTTCTAATTTTGAAACTGTTAATTCTTGCTGGAACTCCATTTTCATGATTTTAATAATACCAATTTTTTACTTTATTTCACTATTTTTTTATTATTTAAGACCTGACCGGTTTCACTTTATGACGGGAAATTGTACTAGTCTGAAGATGCTCGTCATAAGGGGAAACCGGTCAGATCTTAAATAAAAAAATAGTGAAATAAAGTTATAAATTTGTTATTATTAAAATCATTAATAGTTTTTTCGTTCTTATGCTCAACTACTCTGTGGTAGAACTACCGTTTTTATTTCTCAACACTACTTTCCTTCTTTGAATATACCATCCGCTTATCATCCCCAACAATATGACATGGACCCCCTTTGTCAAATTATTAGAATTTTCAATTTTTTTATTATTTATCTCGGTAAATACAAAACTGAAGCGATTCCTCCGTGTCTGTCTCACTAGGAAATTTCTGTGTTGAGATAGACGCAGGGTACACAAATGCTGTAATAAGGTGGAGCATTAACGGTGATAAATATTTAAAATTTTAAAAAGACTAAAAGAAGAAATAAAGCAAAAAAAATATTATCCGTTCAAAGTGTAATGAGTAAGTTATAATGCATATCGTGAAAAAAACTTAACCTGCTAATAATGGCTGTTATCTTCGACTTTCAACAATGTGGTGCAATTTTACGCGGTTTTTTATGACTACCACTTTTTGTAAGTTGCGGTGCAGGAGAGATCAATTACTTTCAGCGGACACCTAATCATCAATCAATTTAAACATATTCCATCAATCTTAACCGGGGTAAGTATCGATACACCCACGACACTGGCAAACTGATAACCGCCAAACCGGAGACACCTGAACATGTATACCGCAAATTGAATTAGTATTAATAAAAATAATAATTTAATGCTTTGCCATGAAATCAAAAAAAGTGGATGCTGCAATACTAAACTCAGTCCGCAAATCGAACTATCTTATAAATTGTTATGTATGTTATCTATCACGATCACTTCATTCTTTTATAATATTAACTCCACACTAGAGAGGCCCTGTAGATTCTTCAGGACATATTGCATCTTCTAGGATTCTTATATAATTTAATAAGTATATTAAATTTAATAAATATATATATATATATATATATATATATTGTTTGGGCATATTGTTGGATCCGAAACTACGATAAAACATCGAATGTGTTTTCAGCTTCAGACGAATCTAAAATGGAAAACCATTCACTCACCGATGTAGTTGAAGTGCACGTTCTTGATTCTTCTTACACAGTTATACTATTTAAGTACACGAATCACAACAACACCACACTTAATATTATATTTCTTGAAGAATAACAACAAACGACGAACAAGAGAGAGACCAACGAATCACACGAAACACGTTTTTTCACATTTAACTCTCCTGTTTCGATTGTCACTTGTTTCGAATACCATGTTGTTCCATACAGAATTCGATATTGCGAAATTATTGGATAAGGTAGGAACTTGATGAAAAACATGAAGGTAAGAACTTAAAACATTATCACTTTGAAATCCAACACATATTTTGGTCTTTTATCACAATATTGATTTTTAAAGGACTCAACTGGTACAGCCTAATCAGAAAAGGCAATGGTACTTATAAAAAAACAATATTGTTTTATTTCGCACAAGGCCGATGCATATATCGAAAGCTCTAGAATGATATCGGAATCGTTTTTGTTAATGGCCTAATTTTTCCCAACCTTCTATTATTCTTTTTTGTTTTTTCCGTTTTTTTTTAAATATTATAAAGCAAACACAACACAAATAATATGATCTGTCTTTCTTTCATCCACATAAATTAATTTCGTAATACGTAAAACTATAAATCTTGACACGACCCGTCTATGTCTCAGGTTTTTAATTCACTTGCTCGTGTCATCTTTTCGTACGACGACCCCGACTCCTTTCATCCACTTGTTTACGACTTCAATTCCACAACCCGCAAACAAAAACTGATAAGGCATTTGAAGAAATTGAATTCCTTCTGAAATATTGGCTAAATATCTCGGTGTCTGGTTTAAAAAAACCCGTATTTATACCAAAGAAATCTAATTTTCAAATTTAATTAAATGGCCCTGTTGTCTAAATAATCGATTTACTTTTCCAAAACATAGCATTCCATCTTCCAACTCGATTCTTGTTTTTTTTTCGTAATGCGATGACACAGTTTTTTGTAGTAATGAATGGGTGACGCGGGTAAACGTTGCTTGTCATTTCACGGCCGGGTGATTCTGATTCATTTCTTGGTAATATCAGGTGATGATGGAACAAATCTAATCCAATATATTATAAGATTATTGAACTGTAAAGCTCCGTTCACGGGGGTGTTAAGTTTTTGCCTCGTGATTATTGTGGCCTGCGATTTAGATGCTTTTTTTGCTACAAGTACATAGTCGTTTACAACATAGCATAATGACCCTTGTGCCAAGTTTATCAAGCTCTTTTATTTATTTATTTTTAAACTAACGGACTAAAGTCCAATTACAAAAAAAATACAAAACGTGAAATGGAAAAAAGAGCAACAGAGAAAGAACAGCACATACACAATATTAAATAAAACAATGACAAAAATAGGACAGAATATAAATAAGAAAGAACGTTCAAATCAAAGCCAAGGTCAATTCAAAGTTTTGGTAGAATCGTAAGGAATGACAAAAATCATTTAGACTGCTATCAAATATGTCAAGACCATGGCTTGAGTTAACAAGTCTCGACATTCTGGACAGTGGAGAATGATACCCACAATTAGTAGAGTGATGATTGAGGAACAGCAATGCATTGTTTCTGAGTCTACGGCAAGGAACGTTGGACTGGATGAGTTGCAACAAGGAAGGTGACTCGATAATACAATTAATAATTTTGAAAATCCAAATTTAATCTAAGTCTTTCCTACACTTTTCAATTGTTCCTTTCAAACCATTTTAAAATTTGTATATCAACGAATGTTCGGTAGTGAAAATTAGATATTAATATTCGTTAATGCTGAATTTAGTTACGAAGCTGTATCTCGTCAGCCTTCAAGAGTTTTAAATAGCCACCTAAGTAAAAAAACATCTCGCATGAAACCACTCCCGTCAGCTTCTATGCAAAATCGGAATGGCCATAATTTTATGGCGGTAAAAGAGTATTATTTTTAATGTGAGTTCGGGACAGAAGAGACGAGAGAGATAAGAGAGAGACAGGAGAAATAGAAAAAAAACGAAGATGAGACACGAGCACTAGGAGAGAC
Organism: Drusus annulatus; assembly: GCA_022651775.1. Lineage (NCBI taxonomy): Eukaryota > Metazoa > Arthropoda > Insecta > Trichoptera > Limnephilidae > Drusus > Drusus annulatus. Next base: position 1,274,587 of record JAGWCC010000099.1, on the reverse strand, counting down.
GGAAAAGATCGAAAGAAAACGGAAGAGACAGAAGAGGTAGAATTATAATTAAAAAACGAATATTTTACAACTGAGAGTGAAAGATACTCTCAGTATCGCCCTGGTGAAATACTACAATTCAGAATTGATGCATTGGATGAAATGGCTTTATTCGTGTTTAATGACACGATTTTAATAGCCGGGTACTTCTCCACCTTCCTCTGTCCCACCTCCGTCCCCTTCCCACTGCCTCACAACATACCCCGGTTGGGGATGCCATAGTCCCGCTGTCTTCAGACGGTTGGGACTCTTCTACGGTATTCATATTAAAAACGATTTTTTGAATTTTGTTTTATTAATAAAAAAGTGAAGGTTCCTTTAAGACCAATATAAACTTCCTCCGTATCTCTTCTGCCTTGGTCCCATGTACTGTTAACGTGATCAGAAATGGGAATACTACGGTCCACGCTTTACAGTCCATTAGCATTAGAGGTCCAATAAGCTGCTGAATTCCTGTAAATCGTACGTACTTGTCATATCAGATTACTGTCATAATGACATTGGTATCGCATGACCCAATTCACATCGTATTCTTCACAAATTGAACCGACCATATCATATTCTTCATAATGGAATTTCGCAGATTTCGCTGTGCTATTCGGATTTTGTTCGAACAACTAGGTACTAACTTATTTTTTAAATCTGAATACCGCACAAGAGTCCCAACTGTCTAGAGCCAGTACTGTCAGACTGTCAGGAGGCTTAAGGCTAAGTACCTAGGTATTTAGATCTAGTTACTAATCGGGGTTAAATCCATTTCAAGCCATTTTTCATTCTGATTGGTGGTCTTTCGTCAGGGCCATATTGAGAGCATCTACCACTCTTGAATGAATAAAATGTTCATCAACGTACATAAATAAATAAATATTATATTTTCGTAGAAAGCAACCACTTTCTGGTTTGACATATTTAATGAAATGAAATAATAACTTTTTGTTTCGCTTAGCCTAAGCATCATCAGGGTACAAAATTAAACTAAACAAAAAATACAAATTGTGCGGTTATATATACATACAGAGGGGGAACACAATATAAAAAAAAATAAGAGAACAGTGAGAAAACAAAAGAATAACATTTAAAATCATAAAAAAGGATTATTAAAATTAAAATAAAATCTGCGGTCTAATACATAGTAATTAAAAAAAATGTGTTTAATAAATATTACATAACTTAGATATGTTGTAATAAATCATGGATATACATTTTTTCCGAATATTACTATTATTATTGGTAAACTCAAATATCTTTGCTCGCTACACCAGTTGGTACCAACTTTCAAAGGAAAAAATGATGTTGCACTAATCTTAAGGTTTCTTTTTAAAAAAATAATTACTGTAAACCTAACATGAACATATTATTTCAATAATCGGTTCATGTGTAACGCACTCACTATTCAAAGAGCTGCTTTAAAATAAATCTTCAATTATTTTAAAATCGGTTATTTCTGACACGTACGAGCGGCATCCATTGGCCGCGCTAGTTCCCTAGCCTCCGTCTTACTTTGTCTCCTAAAGTCGTCATGTTTTCTTTCATTTCTTGCCCGTTCGTCTCTGCATCTCCGTGGAAGAAAGAAATATGTTAAACCATTAAATTACCACCCACAGAAGGACTTAACGATTTCCTAGTGTCCATTATATTCTACGAGATGTGTCAGGCGACAGAAGTCCGCCCGAACGGATACGTGCACGGAATTCGTATCGACTTCACATGTTTTAGATTTCACATATTCATATCCGTAAAAAATTCTTTCAACTCGCGGCGTGATTACAAAATGTTAAACGTACCAATAATAAAAAAAAAACATAAAATATCGTATATTTCAAAAGTCGCCTTTTTTATTATTTTGAGACGATTGAAAAAAAAACGGATTAAGAAAGGAACGCTTAGATGGTTTGGGCATGTAGAGCGAATGAACGAAGAAAGGAGTGTGAACAAAATATATGATGTGAAAGTTAATGGAAGAAGATCTCAGGGACGCCCGAAGAAGACATGGCACGATCAAGTTTAATCAAATACTTGAATCGGGCCGTGTGAAAAGTCAGAATAACAGAAGAGTATATATGAGACGGTGTATGAATTTGAATGAAGCAAGGAGTGTGTGCCAAGACAGAGTTGTATGGCGGTCCGTTTCAATCTAGCTCCTGCGGAGCAACGGCGTGATGGTTAGCTAGATAGTTGAACTAAACTACAAAGCATTAAAATTACATAAGTTGGAATTATCTTTCAAAGGATGCCTTAAATATCCTTTGAAAAAAAAAATGTCTACATGTTTATTAAACTTGTTAAAGAAAGGTATTTTTTGTTGTATAAGCGCTAAAATCATTAACTCCGACCCCAGAGGTTACGAGTTCAAAGCCACCAAATTGCAAATAAAAAGTTATTAATTGTTGTTTATTATTTACATAACCCTTTAATAGTTTCAATAATAAGTATTTTTGTTTCGTTGCAGAGTGGAAGATACTTTCAGTATCGCTCTGGTGAGAAACCGCTGCGTAAAATCATTTTTATTATATTTTTAGTGACTGAAAGTAAATATATGTACAACATCGTCCTATTTGGGCTACCACAATCACACTGGCCCCAGGCATTAAACTATTTTGTTTTAATCATTAATAACATTTTCCAAATCATTATTTTTATCCCTGAAGAGATAAACGAGAACGTATCGGTATGTCCGAAGTAAGCTCAATTTTTCCTTACTTCCGGTGAAAATGTTTAACATTTTCAAGTATCGACACCTCAAGGATTTATCTGTTCAGTGCATTTGACCATATTTATGTAAAAAAAGAAGAAGTTAATACCATACAACTACTCCCAACCGTCTAGACCCAGTGGAACTACGACACCCCCATTCGGGGTATGTTGTGAGGCTGAAGGTAGTGGGGAGAGAAGGAGATGAGAAAGAGGAAGGTTTGGAAGTACCTGGATATTCAAATCTGGTCATTAAACACGGCTAAAGCCATTTCAAGCAAGGTTTCGATTCTGAATGGTGGACTTTCACTAGGGCGATACATAGAGTATCTACCACTTAATTAAGTGTTCAATCGATATCTTAAAGGCGTCCGATAAATTTTGGATATTCTAGTAAATCAAATAAATATGACATAACTACGTACATTATTAACTTAATATACTCTCTAGATGTAAATCAATAAACCATATGGTCTCTCCGGTAACAACCAGTCAGTACTTATCCACTTATGAGGTAGAAATCTCCACGTAGGTGCACGGCTTCGACCGACAATATTTTAATCCCGACCATATTTCAATGAGACTTACTCGGAAACACGAGAAAAGCCTCTTATTAATATATATTAATAATATTACATACTAGCTGTTACATGTGAAAAATCACGGGATGTGACTTCACTTGCCAATAAAAAGTATTAAGTATTATTAAGTAAGTTGCTTTAATCCACCCAAATCAAATATAGAATGATAAAATACATTAGACGGTAGATGCTTTATTGGGTAGGTAGGGATTATTTTTCAAATACGATAATTTCAATCAACATCAGTTCCAAATTTGAAAAGCTCACATACGCACTTTCATACTCTCAAAATAAATTATTTATAGTCGATGATTATCATTTATAAAAAAAATATATCCAAAGAAGCGAAGTTAGCAGCCTACAATGGAGTGCTGATACCATCCTTGATGTATGGCAGTGAAGCGTGGTACTGGCGGAAGAAAGATGAAATTAGACTGAATCCTGTAAAATGAGATCGCTGAGGCGTATGTGTGGTAAAACCATGTATGACTGTGTGGAAAATGTGGAAAGTTATGTCATATATATTTAATTTACAAGAATATCTAAAATTTATCGGACACCCATTAGATATCGATTGAACACTTAATTAATTTGGTAGTATTATTACCTTGGAAAAAGACTGCCATTCAGAATCGAAACATTTATTGAAATGGCTTGAGCCGTATTTGATGACCCCTAAATACCTGAAAAAAACCCTTGAATCTGTGCAGAAACGGGCGGCCCGTTTGATAGATTCTCCTATCTTAACAAACGGATTGCAAACTTTGGAGCACAGACGTCAGGTGGGAATGCTGTCCTTGTTCTACAGGTATTTCAATGGAAGATGCTCCGAGGAACTTGCGTCATTGATCCCTTCGGCACCGGTGCATAGTCGGGAAACTCGCCAAACGCGCGCCCAACATTTGTACACGGTTGACATTCAATACATGAGAACGGGTCGCTTTTACGACTCGTTCTTATGTTCAACAGCTCGGCTATGGAACGATTTGCCGGCCTCTGTGTTTCCTCCCTCCTTCAACATGGGCCTCTTCAATACCCAAGTTCACTCCTTCCTTTCCTCAAAAAAACCCTCCACACAGCATCCCCAAAGATGACATAGGCCCTGAGGGAAATTGTTTTCCTCAAGGCCTCCTGTGTGGAGTTATTGTAAAAAAAAAAAAAAGATCTGAATAGCTAGGTACTTACCAACCTTCCTCTTTCACATATCCCTAAGATTCCCACTACCTTCAGCCTCGCAACATACCCCGATTGGGGATGCCATAGTCTCACTGACTAGACGGTTCAGAGCAGTTGAGACTCTGATGGGAAATTCGCTGAATTATTTTATTTTATTATTTTTACATCTAAAATAATTTGGTAATTTTTGTTCCCAAAATCGTATCTCGGAAGGGCACAGTTTATTTCCACATCTGACCCGTTTGACTTTAATTGTTTCCAGATCTGAACTACTGCGGCACGCACGAGCCCTGCGCCAACGGCGGCACGTGCGAAAACACCGCGCCCGACCGCTACCGGTGCTCGTGCGCGGAGGGCTTCTCGGGCACGAACTGCGAGGTGGTGGAGAACCCTTGCGCGCCCGCGCCGTGCCGCCACGGGGGCAGGTGCCGGCGCACGCCGCAGGGCTTCATCTGCGCGTGCGCGCCGGGCTGGGCCGGGGACACCTGCGAAATAAGTAAGTCACAATCAATCAATCAAATCTTCATTCATTTTTGTAGGTAGTCTGTAGTTTACATTGCTCCTATGAGCGATATTCAACATCTAGTTCTTTTGGCACTAGGTGAGCTTCTTTAACACCAGGTTTACGGGCATTTTTTTTAACCTTTTTCTTAAATTGACGGATAAACACAACTACTGTTTAAATAAATGTTTTATTTAACTGAAATTAGACTCTACGGCTCGACACACTGACTACAACTTTATAACTGAAGATAGATTTAATTTCTTACACTAATGCAGCCGAATGGTCAACTCTGCCAGACTTCCACCCTCGAAGAGACCTTTTTATTGCCCCATAAATCATAATGCGCCGAATGTTTTTCGCAACGAACGCCTATTTGTAATTTGGGTATGAAACAAAATATCAATAACACGGATGACATTCTTTCTTCATTGCTTCACAAAAATTATTTCACTATGATTATTTTGTTTTTGTAGTAATTATTTCACAAATTCAAAAGCGTTATTTCAATTTGACGGGTGTCCGTAGAGATATGTATAAAGCGGCTAGGTTTTCAAAAAAAAGAAGTTTTCGAAAATAAAAATACAGTAAATATATTTACACTGTTCAATTATAAAAAGTCGTGTAAAAAAACTTTAAAAAAAGACTGTCAGTAAAATTTGCAAAGCAAATCGGAAATCCGTCAATTTGACGGGTGCCGCAAACCTAGTGATAAAATTTGCCGTGTTCGCATCAGTGTTTGACGATGTCTTCTGGTTTCACATAGTGGCTTTCCGGGTATCTTCCAGAAGTCTTCGTCGGGTATTAATTAACATCTAGTGTGCCGGAGGTGCCAATCATCACTGGGCTTTCATAATTATCTTTTCAGTGTTTTTTTTTTTTATCATTTAGCACATGTTTTTCTCATATTTAAATGAACCGTAATCGCTTGTCAACGAAATAATCAATCCAAAGAAATATTTTGCAGTGCTTTAAGTTTGGTACAAGTCAAGCATTGAGTATTTGAAGATTGCTTACTCACTGCGGTTGAAAAAAATATATTTCGAAAGTGACATTAGTGTTTGTCTTTACAGGAAGACCTCATGCAATTTTATTTTTTTATTTGGAAAGAAATTAATTCAGTTACACGAAAATAAAACAACAACAAAAAAAACGCATTTCATAATCAAACTTTTGTTTAGGAAGAAAAAAAAATATTTCCTAATAAAAATTCCAGAAAAATCACCTAAACCATAAAAATACAATTTGAAAAAAATACCCTATCTGAGAAGATAGCATCATTGACATAAACATAATTTTGTAAAACACATGTGAGTTATTACGATATTACAGTCAGCAAGGTATGACTAAAGTTGTACCTTGCAGGAATCCGGCATTCCAGAGGTTAATGAAGGCATGACATTGGTACCCCATAGATAAATCAGTGTTAGTTCGTCCTCTTCACATATCCTATAGCTTTTGGTGTTTGTGCACTCCCAACAGCTGCACATGTCTCCATTAGAGAGTGCAAAGTTGCCTGTTAATAGTTCTGGTAGCTCCTTCAGTAAGATTATATACATATTTCGTAGCTATCTGAGGTGTGGACTGTCTATGAGTACTTTGTATTACCTCATTTGTCTCATTCCTTGTGCATTAAACGATCAATTACCAATAAATCTTCTTCTAGTAAGATTTAAGATTCTCACGTTTAAAGTATAAATAGGATTGTTTTTTTAGTGTTAAGCCGTGTTGCGCATCTTTCTCATTAAGCCAACGTTTCAGACAACCTTACAGTGTCCATCATCGGGGCAGATATTTTTTTCTAAATCTGAAGCGCTCTGATACGCAAACCTTTTTATGTTCTTAATCACGTTACCGTGACCATTTACAGCATTTTTTACCTTATTCTACCTACTCATAAGTTATAACTAACAGTTAAAAGTAAACAAATTATTTCCAAGGGGGAAATGCCAGAGCCAATCTCTCGAGACATGGACAAACAAATAATAATAACTGCTCTGAAGTCGAGCGGCCAAAAGTCCCAAACAAACCTGCGCGTGTGAACTAGACAAACATACTGGCCTACGATAATACACTCAGTTGGCAGGCGTAGTCAAAGGAAAACAATATATTTATTTTGAAACAAATAATAAATCTTGTTACTGTAGTTGAGTGATCCTGTGTTTTTATAGTTTTCTACCTTCACATTCTTCGCGACGTAATAGTCTAGACTTTGGACTTGTGGAGAAGTTTTATTTAATTTATGTTTTTTATATGAATACCACACAAGAGTTCCAACTGCCCGGAACCTGTATACTAATGGCATCGCCAATTCGGGTATGATGTGAAGCTAAAAGGAGTGGGTAAAGGGAAGGTTGGGAGGTACTTGGTTATTCAGATCCGGTCACTGAAGACGGCTAAAGCCATTCAAACAACTTTTAGTTTCTTAATGGTGGTCTTTCACAAAAAAGTATCTACCACTCTTATGTTGTGGTTTAATATAAATAAATGTTGAATTAATATCATGTAGGAGCGTAAAGTTTATATTGCCTTACTTTACGGGAAAATAACCTCAAATATTTGCAGACTCTTCAAACAACTCTAAGAAACTTAGATGCTAAGAAATTAAACTCAAACATACGACTAACCACCTATAGCAAATAACTTTTCACTTGTGTCTTAAACATACAACTATAAACGCTTATAACTTATAAATAGTTTACTTTATAAAGGGATAAAATGTTATAATGCGCTGCCGGAAACCATCATAATTATGCCAATTGATAAATTCAAAATAGCCTCTAAGAACCATTTAAAATACGTTAGTAATACCAAGTAGTATATAAGATATAATATTATTATTAAGTCAAAAAGAATATGAATTATAATGAGATACTTTTTTAACTTTGATATACAAGTAACCAATATAAAATAAATAAAACTAAAAACGTTATCACATGTGATTCCTGTCTCGGTGCAAATTTATTTAAGGTTTTTTTTTATAAATAAGCTCTAAAGGTATTTTCTTTGTAAACTTGCATTATGCCATTTTTCGTGTAATAATCTCTAAAAATATACAATTAAGTACTCCGATTATGTAAAAAAAAAACTCGTTTGTGAACCATGAATTTTTCCACACCGAGATCTCCCTTTAGATTGTGGGTTTTATATAAATATATATTTTATTTTAAAACCTTTAAAATGTTAAATGCACCTGTTATTTTGAAATGAATGAGGTTACATTTCCACCTGAGTAAACCATTCGAAAATATGTTGCTTGGAGGCAAACACAGACAAATAATAACTAAGCAAATCACCTGTATTTGTTGCTCCCAATAATTTGTCTCCTACTTTATTGTTAAAAATAATACGTGATAATCTATATTTCCACTTATTTTAAACCTAAATTGCATATACACGTACTCCTATCTCATTAAATAAACAGTTTTTCGGTTCCAAATAACAAATATAAATTATTCAAATAATATTGATAATATTCAAACAATGTAATTTAGAAAAAGATACATAACAATAATTAGGTTGCGACCAAGACTCGAACACGGAATATTCCTCTATCCGAGAGAACGCATTAGCCAAATTGCTACTGAAACCCATTTTTATGAATCACATATTTCTTAGAAATCATTATTAATTTATTTATTCCGTTATTAACATCCATCTTTATTTTCGTAAGCAGAGATTCGAACCGGGGATATGAAATGAATTGGGCATGTTTTAAGCAATTGACTAATTATCACTGCAAGATTGTCCGCAATTTTAAATTGATGTGAAAATCAGCAAAATAGTTTGATTAGCTTAAAACAAATTAACACCGTAACTTACAATATTAATATATATAGGAGTACCTAATAAGGATCCAAAGAGGTGGGATAACTATAAGTTTAACTACAAAATAAGTCCTGAAATGAATATACAATTTTGAAAAGCTTGCGCTACTAAGTGGAACATAGAACTTTATATTCTTAACAAGCAATTATTATTCAAGTTGTATAAAAAGGTCTACACTCATCCAGACACCGGGCATCAGGCACCGGGCATCGGGCACCAGGCAACGGCCGGGCAGTAAACAAACAGGAGTTACAAAGATGTGCTAAGTGACTTTTGTTTTGTTTAAAAACAACTTGGTAAACAATTAGTGACAGCAGGTGTCCTCTATTGGAATTCCTCGGTACCCAACCCTCCCTTGTCCTGCCCTCCCGCCCCCCGATATGTTATACCACTGTGCGACCGTACGACTGTTGATTCAAGTTGCGTCTTCGGTCATCAAGTTATTCTCAAGGTTTGTAAAGCTCCATTCAGCATCCGTTCATGATTTAAAGCAGGTCTTCAAACAGTGTTTTTAAAACTTTGTAAAAAAAAATGACAAATTTACAGTGAAAATTTGAATTTGTGTACAAATGTGCGTTGTAACAGCTCAAGATTCACTTTTGTAAGATTTTTCAAACTTTAATCAACGTCAAAACGCTCATACAGCGGCAACATAATATATTGTGGAAAAGCTATGTGGCTAATATATTTTCCGGTGGGCGTATTCAAAATTTAAATAGCACTTTCAAAGGCATGCTCCGGCATGATTTAAGAAAAAAACTATAGGAGTGTAGTTTATTTTTTTACGGTTTGAATTTGCTTTTCACATCATCTAACTCTTTACTGATGCTCGTTTAAAAATAAAATAAAAAATATGACGAATGATCAAAATTTCCTTTACAATAATAAGAATTTTAAGAATATGTAAAACGTTTCTTATAAAAGCTGAGTTCAGAATAATACTCTAGAGAAACGAGGCATTTCAAAAGCAGTATCTTCCTGAAGGATCACACATGTCCAGCATTAAATTGCGTCCATTCGCGAGAACTCCGGAAGAATTTTGAAAATAATCGTTCTGTTCCAGTTTCAAACTTTATCCCATTCAAATCGCGGATACCCTTTCATTGTACGCAAATGCTGCGACCCGGGGCCATAAGCAAAACATATTATTTTTCAATGATATCCCGCAAACAAGTGACAGTCGCAATGGAGGAGGGTGAATTTAAATTTCTCATGTTGGAATTATGCATGGCCAATGCCGGAACAGGAGAAAGAAGACCGCGCAGTTGTAAATTGTGGTCAGCCTCATAATGCAATCCAACTGACAGCTTACAGGTCGGCTACACGCACACTACACGCGTGCTTTTCACGGATTGGCTATTCACGTATTCATAACTAGGGTGACCATTCAGTAAGCAAACAAACCAACCGGTTGCGTGGGATCGTAAGTTAGGTCATGTTGTTGCGAAAGAGGACATGTTACTAGTTACTAACATCATATTTACATAAATATTTTCTTTTTGAAATATTGTCAAAGTCAACAATATTTGACTCCGACTTTCTTGGAGGGCGGAGACTGTGGGTTTGATCCCTGCCACATCGCAAAAATATATTGATTTATTTTTTTATGGGACTGGGTGTTTTGGTGTTGATTGATTAATATACCTTACAAAAAAAAATTAATGATGGCTAAACCTTCCAAAACTTTTGGCAGTGATTTCTGCTTCATTAACCCTCTGGTGTTCAGTTTCGAACATAGGCTTCTCTTAAAAATCTCCAGTTTTTTCAATTCTTGACGACTCTCACCCATCATAAACCGTGACTTTAGGGCTTCAGCCCACCTCATCTGTGGGGGTCCTCTGAATCTATATCTCAACCAACCGACGATGCCTAAATATATGAGGAAAAACCTATGATTTTTATACATACTAAGATTTCAATTTATATCTACCTATATATACATGTATAGTAACCTCATGTGCTTCGTTCTACTATTGTGAAATATATTTTTATAAATTCTAGAAGTGGGAAAAAATAATTTACATACATCTAAATAAAAATAAATTTCAAATTTCATCCGGCAGTTGTGCTACAAATGCAGCAAAGTCTCACTTGAGCGTGCAGATTGTGACGGTAATGTCAGAGAATATTTCGTTTTAGGTACAATTGGAACTTTTATAGTACACATTTTTTTATACAATTAATATCATTTTTTCAAATTCCAACGGACGAAAGAAGGTTAATTTGTTAACGTGTAAATATAAAATTGTACAGTTTAAATATTAAAATATCTATTTGAAATAGTCGTCACTGCATTCTGTTTGGAGGTTTATCTTGGTGATTGTCGGGTAAAGTAAAACGAACAATAAATAAATAAATTTCGTTTTTAGACTAGTATATTTTTTCTACCAACTCTACATGAACCATTTTTAGCGGGATTCCGGTCATTTTCCGGCTTTACTGGAAGGCTTTTATAAAATTTAATGATCAGCCGTTTATTTCATTGAAGTCACGAGAAGAGCGCTATCTGATTTATCGAGAAATGTATACTTTTGATATTCACCGATTCTGAAACGAAACTAGCATTTTTTTTAAATTATGACAGCACGAATTACAAATCGGTACCCTTAGCGTATTCTTGTTATCAAGTAATTTCCTCGTTGGAAATCGTAAACATACTTAAAAAATATTTATTTATCAACAAACTAATTTACAACATAAGTAACACGAACTTAAAATAATAATGTAAATTATAGGGATAGGGTGGTATATGAATCAAGCAAAGACTAAATAATAAATAAAAATTATATATATAGTAAAGTAGAAGTGGCAAGTCAAGTCAAGACCAGGTCATTACAGGAGTCATAACAATTAAAATGTTTATTTAGTATCTAGCTAAGTGATAGATAAAAATCATGTGGACTTATACCAACGAAATTAAGGTTTTGACTTGAGTTGACCAGTTTACACATTTGGGACAGTGGAGAATAGTATCCATAATTAATTGAGTGTTGATTGACGAAGAGTACTTCACTAGTCCACAAAAGCGGATATTAAAAGGGTGGAGCTGCAGTAAAGTAGGTGAATCAAAAATGCAATTAATAATTGTGAAGAAACAAATGAGATCGAATTTGCTCCTACGGTTTTCTACTGGAGAAAGGTTTAGAGTCAGTTTAATTTCAAGATAAGAGTATGTGCCTCTTTCAACTCCTAACCTCCAAGCAATCCCTCTTAAGAACCCATGTTGAACGGATTCAATATGGCGAATACGTGGTAAAATGCATAGATACGGATATAAAAATCTTCCTCAAAAAGTGACATGAACATAAAGTTGAAAATCTTGGTACCATTTATAACAACGGATGTTACTGTCTGTGCTCACTACACTGGGAGGAGTTCCCGTGTCGAGAAAGGTGCACTTTTAGTTTTATTCTACCATGTACACAACAGTCATAAATAAAAATAATAAATAATGCTGAAATTTCAAACAAACATCTTAATATTTATTGAAATAGAGCAGGTGCCTTAACTTGTATTAGGTAATAAGAAAGTGCCTATCAAATCAATATTGTCTATTTTTTACATTAATTGAAACAAGAGCTAAAGGCGACATAACGTATAATTTGGCATACACAGTTTAGTGTACCTGTATCTTACCACTACCGACACCTGTTCTATAATGACTCCTGATAGTGGATGCATTTAGAAGCAATGATTTCTGAAGCATGCAAACATTCCACTGTTTATAGCGAAGTTTTAATGATTTCTCCTTTTTTGCCTCCGATTGGATTATAAAATTTGATTACACCTCTTCAAATTTTATGTTGCCGTAAATCGCTTATTTATTACGCTCATTTTTGACACCAAGCAAGCATTACTGCACACCACCGCTAATTAGCCCTTGCACGATCGCCAAAACACCTTTTTAATTCACCATAATAATTATGATTTACTTCTCGTAGATGCCAAGTCACACCGAATTACAACGTTAAGAATGCACATTTACCCATTTCTGAGATTTTAACGATGATTTAATTTTGAATTAAATTTAAAATCATCACGCCGTTTACCCGGAGTGGTAGGCAGATAGGATGGACCCCCACACCTCTATCTTGGCACACGCTCCTCGCTTCATTCACGTTCTTACACCGTCCCATACATACTCTTCTGTTATTCTGACTCTTAACACCTCAAGAATGTAATTCCCTTGGTCGTGCACACATCTTCCTCTTCTTCCATTAATCAATTTATTTTATTCATTGATAATATCCAGCACTTATCTAAAGACAGCTAAATATTCTGTTTAACAATTGGTAAGATACCGTTGCAAGATATTTTAACACACTTTTTATATATTTTTATAATGCAACGTACTGGCACGGCGGTATTCGAAACTACGAATTTAAGCTCAAATGAATTACTTTAATTATTAAATAACATAATTTCATTTTGAGTACTTACGTACGAGATTTGACTTTTTAAAATTGTAACTGAACAATCTTTTGAGAAAATCGTCAATTAAAAAAATAATCTTTTTAATTCCGGACAAGCGATAATGTAGCTATAATATATTTTACAAAGAACGATGTTTATTCTATATTTAAAATTTTCTCAATTTTCATCTTAGCTAGTTAACATACATCCCGTGATTTTTCACGACTAACAACTAGCAATTTAATATAATCTTAGCGTCAATCAATGCGGGTATTATGGTTCTATTACCACTGGTTCAAAGGTTTATTTTTATTTTTTCCATATTCTAATAACGTTATTACTTGGATAGATACTGTTTGATCCGAAATTGCAATAAAACAGCGAATGTATTTTCAGCTTCAGATGAATTTGGAAAATAGTGGATAGAATAGAATGATAAACCACACCACTTGATGGAAGTTTCTAATTATGGATGTGGAAAGATTATTAGAGTGAAGGAAAATGGGAAACCATTCACTCACCGATGTATTGAAGTGGAAGTTCTTGATTCTTTTTACACGGTTATATTGTTAACGAAACGAATCTCAGCAAAACACCACATTACATTACTTGGGAACAACAACAAACCGACGAACAAGCAAGAGACCAACGAACAACACAAACCACGTTTTTTCACATTAAACTCTTCTGTTTCGAACACCATTTTGTTCTATACGGAATTTAGTATTTCGAAATGGTTGCATAAGGTAGGAACTGGATGAAAAACATAAAAGTAAGGAGACTGGATGATAAACATAAAAGTACGGGTCGCATAAGTACGGTACGGTCTACGGAGGCTGCGTGGCCTGTCACCTTTTCGCGCCCGCGGACGCTTTAATTGTCGCCCAGCAATCCTTTAAGGGCGATGTTAACACGGAGACGCTTACGCTACCCGAGGGCGGGTACCGAGAGACGCTGCAATAACTGCGGAGGATTTAGTATATGACTTTGAAACTCACGGCGTAAATTACGTTATCTGCAGATATGCTATTTAACAGCAACAACAAAAAATCAACTTTATTTCTTCGTTGTGAAATAAACCCGCAAATGAAGTTGTCTTAATTCCACTAGCTCCAGATAGTGAGATTCTGAATTAAGCTTAAATATCTGTAACCACTGCATTAATCGTTTTTATTTTTTTATTTTATTTTTTTAAGAAAAATAAACGTTCACGGGTCACGAATTACCTGACAATATTTTCACTCCTCCTTCCATAAATATAAGCTGAAAATGTTGCTTGTGCAATTATGAAGGGCTAACGTGAAGCTAGTAGAGCAATTGAACCCGTGACGCTTGAGTGGAAATCGGTCTGAATCCAACCACATCCCTACTTTGAACTTCGAAGGTGCCTCTTTTGGCTTTGGACTTCTAATTAATAATTTTGATATTTGTTTTATATGGTAACTAGCAGTTACTATTTACTACCCGGCCTCCACAGCAGGCACCACGTCTTTTTTTAAATGATATTATCATTAAAAATATAAATATGTACTCACAACTCCATTCCTCCTAATGAAAATGACTTTTCGAGATGAAAACACCTGCGTTAACCTAAAAATTTAGACATGATAGGTTGTGTAAATGTCAGTACAACAAAGCTCATCCATTCAGTGAGATATACAAACTAATCTGAGTTTCCCTTTTATAGTTAAGATTATTTACTAATCATTTCTTATAGATAACGTCAAATCCGATATTTGTGAATTTTTCATGCATCTAATAATTTGACACCTCCCGTTTTTAATCCTGTGTTCTTCTTATGCATCGAAAGAAAGAAACTTCGATGAATAAAAACAGAGACAATCGAAAGAAATAAAATATAATATATCATAATAATTCCAACATCAGTAAATGTTATTTATATGTTTGTGTAACTGAGACGAATGGTGTTCGCATTGAAACCTCACTGATTGATGTAAATGGCCGTGTAGATGGAATGCATCTTGCTCTGAGAACCCAGTTTACAATCAGCTATAATATAAACACATAATAAATCTTAATTTATCGCCTTCGCGTCTTTATTCCCGCGTTAATGTCGGCCGGCCATTCAACATCCATCCAATCTCCAACCCGGCTTCGCCAAACATGTCTGATTGCACATTAATAATTATAGATGCTTTCCGTAAATACATAATTCGTGAATTGCCTATAATGCTGTATTCGCAATTTGGAATAAGTATGCCTGTAATGGAGTAATTTTACAAAATTATCCCTTTTTATTGTTTTAAAGTTTATTTTATGAAAATCCATTTTAATTTTTAAGTTTTTTTATTCTATTGTCTAATGTAAATATATATTTACACGTGACAGCTTTTTCGTCTTTCGAAGGCATTGTCAAAATGTTTGATAAGGCGAATCAACTGTCATGCGTAAAAAGAAAAATAAAAACAAATATTCCTTAGCAGAACTATTTTCTAAAAAAAAACGTTTTTTCAAATTGAAATGATAATTATTAATTTAAAAAAAACATGTTTGAAGTACTAATATTTTTACCCTCCAAAATCGCTAATTCCTGAACGGTCCCTATTTGACGTAGTACCTCTACTAGTTGCTAACACAAAAAACTATCGTCGGGACCCGAAACTGCCTACAAATGTTGGCCGGTGTGAAGTTATAAACGCCTCCCGCACGAACAGATCGTTTTAGCAATGAACAGTCAAAATACGCTATCAAAAATGTATGCACTAATCTAAAAAAAGTGTAGCATAAATACCATTATTTTCGTTTTTTTTTTAAGAATAAAAGAAAACAGTGAAAATACTAAATTGTTATAAATGTTTGTATTGGTGGTGTGAATTTTTGGTATACACGTACTTAAGGGTGAAATTTTCAATGATTCACTTTTGGAAAGAAAGTGTTCATATTCGAAGAGTGGTCTATTTTTCATTTAGCCTTTTTAAACTGAATGAATCATCTCTTGATCAACTGCTAAATTAGCCTTAAGGAAGTCCTCTAATAGATACTTGTTCAAATATGCGCAAAAGTAATAAATAAACATTTAATAACGGATTTAATAAATTCCGGTTATAAATTCTGTTAGCGTTACCCCAGAAAATGTAAAATGATTTTATCAAAGTCAAAGATCAAAGCCATAAATTCAAACCTACTTGACTTCATAGATTTCCTATGAGCCAAAATGTTCACATGAACAAGATTCCTCCTTGGGACTGGCTTACCTAGTATCTGATGTATGCGGCGTGGTTGATGCGTTCTATAGGTCTTGGACGGATGTCGAACCAGGGAACAGCCGCCTCTGAGCCGAGCCGCCGACCACGAGGAAGATAAATCACATCTGCGGATGCTGTATCGATGGACTCGTTTCGCTTTCCGCCTTTGCCGCTTCATCAGATGATAAATAGGGTTTAATAGGATTTATACGAGCGCTGTGACTTAGTTTGCATCTATGAATCAACGGGTTCATTCAAGCTTTTGCGGGGTTTGTTCCAACTATTTCTTGTAAGTCCATCATTATGACTCGATTTAAAAATGCAACTTTTACAAACGTAAGAAAGCTAGGTATCGGTATTAGTTTTAAAATACAAAATAAAAATTATAAATAAATGGTCAGTTCTATAATTTTGGTGTATCTACCGCAGCGAATTTCCTTTAGCATCCACTTCCATATTTTTCTTCTAAACAAGCAAATCTAGTAATCTTCATCCTCTGAATGCGAAAATAATCTAGTCTGTTCGTAAGACTTCAAGAGCGGTAAATACTCTCAGTATAGTCATGGTGAAAGACCTCAATTCAGAATCGAAATGTTACTTTGAATGGCAATAGCCGTGCTTAGTAACCAGATCTGAATATCCAGATGCATCCCAATCTTATTTTTCTCTATATTCTTCCCTTCCTCACTCCCTTTAGCCTTTTCAGACCATACTATATTTAATTTCAAATAAATGAAGCGTTTAAACAATAGGGTAACAATTAATAATGAATCTGTAGATACGAACCAAAATAAGATGAAAGTGTTTAAAGTGGTCCATCTTCAGATGTTGCCCTTACATGCGGCCAGGCTCGAGCCGACCAGCAATGTATCTTCACCTCAACATGAAATTACACGTCCATTCTGACGGGCGCCCGACAATAACTCTCTTCCCGGCCGCGGCCCGCGGTACTCTACTGCGTCTCGGGAACACGGGGCCTAATGCGTGTCTGGCGGCGTTACTACTGACGCCTCGCCGCTCTACCAGATTTCCAAGCAAACACGGCCAGGGCTGGATTAACGCGGGGGTTAAAAATGTTAAGGCTAACTTTAGAATAACTGTACTTTGAGACTGATCTATATACTGCAGAGTAAAGGGTGTTAGCTCTCAGAGGCAATAGAACTGTGGCACCCACATTTCATAATCAGTTCCAATTTTTTTGTTCAATTCCGTTATTTGGAAGCCTCATGAGGTGCGGTACTCTCTCATGTCGGAGAGGGTCCAGAAAAAAAAACTTAGATTTCTTTACATTAGGGAGTCGGGCCACTATCCGTGACTACCCAGCGAACTTTCTTCTGGGCATACTCGGACTTCGTTCTTGGCAGCTGAGAAGAGAAGGGTATGCCGCCACTCATTTCTTCAGACTGCTGCAAGGCTAAATCCTGCTATTTTTGAGCGCGTATGTCTCTATGTTCCTAATGACTATTTAAGACAGCGTCATCATAGATTTTTCTATTTTCCTACCTGTAAGACCAACCTGCCAATGGTTCTGCCGGTGGGGAGGAGTATATTGCTCCTGAACAAAATTTCTTCGATATCTAGTAAAGATAGAAGAAAACCGACCATCAAAAAGACTTCAAAGTCGTAGTCTGCAAGTCGATAGGGTGATATGAGACCTCAACATAAGGCAATAGACGGTTTGAAGGCAAACAAATTTTGGGCATAAGGAAATGTAGGGAGAGAGTAGAATAGCGGTAAGAATGTGGGTTTACCTGGAAACGACAAGGTGTCTCTAATGGTTATAGTGCCCATGGTAATTATGATGATGCTCTTTTATTTAAATATTACAATGAATGCATAGTGTCAAATAAAAATAGAATAACAGTATTATAAGATGGCGTCCTTGTTTGGCAGATAAGATGATTGCTGATTGCAAATGCTGATGATTCGAAGATAAAAGCAAACTTGACTTTAAAAAAAACAAAAGAGGCGAAAGCCATCAAGAATCGGCAAATTTTGAGGGACGTCCAAAACTAGACGTCAGAAGAAACTAAAAAAACATAATAAATTGTATTTGTTATTTTCGTAGAAAGCAATTACTTTGTGGTTTGACGTATTTAAAGAAATGAAACAATAACTTTGTATAAGACCACGAATTTTATTTTATTTTTTTATGACCGACCGGTTTCGCTTAGCCTAAGCATCATCAGGGTACAAAATAAAACTTAACAAAAAATACAAAGTGTGCGTTTATATACACATACAGCGCCCTTGAGGTGATTATTCACAAAAACGGCGCTATACAAATTATCCAAATATTATTAGAGGAAGAACCAATTATAAAATAAAATAACAAAACAATATATCCTTTGTTATAATTTAAATGTTATTTTATTGTTTTCTCTTTCTTTTGTAATTTTATTTTATAATTTTCTCTCTCTCTGTATGTTTATATAACCTCACTTTTTGTATTTTTTGTTTCGTCCAATTTTGTACTCTGATGATGCTTAGGCTAAGCAAAACCGGTCGATAATAAAAATCAAAATAACATTCATGGTCTTATACAACGTTATTTCTCTAATTTCTTTAAATGATAATTTAATCAATTTATGTGTAATTAAAGATTAGATCTCAACCGACGTCTCCAGCTCCACCTCTGTCTGCAGCTGCGGTTTGTTTCTGGCCTGAAATTATTATATCATATCAGATCAGCGAACATTGAATGCGTAAATGTTATTGTTCCGTGGCGTGGGTACCAGCAATAAATATCAATAGGCCATTTGCAGGATTGCAATAATTCACGGAACCTAACAGAAGATGTTGCGGAAATAAAGATATTCATTATAAATAGAGTACATCGTACTTACGTATCACTTTGTATGCAAAGCCTGAACTCTCAAATGTGTTAGGTAGATATACATATGGGATATAGCAAATATCGCGAAATGAACCTAACTGCTTATTCTTCAGTTACTATTATAACTAACTGTTACCCGTGAAAAATCTCGGGATGTAACTTGACTTGCCAAGAAAAAATATTAGTTCCATTTCAAATTTAGAGTAATGTCTGCAAAAATATATTATGGTTAAGTACTTTATTAAGTAGGTAGGGAATTTGATAATTTCAACTAACATCAGTTCCAAATTCCAAGTTCACATTTGTACGGACGTAAGTACTAAAAGGAAATGATTTTCATTTATTTATTTTATTTTTAAAAAGAAAGACGAACATTACCGGGTTACGAGTAACCTGACAATATTTGAAAAACTCCTGCTGCCATCATAATAAGCGCAAGATGTTGCTTGTGCAATGATGGAGGACTTAGCCAGCAGAGGAATCGAACCCACGACACTTGGGTGGGAATCCGACGCGTTTGTCCACTCAGCTACTAACCGGCTTATAGTTAATTATTGTTCAGGAAAGCCTGATGAAGATATGTCTACCAGATTTTTTAATCTTACGAATTTAACATTTACATTGATAAATGTTTTCATTTATAGATGTATCAAACTGTTATTATCTCAAGTAAAATGTCATTCATATGAGGTGCCTAGCAATGGTATACGCATTTGATGTTGTTGAGGAGATTGCCGATTCGATTCCCAACTCCACGCAAAGACATACTAACGTGGATTTATAAATTCAATTGTATTCGTTAGGGATGGGGAGTAGATGGGGAAGAAGAAGATTTGGAAGTACCTGGCTTATCAGATCTGATCACCAAACACGGCTAAAGCCATTTCAAGCAACGTTTCGATTCTGAATGGTGGTTTTTCATCAGGGCGATACTTGGAGTATCTACCACTCTGATCGATACCTCTGTTGACACTAATATCATTTAATTAATTTTAACTTATGGCATTTAAGAGTCAAATTAGTAAAATATCATCTAAAGAGTGGTAAACAAAGCTGGAAAGTAAAAAAAACATTCGCGAAGTGTGTCAAATGTGTGAATTTATCAATTTATAAATTATTAATAATATAATATGAGTGTTGGCTTGTTGGTGCGGGTGTGAACATATAATTTATCGCCGGTGATATCGAGCCCACTTAAACGTATTGTCGTACAGCCAGGCAGTGCCAGACATGTAAGTTAGTGACAATCTGTAAAATGCTTGAACTTGCCACTGGTTGTTTACCGCTTTTGCATTTGTACATGCGCACTTGTAAATGATGTTTTCTCTATTTTAGTTTTAGTTACGGCTTGCGTGGTCGAGCGGTAAGACACTCGACTACGAATCCAGAGGTCGCGGGTTCAAACCCGGCGTACGCAAATAAATTTAATTTAATTAATATGCGAGGGGCTTAGAAGCAAAGGCAACAATCTCCTTCATTTTGAATTATTTCTTGGAAAGTTGATTTAACGTTTAATGCACTTTTCTTTTGTGAATATGTTGATACATTTAGAGATAATTGTTTCAAATTGTTCCTAGTTTAATGTGCACTAACATTTTTGTACACTTCATTCTCCATTTCTTTATAATAATCATTCAAAAGTTGACAATGCTACAGAACCGTATTTGGAAATTGCTGCCTTTGCTTCTAAGCCCCTCATGTGTCTTAACACATTTAATTCATATAAAATAATATTTGATATATTTGCGGCACGTTCCAGAGTGGTAGATACTCTAAGTATCGACCTGGTGAAAGACGACCACCCTGAATTGAAACGTTACTTGAAATGGCTTTAGCCGTGTTTGGTGACCAAATCTTAATAGCCAGGTACTTCCCAACCTTCTTCTTCCCCATCTCCTTCCCCTACCCATTACCTCCAACCTTACAACATATCCCAATTGGGGCTGCCATAGTCTCACTGGCTCTAGACGATTGGGAGCAGTTGGAACACTTCTGCGGTATTCACTATAAAAAAACAACATCACCAACGGTGGATGATTATAAAGAAACAACCACAATTATTAAAATAATTCACCACATCAGGGACCGAAGATATAAATTTCTACTGGCCACAAATGGCTTACTTCCAGGTGCTGTAACATTGGCTCCAATATCAGTACAACATGAAACGCCACCCATCTTTTTCCCATGCGATACGAGGCTATTGCCCCAATCGTGCAAAATATCAATAAAAATCGTCAGGGAAGGGAAGAACATCTCCTTTTCCACAGCATGAATGCATTTTCCCTCTTAATCCACCGGATTTATTGATCTTAACAACCAGAGAACATGCTTATCCCTTGGTCTTAATCGCTCCTCCAGTCTATCCCGGTGGTAGCGTGGTGGCGTGGTAGTGCGGTGGTGCGCCGGGCTGTTGTTATTAATGACGGAGTTCGAGCCCGGTGCGCCTGCCCAGCCGCCGTACGTGACGCGGCGATCCGCCGGGACATTAATCTCGCCGTGTGCTGGTAGTTCCTCCGATCTCGGGGCAGACGATATTCCCATATCCTTGGCCTGTGAACTGCGCGGCCGACACGTGCGGCTAGAACAGCACCAGCTCTGGCGAACTGTCAATATGTTTTGAATCATAATCCTCAAAGACGTAACACGTACGGCTAGAGTATCGTTAGGTCTTGCACACACTATTAATAATAAATAATCGAAGGAGTTTCCTCCCTTTGAATTATTTTACAATAAGGCGATGGGTTTTTAACAATGACGTTACATATATATAGACACGTTATAGCATTAGAATATTAACACAAAATGTGGCAAGCAAAAAACATACACGTTACCAGTAAATTCATCATTCAAATATCGGTCATGTATGACAAAGATAGACATTTATAGACGATATGTGTATGAACGAAACAGATCCGAAGTTCGGATCGCGTTCCATACTTATAGATATAGTAAACGACCTCAAGGGACGCGTGACAGTTTAATACTAAATCGGCTTAAACACCGATCACACCAACTAGCGTGATTATTGCTTGCCACTTTGACAGCGCTACAACGTGTCTATATATGTGTAACGTCATTGGTTTTAAATCAATATTCCTTACATTTTCGTTTCCTTTTGCTTGTGTCCTCCTCTCCTATCGGAACTTGGCTATCATCGATAGATTTCAAAACCATGAAGTGCGCCATTTTCATCTGAAACGTCTCCCGTCAATCTTCTCTGGACTCTTTTTTTGACGGCCTCCATGGTCGAGTGGTAAGACGCTCGACTACGAATCCAAAGGCCGCGGGTTCAAAACCGGCGTGCGCAAATATCTTTTATTGAATCAATATGTGTAATTACACATTTAATTCATATTAAATAATATAAAGCATATTTGCGGCACGTTCCAGAGTGGAAATGGTGAAAGACCACCATTAAGAATCGAAATGTTGCTTGATTGAAATGGCTTTAGCCGTTTGTGACCAGATCTGAATAGCCAGGTACTTTCTAACCTTCTTCTTCCCCATCTCCTTCCTATCCCACTATTTTCAGCCTCACAACATACCCCGATTAGGGATACTATAGTCTCACTGGCTCTAGACGGTTGGGAGCAGTTGGGACTCTTGTGCGGTATTCACTTAAAAAAAAAAAAAAAAAAAAATGAGTTAAGGGTCAGCACTCAAAAATGATTTTAAACGTTACTTTCTATCATTATAATACAAGTAATCCTACAAATGATGTTTCTGATTTTTTTTATGGATATTTAGAAAAATGACAGAGGTTTCCAGTGAATGCAACGTTATAACTGTAATCCTTTAAATTCTATGAAAAAAATACTTAGGTGTCAGTAAAGGGTTCATTTTGAAACCAGAAAAGGCTTTTTGAACGTTTTACCTAAAATTTGAGTATGCTTTTCATATAAGATTTAAAAGATTACTGTTTAACAATTGTATTCACTGGAAACCTCAGATATTTTTTTTAACTACCCATATAAAATTAACAGATGAATCATTAGTAGTATTCATTGACTAGAAAGATAAAAGTTTCAAATGCTTCCCCTATATATTAATTAAGACAGTTCTTCAAGCTAACTTTGGTTAACAAATCGTTGTAAAGAAGACTTCATCCAGAAGTCAATAAAATAAAGTTTTCCTTAATAACGAGTATATTTGTGTAAGATACTCTCAGTGCCGCCCTGTTGAGAGACCGCCACTGAGAATTCAAATGTTGTTTCTATATACGGCTTTGCTATTTTAAACAAAAAGCAAATCATGTTTTAAATTAATTAGGTTGCCATAATTCCCCTGAATCCGAGCGGTAAGGCTCTCGTGTGGTATTCACATGCCTAATATTATTTCACCTCTCCAATTCATAATTATTAAAAAACACATTAATATTATGTACCTAAATTATAATTTTTGAGCGAAGCAATTTGCAAAGAGACGTACCTACCTCTCAAAACATATCTTATCCTTGCGAACATTTTAAAACGTTTTGTTTCTGTATATTAAACGGTATAATTAATGTGTGCAACACAAAGGAATTTATGTAATACCGTATGAGATTAATTGCTCTACACGTGTTTTACACGTAGCCTGTTTCCTTTAAATGATAATTACATTCAATTTTTTCTTCTAAACGAAATATTTATTTGTTGGTGTTCTTATTACCTTCATAAACAGTTGTAGGTAGAACAAGTTGTTCTGAAATATTGAGATATCACTTGACTTATCGAAACAAAATATTGGTTACCCTAGTCCACCCTTTTCAAATACTGAATAATGTCTGCTAAAATAAATATAGGTAGGTAGGGATTTGAAAAGATTATTTTTCAATTTGATAATTTCGATTAAGAACAGTTCCAAATTTACGTACTAACAAAATAAATTATTTATAGTTAATTTGTTTTATTCTGCATAAGTGCGGTGTAGCAGGAAGGCCGCGATACCAACTTTACGAACAATTTTAGTATCGCACTAGTGAAAAAAAGATAAGATCGACCGGTCGGTAGCTGAGTGGACAAAGGCATCGGATTCCCACCCGGTCGTCGTGCGTTCAATTCCTCTGCTGACTAAGTCCTCCATCATTACACAAGCAACATCTTCCGCTTCTTGTGATGGCGGTAGGAGTATTTCAAATATCGTCAGGTTATTCGTAACCCGGGAATGTTTGTCTTTCTTTTAAAAAAAATAATAAAAAATAGTGTTGTTAATAATGAGTGCAAACGATGGAAATAGAGAGCTTTTTCCTATTCAGTGTTTTTGATGTGACATTCTGTACGTTTTTTTCTTTTACACATTTCGATTTAGAAATGCATTATCTTCTCTTGTTCTTCCTCTGATGCCCTCTACTAACGGAGGTTCACTATCATCAGGGTAATCTTCACCCTGCAGTTTGCAGCCTAGAACAACTGGAATTGTACTCGTAAACTTCACGTATATAACCTACCTGTTATTTAAACCGAGAGTCGAAATAATGCTTGGGGTCATTATTTTTAACACATATCAGCACCCACTTGATAGCAGCTTATTTTCCAGCAGCCGTGCCTAATGGGATGTAAGATTTGCTTCAGTTCAAAACTCTCTTTTCTCTGGTGTGTGGTACCCACTACCTACCATATACCAACAAAAAGAGCCCCTTTGTCAATCAGCCAAAGAAAAGGTTCCCTATTCAACGAATCACCCACTGGTTCTACGCATCCGATTCAAATCATAATTCTAATTTTATTTTCGAGCCGTGATTGTAATATGTAATTATTGTATTTTGAAAACCGTGGGTATGGTTCTGGGGCTATGTAACTGCGGGGATGCAGCCAAATTATGAAATCATTTAATCAAAACTACGTAACTTTATAACACGAATGAATGCAACACGTCATATTAGAATTGAGTCTAGCACAATTCGCTGGTAATACGCGAGTAATCAATGAAAGCTCCATCGTAAAGCATATTTCTGTTTTGAGATAGGTTATAATGAAACTATCGCAGGTATGCCTTCAGTTTTGTTACACTCAGCGGCAAAACTACCAGTATTCTAAATGAGGTATTTTACAGTTAAGAATATTCAAAACCTAAAAATATGGTATTATTGTACTATATGGTTATTCATAAATCGTTTTTTTTTCAAACCAACAAATGAAAAACTCTAACTCTGACGGCATTCGGAGAGATTGGCTAATACGTGACGTCGTTTGATTTAAAATGGCGCCACTGCACACTTCAAATCGTCCTGTTTTTATCAGTAAAAAAATCTACCATCAAAAAATATTTGACTATGAAAACTCTTATGTTAGACCGTTAATATATTGTGATATAAAAATATGGAAAAACGTGTATTATTGCGTATTTTGCGGCCTTTTTATGCTGGATTTTAAATTTGTTTTATTTTTTTACTATTTAAAACCCGTAAAAAATCACGGGATGTAACTTGACTTGCCAATAAAAATATTAGTCCTATCTTTCTATTTTCTACCACCGTGGCGCTGCGGTATGTACGAGTATATGAAGCAGCTTCTCGTTATCTTTGTGGTATAGGGCGCTACGCGGTGGTGCGGGCTCACATGTGGATTCCACGCGGACACCATAGGGTCCTAATAATGCCGCCCTAATTAGGCTGGCCCGGGACCCTGTTCCCTCAGGAAATAAGGAGCTGATTCCGCTACGCATGTATATATGATAGGTACTAGCTTTACTAACCGGGTTCCCCCTAGATTTTAATTGAAAACTACGGATCCAACAGTTTAGCTCTCTTGTTAACTTTTAACTTTTGGTTATTGACAGTTAAATGAATATTCAAAATCACACTGATACTGACCCATAAATTTCAGATGGAAAACTCCGTGTAAGCTTAATGCTCACTTTTTGCTATATTTTAGTGAGACGTGCAAGTGGATTAAGAAAGACGGACAACCACGGTAAATGGTAGAAAACGCATTTTTTTGTTTCCAGCTAATTCATATTTTAATGAGTTTTCCACGAATTTTCTACATCGAATAAAATGTGTACGATTCTTGTCTGAATCCCGGGATGCCAGAAGCTGGCAGGAGGTATGGAATAATAAAATCAAAAGCCTTTATAATCGTTATCCTTCGCAGTTATTTTAACGAGGAGCGTCCGAAGAGTTAAGAGTAGACTTCCGTCGCGGCGAATGAATGCGCCTGAAGAAAAAGCCAGTGTTAAATAAATTCTCAAACCTTTTTTACCGCGAACCAACAAAAGTGTACACCAAAGGTCGCTTGTATTCAACGCCAACCTTTTACGTATGAATACGGCGCAGAAGTTCTACTGTCCGGAACCAATAGAACTATTGCAACCCCAAGTTTCGTGAGGAGGTAGGAAAGTGAGAGAAAATAGATGGGCGAAAAAAAATTACACTCACGCTCGTCAAATTCGGCATAGCATAATGGTTTACACATTTTACTTTCTGCAGAAAAACTTTATTTTCATAAGCTGTCGAATGCGCATTACACAGTGGACTTTTCCATATGAGAAGCGGCGTTTCTACGACTTATTATTGTATTTAACAGCTCGTCTGAGGAATGTATTTACGGCCGTGTTTCCTCCCTCCTATAATAAATAATAATAACTTTTTTTTAAGCAGAACAGGGTGGTGGGTGCAATATTCTGTTTGCCACATAAATAATAAAACATATGAGTTAAATGAAAACAGTGAAAGAGATAACATAAAAAAAAGAAAACAACATAAAATGATAATAATAATATAAGAGCATATGTAATTGCATAAACTAAAAATAATGCAATAAAGAAAAAACAAAAACACAAAATAACTTTTTCCTATAACATGGATCTCTTCGAGACGCAGGTTCACACCTCCCTTTCCTCAAAAATACACTCCACACAGCATCCCTAAATATAATTTTTTTTTTGTTTAAATCAGAGGTACCCAAACTTTTTTGTCCCGTAGACCACATGCCGATTTTTTTCTGTTTTGTATAGACCCCCTGCTTTTGTAATATTGATTTTTTTTAGCGTTGGGAAAAACTTCAAAGTTTTGTGAACGCTCAGGAACTACTAGTTCTTTGAAATGAACCCTTCGCGGTGAACACTTTAATTGAAGTTGAACTCGCCAAAAAAAAGTACTAGTTGGTAGAGATCTCAAATTGAAAAGTGCTAGCAAATTGACAAAATATCCTCCCCAAAGAATTAACCAACATTTTGGTGACGGCCTGCCTAAATCCACTATCTTGGACCCCCATTAACGTCTCATGCACCCCCAATTTTTTTTTTCATTGACGTGGACCCCTTGCAGGTTGGAATCGACCCCTGGGGGTCGATATAGACCACTTTGGGAATGACTGGTTTAAATAAACAAAAACATCCGTCGTATAAAACATTGACAAGTCATTTTAATAATGCTCTTCGCCAGTTTTCAATCCAGTCCTATTCTCAAAACTTCGACTCGTTTGCAACGAAGTTTGTCAACCTACAGAAATCGACATCTTAAGCTGTTTACCTCAGCAATTCGCCTGAAATTATTTAATCGTCGCAGTGTGTTTATCAACAGATGAATCCACTCTTACTCTAACATCCTTGTTGTTTCAACGTGAAAGCTTTATTGCCTTGTTCAAATATGCTAACCCTTTGAAGATTCGCCATAAAAAAATGGTCCATTTAATGAGATTCAAGATGCATTCAGTTTATTATTAATTCACATATATGTACCGAAGTTCGTGTACCGTACGAAGGCTTCACAGCAATTTTTCAATCTAATTTAATAATCGAGAATATTAACTTCCCAACACCCAGACAGCGCAACCCGCAAACGTAACAACTCAAAATCAAATACGAGGAATGTTAGATATCAAAAAACCAATATCTTCTTGGAAACGACCTCCATCACGTAATGGTTCGGACCGTTTATTTAGGATCCTGAGATCGCTAGTACAAAAGTACGGTCAGTAGTCGAGTAGTCCAAAGCGTTCGGGTACCCATCCTGGCTTGCTGGTTTAATCCTTTGCTAGCTTAGTTCAATATCATTGCACAAGCAACATTGCCAGCTTACAATGATGGAAGTAGGAAGAATTCAAATAATATTGTCAGCTTATTCGTAACCGGAAAGTTTGTCTTTCTTTATAAAAAAGTCTATCATTATATGTTTCTTTTGATTTTTTATTTTAAATTCGGTGATCTGTAAATCATGCACAAAAATACAACGTCAATAATGATCGTAGCACAATTCAATGTTGTTCCAAGTTATTTTAAAATCTTTCCCATTTTTTCATAGTCATAGACAAAGTCATTCAAATTTAATAGTCATCATCCAAATCAGTCACGATGACGTCAGGATACAAGATGGCCGTGTCCAGGGCGGCGTCGCGAGCCTTCGCCCACACGAGACAGCCGACGACTGGTAACAGGTAGCCCTACCAATTATCAATTACAAACAATGACGCTGCACATGGCGGCTAACGATGGCCGAATTTTACGTCTCGGGCCATAGATGTGTTGAAAAAAAGATGCGTGTGTATCGCTGGGCTTTCGTCGTAAGGGTAAGAACTTGTTCGAAAGCTCAAAAATAATAATGATTTTTTAACATATCTATATAATTTGAAACGTTTTAGCACTTTAATAAGAGTATGTGACGTAGAAAAAAAATCGTATAGATTTTAATCACTGTCTCACAAAAGTTTTGCGTTTTTTTAAGTGGTACCTAGTTTACCTAAATTCGCATGCATGTAGTTTCACAAGCAAAAAATAAAGAAGTATCTCATATATTTATGTTATATTACCTCCAATTTCTGAGCTCGTTCTAAGACGTCATTATATTTAGGTACCAGCATGTTCATATAACAGAAAGGCATCCAATGAAATCGTATTCCAGTGAAAATCAACAATGCTATGATATACGCAAAATAAACCATGTCATTGTTGGAATTTAGATTTAAATAATGTAAGCAGATGAATAACATACAACTCGAACACTTGGAATAACAAAGTTCCATCTGACACTGCATTATCATGCGATAATGGACTCTACAGAAAGCTACTGTAGGGTTTATTATCGCATAGCAGTGGGGGTCAGATGGAACTGTAATATACTCGAATACAAGACGAAAAATTAAATTACGTACAAGGAAAAAATAACCTTGCCAATGTAACTTACCAACCAGTTCATGCGATTTTATAATGATACCTACCTATTTAAAAATAAATCTATTATTTTTTTGTAAGTAGGACTTGTTTAATACACATATAACTACTTGATATAACTACTTGGTATATACTACTTGATATAACATACTCATGTATTTTATATAGTTCTTGCAGGCTATTTTTAATTTGCTACTTAGTATAATTTTTATGGTTTCCGGCAGCGCATTGTAAAAATTCATCTCTTTATAGAGTAAACTGTTTTGTTTATTGGATTTATTCTTTCTGGTAGTCTGATTTCTTTGCATTTCCTTGTACTGTCTGTGAATATCCACGTTGTAAATAATTTGGTAATAAGTTGGTTATAAGTTTTATTTTTACTTTTATTGTATGTGTAAATATTAATGTTTTTAATGTTAGTATCTATTTCACTGTTAGCCAATTTAGTTCGTCTGACATTTTTAAATATTAATGTTTCTAATGTTACAGCGCCCTTGAGGTGATTTTTCACAAAAACGGCGCTACACAAATCGTCCAAATATTATTATTATTATTAGCATCTATTTCACTGTTAGTTACAAGCTATAAGTGCTTATTGTAAGTCACTGGTTGAAATTATTAGGTGTAACCCATTAGTAATAAATCTTAACTGTAAGTTATTAGTTATAAGCTTAAGTGATAAATTATAGGTTAGATAAATTAATTTGTAAAGCGCCCCTGAGGTGATTTTCCCACAAAAACGGCGCTATAAAAGTTATCCATTTATTATTATTATTATAAGATTAGGTAGCAAAATAATGTATACATCCCATAATAAAAACCAAAAAACAAATTAAAATACTTTCTCAAAATGTGGCATGGGGAAAGCCACACAAAGAATGCATACGCTTTAACAGCCAGGCGGGTCTAAGTTATCTCGGGTTTTATCGAATTCATTTCGAAAAATTCGTCAGTCGAATAAAAAAATATATTCCCGGTAGTGACACGAGGAAAAACAAGGAGTTACGTTTTTTACAGTGCCCAAGTGTGAGAAAGAAACGTGGCGTTTTACATTTTAATTAGGTGCATTCATTTGTTGTTTAATTATTTAAATATAATCACGTTTTAACTGACAATTTATCGCCGTGTCCAGAACAGGGGCATGATTGATGGGACGCATTAAAATAATAATGTTGTCGAATGTTTGGCCGCTATTCGAAGCGCTTAAAGTTAATAATAACTATTAAAATAAATGATCGCTGAGCGGAATTTCTAACTAACTGTAATTTTTGCCAAAATTATCACTTTATTTGGTTAATAATATTAAATATTGCTTTTATTTTTCTTGTTTTGTTTGATTCGCAAAACTCCTTGAAACTTGAACAAAATCACTTACTCCTTGTGCTAGTTGCGACGAGATTTGAATCGCCACTTGATGCTGTTATCACAATAAAAGTTAATCGGTAAGGTTAAGAAAAAAGGCTCGTTAGTATAAGATTTTATACTTCAAAGAAAGCTTTAACTTTTTTCTAGGCTTATAAAAAACTCGTCAACAAAATATCTGGTGAGAGCAACGACCAAGATGTGTTCTACACGTAGTATATAATTAGAGCAGCTAATATATTTCTAGGTAACTAATTTTTCTAACTAACTATTACGCCGTTTTCCCGCAGGGGTATGCAGATAGGACGGACTCCCATATAACTCTGTCTTGGCACACACTCCTTGCTTCATTCACATTCATACACCGTCTCATATATAGTCTTCTCTTATTCTGACTCTTCACATGACCCGATTCAAGTATTTGATTTACTTTATCGTGCCGTGTACTCGTATTTCTCAGGCGTCCTCGAATTCTTCCATTCACTTCTATTTGAACCTCATATGCTTTCTTCCCTATATATCGTCTCATATATAGTCTTCTGTTATTCTGACTCTTCACATGACCCGATTCAAGTATTTGATTTAGTTGATCGTGCCATGTACTCGTATTTCTCGGGCGTCCTCGAATTCTTCCATTCACTTCTATTTGAACCTCATATGCTTTCTTCCCTATATATCGTCTCATATATAGTCTTCTGTTATTCTGACTCTTCACATGACCCGATTCAAGTATTTGATTTATTTGATCGTGCCATGTACTCGTATTTCTCGGGCGTCCTCAACTTCTTCCATTCACTTCTATTTGAACCTCATATGCTTTCTTCCCTATATATCGTCTCATATATAGTCTTCTGTTATTCTGACTCTTCACATGACCCGATTCAAGTATTTGATTTAGTTGATCGTGCTATGTACTCGTATTTCTCGGGCGTCCTCGAATTCTTCCATTCACTTCTATTTGAACCTCATATGCTTTCTTCCCTATATCGTCTCATATATAGTCTTCTGTTATTCTGACTCTTCACATGACCCGATTCAAGTATTTGATTTACTTGATCGCGCCATGTACTCGTATTTCTTGGGCGTCCTCGACTTCTTCCATTCACTTCTATTTGAACCTCACATGCTTTCTTCCTTTTCGGAATTTGTTTTGAGTATATCTGGATAACTTGCATATTGGAAAGGCAAATGAATTCAATCATCGAATATTCTGACTCTCGTTTGATTTTAAAGACTTTGGTGGCCACACAGCCATCTAAAATATATTTACCATTTGGGAGAAGGCTTGACTCAAGCGATACAAGTTTGGAACTTTTGTAAAGCTTTTTGTCCCTTCGGGTAACTCAGTGGGAACATTGAGTCACCAGAGATTTTTTTTTTATAACCCTCACGGGCGTATACAATAAAAATAAATACTAATAGTAAGTGAGGTGATTTTTCACAAAAACGGCGTTATACAAATTATCCAAATATTATCACCCTGGTGAAAAATCAGCAATCAAAATCTAAAAATAAAAAAAACAGGTACTGTAGACTTATGAATTGTATTGTAAAACTAAAATAACTTTAAAGTGCTCTGGTGAAAACTTCCCAAAATGGCGCTTCATCCCTTTTGCCTTTTTCGGCGACGATATCACACCCTGTTTTTTCTGATAAATCTTGTATTTATGTACTACCCGTCTTCTTTACTGAGTTTCAAAATTTCTTTTCTATTGAACGCATGAAAATATGAAACAAAATTTTGGTGTCCAATTTAATTTTATCAATTCTTATATCTTCATTTCAAAGCTTCGTAACTCATGACTGAAGAAATGACTTGTGAGCTTAAAACAGTTGCGTTGATCTAGAAAGTCCGGACTAAAAAGGGTGTGGAAATTTCATAAGACACCAAATATCATTTCAAACATTAATTCCTTAATTAAGTTGGCCACCCCTAAATGCAAGGGCCTTACAGGTAGATTGTGGGCTACAACGATTTACTTACAATGGCGTTAAATCGTCATTAAATTACGTTATTGCGCTATCATCAAAATGACGCGGGGTAAGCTTGGCCGCCCCTTTTCTCGGAACGGACCCCTTTTAATAGGGCCGGGCCACCTTTAAGGACGGTTCGCCTTTACTTAAAAATAAAAAGAAGAATTTAAACAGGAAATGTATAATTTTATCATTCTACAAAACAGTTTTATACCTCCTAGTCTTATAAAGTAAATTCCTCACGTGGCGAAGAAAATCTGTGTATGGCGTCATAAAATATGCACCGCTTTTCTGTCTGGAATTCGTCGGTAATGCAGCTATTTTCAGCTGGCAACATATTTTTTATCATGAGCTATGGAGCTGTTTTTATCCATTCAACTGCCATTGAGACAAGACGACATATTCATATTTTTAACTGTTCAGAAATTGAAGTCTCGAAACTCGGGCAAAGCCGGTAATGACTGATGTAAGTTAACGAATCGTTCTTGTGCTGTACATATTATTTATTGAATTTGCTAAATGCACCAGCGTGTAAGGAACAATACTGTTAGTGACTTGTAGCAAGATCAATTTTAATAGTTGGAAAACAGACACAGTATGTCTACATTTCGTATGGGCATAAAATATGGCAAATATTCTATTAACAATGAATTATTATCGGATATACTTCCCTCCTCGTCACAAAGTCAATTAGGTTAATCAAGTATGTTATTGAAAACGAAATATATCTTTGTAAAAGACCAAAGATTTTTTTTTTTTATGACCGACCAGTTTCACTTAGCCTAAGCATCATCAGGGTACAAAATTAAACTAAACAAAAATATATAGTGCGTGGTAATATATACTTATACATATAGAGGGAGAACACAATACAAAATAAAATAAAAAGAGAACAGTAAGAAAACAAAATAATAACATTTGAATTCTAATAAACGAACAGAGAGAAAAAGACAGATAATATGAAATGAAAGAGGCAAAACGTCGATTGAGAACGAGAAAAAAACAAAAAATAATAATAATGAGAAATTTAATGAATTTACGGGAAATATACCTAGTATAGGACTACTGGACAAATTCAATTGATCTTTAAGAATATGACTATTAATTTTAATGGCTTTCTTTATTTCTAGTGCTTCTGAATTATGTAATCTGTTGCCATGACCGTTTTTATGAAGAATACGAGCACCGGTGCTTTTATTGAAGGTATGATTTTGATCAATAAGATGGCGAATTCCGATATCATGATGATGCTTAGGTTAAGCGAAACCAATCGGTCATAAAAAATAAACTAAAATTATCGGTATCATACAAAGTTATTATTTCATTTTCATTAAATATGTCAAACCACAAAGTGATTACTTTCTATGAAAGTATAATATTGCCCCAGTATTATATATATTATATTGTTTTTCCCTATCTGTCTTTCGATAAAACTTGTAGACTGTAGAGGGTCACCTTTTAAAGAATTCGTAGGTCAATGCAGAACGTTTAGCTTTTTGAAAGACAGATTTACTCAGGCTTTATGGAGAACTAGCCTGGGATAGTCACTCTAAGCTAAATTCCATACAAATTTAATAAAATAAAAACATCGGTCTAGTCTAAATTAACATTCACCTCCTTCACTCTTCGTAATCCTTGGAATAGTCCAATAAAGCCATACAAAGTATGAGCGCTTTTCCTAATACATAATTAAATACACATTTCTTAGAAAACTAACGATAGCATTACATAATTACATTTAAATTGTTGTATTTTTCTGCCACTGGCAATCTCTCAAACAACCGCTTAATCTCCGAAAATCATACAAATTAAGCAGGCAAAACGCAGCCACTTATAAAAAAGGAAGAATATACTAAACAAATTATAAGATTTTGCAGTGCATTTGATTTTACTTTTTGTGGATAACATCATACTCAACTTACATGATTTCGAATCAAACCATTCATCTCTTCGTTGTGGGTGTGGAGTTAATTGCTCGAAAATTGTATCAGAGCTGTGTTTAATCGAGAACAAATGATGAGGGAGAGTCGACCTTAAGTGCTGTCGTATCCCCAGGGCGTGGGACGATTATCGCATAACGGTG
The DNA here is from genome assembly GCA_022651775.1 of Drusus annulatus. Taxonomy (NCBI): domain Eukaryota; kingdom Metazoa; phylum Arthropoda; class Insecta; order Trichoptera; family Limnephilidae; genus Drusus; species Drusus annulatus. The sequence continues at coordinate 1,239,804 of JAGWCC010000099.1, read as the reverse complement.
TAATAGTCAGTTGGGCTTTTGAGTTATAAGGTGGTAATAAGTTTTGGCGAGATTTCGTTAACTGGTTTATAGCGCTCGGACAATAAGGCTGCAATTAAAAATTCACGTTAATCTTTTTAATTTCGAAATAATCCTAACAACGTTTTTATTGCGTTTTTTTATTGTGCTCGAAATAACCACTTTGCTAGGTACCCAGACCTAGTCAATCGCTGGTTACAAGCTTATGATTTCACAGAAAACTTATATTGTAAATCTTTTAGTTTAAGCTTATTTTTTTCTGAATGAATAAACTAATTCCTATCAATAAACTAAGTTTGAGGTGTTTGCTGTGTTGCTTTCGTCATATTTTACATCGTCACAATTCACCGATTAGCGCCATTTTGATTTTTTTTTCTTTCCCATTAATGGTCCCCGTTTAAAGTCGATTCTAGTCCTGTTGAGCTTTTGAACAAGTTGTGATGAACTAACACGCATAACAGCGTGACCATTATGCTTTTCAGATGATCGTAATTTGTTCAAAACCTGAAGCGGACCGACAATCTGCATTTAACGGGGACCGTTCGAATGTCAAAGAAACAAAATGGAGTAAAAAATCAAATAATCAAAATACACAAAAGTTTGAAACACCTCAACCTAATGTTAGTTACACTTCTCTAGTATTTGATCATACTTTACAGTTATAAAATACTAAAATAGGCTTCGGTCTTAATAGTTTTTTGTAAAAAATCATTTCTTGCCTATCCCAGAAACTTGTTGAAAAGTCGATTGTTCACTTTTTTGCGACAAGGCGTTTATTTTTTTTATTTTTTTTTATAAATATCTACGCAGAGGTAGAAAGGCAGTTGTCCTACGACCACTTTACGAAGTTAGATCTGTTAGTTATCTTAAAAAGTCTGATTGTCATTATTACAAATAATGTAAGTATTATATATATATATATATATATATATATATATATATATATATATATATATATATATATATATATATATATATATATATATATACTTACATTATTTGTAATAATGACAATCAGATATATAAGAGGCTTAGCAGCAAAGGCAGCAATCTACAAAAACGGTTCTGTAGCATTATCAACTTTGAAAGATTATTATAAAGAAATAGAGAATTTTGTTCATCAAAATGTTTGTATTTATTAAACTAGAAACTATTAGAAACAATAATCTCTAAATGTATTAACATATTCATCAAAGAAAAGTGTACAAACGATTTATCAACTTTTTAAGAAATAATTTTGGATGAAAAACATTGCTGTCTTTGCTTCTATACCCCTCGTATACTCATATAATGTTACTTAAAACATTGCGAAAACATTTTTAAAAAATCCAAACAGATTGATTAATTTATATATTCCTTGGTTACACAATTGACAACATGTTACATCCGACCATTAACTTCTAGGTTACATAAATTAGCATTCCAAATTTGTCATTAATTTTTAAATTATTTTTTTTAATTTACCTAACGTTGTACGGTTTCATCCGCAGGTCAGCTTATTTTAGACAGACCTTAAAATAGCCCCGAGACGATAAAGGCTGTCATCAGAACGATAAAAACTGACGCATTTCGAAAAAAATGTGCTCCAAAAAAACACAGGATTACAGGCGGTACAATCCGACCGGTTTGATATCGGTTTATTAAAAATCAAACCGGTTTTAAGATCTGCGCGTGCTTAAAACACGGGATATTTCATGTTCCCGTTTTTGGTTTGTTCGCCATCTTACTCTAGACGCACACATTCGCATCGTAATTGTTTAATTATTTTTACTCGTTCAGGATTATATTATCTTCTCCATTTTTTGCTGTTCCAGTTCTGCTGCTTATTACAATACGTGTGATTAATAATGTCTAGTTTTGTCAACAGTACATTTCCTAAGAGTGTCGATAATTCTTTTAATTTAAGCCAACAACCTTGGAGGACACACAGAGGTACCTTTGCGAAACAGTGTAGTCAGGATTGCTGACATTATACTGACTCGATAGAAAGAGACAAAGATATATTGAAGGATGTTGGATGGCCTATTGGTTACCGGCCCACATGGAATTCGGACATTTTTAATAAATATATTTGAACACATTAAACAAAACAATATCAATAACTAATACACCATTACAATGATTCATAAAGTCAAAATATCACACAAACACTAATAACAGACGGTTTGCCTAAATAACGATGAAAGATTTTTGTTTATTTTATGTCTTTATATCATTAAAAATTTGAAAATTCTAAATTTCGGTCAAAAGTATTTGACTGTTGAAATACCTCTGAAAAGTGATGTTTTATAATTTTTGCTTGGTCTTATTTGAACATTTACGCATAGCCTATATCATCATCATGTTTGATTTATTTATATAACCACTGCAAGTTTTTAATCAACAAAAATATAGGAAATAACCTCAAAATGACGTAAGTTATACGACTCGATGATGTAAAGTTAGCGCGGACGGAGAAAATTCTTACACACTTAGAAGTGCTGCGATATTAGGTGACGACTTTTCTTGTCCCTTTCTCTCCCATGGTTTACGACGTAAAAACCCGAAGAAAGTGGTTTATCGCAAATTCGTATAGGTTGGGTAAAAATATTAGCTATCCCTCCTTACGTCGTTACTCCAAGCCGTCAACCTATTCCATATATAAGCGAGTGCTCTTCCTCTTCCTCGACCAAACACGCAATTCGATGAAATTTAACTTCTATGCTGTCTACCAGGAAATCATGACGTAGCAGGTGGTAAACGATTATTTTAACGCTTGTGTTTCTTCTTCTAGATATTGACGAATGCGCGTCGGCTCCATGTCAGAACGGTGGCACCTGCATAGACCTGGAGAACGCCTTTCAGTGCCAGTGTCCGTCATCTTGGGAAGGAGACCTCTGTCAGTTCGGTAAGGAATATATTGCGTACTAACTGGTTCTCATATTCACAATAACACAATTTTTTACTTGCCTAAAACTGTCCAGGTTTTAAATTAAATACCACGCTTGTTCGCCTATCCATTTGTCTTTTGAACAGGTGTGTTATTTAAGACGATCGGCAACCAGAGGAGTCTAGTTGCCAAAGATATCAGTATTCCGAAAACTTCTACGTAGAAGGACGGAATTCTTCCATAAGTGAAATTAGGTCCCACTGCAACATTTAGACAGTGACATCTGTTGACATTTTAAACAATCACAACAAATAATTTAATGTATTTCTATATTCGTGTACAAATCAACAGTGTTGGTTTTGTGTTTTTTTTGTCTATGGATTTAAAAATAGTTTCTCCTTTGGCCAAGGAAGTATATTTGTTATTTTTTTTCACAGTTTTGTCAAAAATGTGTCCTTACTGGGGTATTCCGTTCTAAGGCCACATTATACACCGTTTTTGTTATGATATAAGAATCAATTTAGTTGTTACAAGTAAAAATAAACATGTTTTTTATAGTATAATATTTTTTTAAATATCAGTTTTGAAAATAAGTAAGTATTTTTACACATCAAAATAATTATTTAACTAAGTAGTTAAATATCATAAGGGTGGGCAGAAGGATATACTGCCACACAACTCTGTCTTGGCACATACTCCTTGATTGATATTCATACCATATCAATAAGCTCTCATGCGGAACAATATCGTCACTAAGCGGATCCGGGCGTTGGTGTGAATATACCATTATAATGTAGATTTGCATTGATGGAAATCACATTAGGTCAAGTAGAGTTCTACTCGAACATTCAGACAGTGACATCTATTTACACTTTAACAATGTACGTTCGGGGAATTATGGTTTGTTATAATAATGATGATGTTTTCAGACGTCGACGAGTGCGTCTCCGAGCCCTGCATCAACGCGGTGTCCTGCGTGAACCTGGCGGGCGGCTACCAGTGCCGCTGCCGGAGGGGCTGGGCTGGCAGGAACTGCGACCGGAACATCAACGACTGCGTGGGGCAGTGCCTCCACGGGGCCACCTGCATCGACCTGGTCAACGACTACCACTGCGCTTGTCAGCCAGGATACACAGGTAACGTTCACATTAATCTCTGAACAGCTGTCAACCTTTGGAACTGCTGAATCCACATTTGGTAGAAGTGGGTCGTGGGCGTGTCTGTGTACCAGAAGTTTGGTCAATTTTATCTTACTCCTGGTGAAATTAATGAAATTTATCAAAATCTGTTTTTGAGCAGGTAATCAATTTAATTTGTCTTGTGCGTAAATTTGTGACGTCAGTTCTCTATCAAATCGGCGTAGGTCACACTTCCAGCGATTATTTATTCAGTGTTCATGACTATCTTGTACTTTTTCTCCATCTATGTTCCATTATCAAAGTATTTTGTGGTACTGCCGCTAAGAGCTTCGTTGAAACTTTGCTTTCCGTCACATGCGTCGTTGCGAGAAAGAGGCAGAGATTTTAACCGAGTTCCAAATGATATGCCTCTAAACATAGACATTGGTTTTTGAAGGTAGAATATTCAACGAAAAAGTTCGCAATTAGATAGGGTAGCGAAACAGCGGGGTAGAAAAATTCTAAGTTTACGTTAAGATCGCGTTTTTAAAACTGGACGAGAGATAATAAGGTATATTAAATTCATATAAATTTATTAACATTTAACCATTTTTGTTATGAAATATTAGTATTACTCAACTATCATCTTTCCCATCTCCTTCTTCTTTCCACCAGCCACGAAGCATTTCAAAAATTTGGAATGCCTTAGTCCCACTGACTCCAGTACTCTTGTGTAAAAAAAAAATCACACATCTAGTAAAAAATAAATACATTTCACAATACTAGTACGAAGCACATAAGGTTACTGTACAAGTAAATAGTATATAAGTAGATATAAATTAAAATCTAAGTATGTATAAAAATCACAGGTTTTTCTTCACAAATTCAGCACAAATCCTAGGAAAAGTTCCAAGACTTGAGGCTTCTTTTAGGGCTTTTGGAAGGCTATTAAAAAGTTTTTGGCCTTCATAAAACACGCTGTTTTGTGTACCCGCGAACTATATTAGAATGACGAACAATGTTTAAACACAGATTTTTGTTGACCAGGTCGAGACTGCATCACAGACGTTGACGACTGCGCCTCCAACCCTTGCCTCAATGGCGGAGAGTGCGTGGACCAGGTCAACGCCTATCGCTGCATCTGTCCCGTGGGATTCACAGGTTATCAATGCGAGGTTAGTCCTTTATACTATCTTCCTTTTTTTCCAGGAATTGTGATGAACCACGTATATTTCTGCTAGGACGATGCTCTAATCACCTACTTGATGACGATATTATGTTTTTTCCTGAAATTTCGGACGTCCCAAATTTTTTATCAAAATTCCTTGCATTCTTGGCATTTTGTCTTAACAATTAAACCATATTCACAGAGTTATGGTATATTACTTATTTAGTTTATCTTTTTATATTTATTTATTTATATACTAACAGACTATTCAGTGTGGGAAAGGAAGAGATGGATGAGTCAATAAACGCAGATGTTCAGTAGAGCCAAAACGAAATTGAGGAATTGTGTTTTTCTTATGTCATGTCACATGGCCTTTTTCAGAAAATAATAGCGCATCATTTATTTTCTGACTCATCTAATTTTTCCTTGGTAGATATGTATTTAAGGAACAACTCTGCATACTTAAAAAATCGATTTTATTGACTCATTCCTCTCTTCCTTTCGCACACAGTATTGTCCTATCACAAAAAAAGCATAACACGAAATGGGAAAAAAGAGCAACAGAGAATGAACAACACATACATCGTATTTTAGTAGAACATTCAAGTCGTGAAGAATGACAAAAATCATTTAGACTGGTACTATAAAATTCAAGACCATGGCTTGACATTCTAGACAGTGGAGAATGATACCCATAATTAGTAGAGTGATGATTGAGGAACAGCAATTCATTGTTTCTAAGTCTACGGCAAGGAATGTTGAACTGGATGAGTTGCAACAAAGAAGGTGAGTCAATAATACGATATCTTGTTAAGGCTTCTTTTTACTTATACGTGAGTAGGTATCTTAGTATAATACATACATAAAAGATCAATTTACTTTGGTATTAAGTTGTCTGCTATCTCCTAGTTGTGTGTGTGGTTTTTTTTTCTTCCTGCAGAAAAACACACTTTGAATAATTATTAAATTTTATGGTTAATCTTGTGTTACTATACAATATTTATAATAGGATTTGGTATCTGTATCGCGCTGGTATATAGTGCAAAAATTGAATGATAGACTATTCATTATACCCTCGTTTTAAATTGTTTCCACTGAGGCAGGAGCCAGGTTAATTTGTGTATTTAGATAAAATTCCAAAGGGTTATTGTGAATTAAGACGGTGCTGCAAATCTTTTCGAAATACAAGAGACGAAGATAACATTAATTGTTAAAATTTGAGTCAAAGAATTGTTCATTTTGAAACGGCGCGCGTTGGTACCTCGTTACCTTTAGATTAATGGTTGTTCTATTTTGGCCTGTTCCAACATCAAATTGATCAGCGGAGATCTTGTTTCTCAGGTTATTTACCAGAGCCTGTATTACTTACAAGCTTGCAGTAAGAGCTGTGAGCTTGACTTGCATCGTACAACTGCAGAGGATGAACCAAAAGCCATGAAAATGCACTGCAAAGCTAGTATTAGTGGTCCAATGTTATTCCAATATAACACATCCTCTATTCTGTTCCCACTTTTTATGCTCTCCACGATCGCTGCAGTTGCGTCATTGGGCATTGTTGCAACATTTGTGCATCCGTATCTCGTTCAATCAAAGTGCAGTATCCAGCCTCAAATTAAATTGCATCCATCGTCTCATCAATCATCCGGAGCGTTGGCATGGCAACCTCTGTACCCAGCATCGTTTATCTCCTTCTCCTTCACTCGCCCGAGATTTCTCAAGAATATCACTCAAAACTGCAAAGCTTTTCAACCACTCGTTGATTTATTATTTTTTGTCTGACGACCTCCGCGGCCGAGCGGTTAAGTTCCTCAACCCCAGACCAAGAGATCCCGAATTTCTAATTGTTAGTGTTATTTTATACATCCCAACCTTTCTTTTCCCATCTCTTTTCCCTACCAACTACCTTCAACCTCACAACATATCCCAATCGGGGATGCCATAGTCTCACTGGTTCTAGACGGTTGGGAGCAGTTGGGACTCTTTAGCGGTATTCATTATAAAAAATAAAATAATTGATTAACATACTATCAATATAAAATATATTTGCCACACGTTCCCCGTATCGTCTTGGTAAAAGACCAACATTTAGAATCGAAATGTTATTTCAAAAAGCCACCCAGCGCCGGATCTACCATATTATAGTTCAAACTGTGCAAAAAAGACAGGCACCATCTCTAAAGCGCCGTGAAAATAAAGATTTATGTAAATTTACTTAAAATATTCCTTAAATCTTATGAAAAATTCTCTTAATCATTTAAAAAATATCCACATCATGGGATAATTACGTTTTAGATGTCGCGGAACCGGCCCTGTAGTCACGTGATATTATATATAATAAATGACAATTACTTCCCAACCTTTCTTTTTCCCATCTCTTACCTCCTTAAGGTTTCTAAATCTGCAAAAAAAACTTGAATTAATTAACATATCACTGATTGTTTCCTTCTTACTAAAATCTATTTGCTATTAATAATACTCTCGTAAATTTTATGTGAAATCCAATTACGCAATTTTATTGCCAGTTCTTAAAATTGTGTTTCAACTTTAGGGCTCATCCTAATCGTGAGAATTCTCTTGCAAAGGATTCTAGATAATTCGCAAAGTAATTGTCTCGGTGTTGCCATGACCCATTTAATTAATGGCCATTGTTGCAATAAATAGCTCTCAATTCACTCCAGTTTTTATTCGCCAACTGCTTGCTTAAGCACGAGTTCACAGAAGTATTAGTTAGACATTTGTGTTAGCTGCATATCCAATAAATAATTACTCTAATAAAATCGTTGAATTATCATTCATTTTCATAGGGCAAGGTTGCCAGGATGACGAATATATTTAGGGTCGGATAGAATTCTCACGGACATATGTATTGCGCTTCTCCTTCTTGCGTCAACGTTTCGGACAGCTTTGTAGTATTCATCATCAAGACTGATGTTTTGTGTTGATCGTTATTTTACTTGGTGAAGTAAACACCTGAAAAGTTAACCCGCATAAATATTTTTGGCCGTATTTATTTACTCGTTAAAAGGGTATGTGAGTATATAGGTACCTACTTACGAGCCAAGTTTAAATACTGTTCAGTTATTTTCTGTATCTCTAACTAACTCACCGTCATGTCGTTTCTTGCAGGGGTAGGCAGAGTGAATGGGACAAATTTAGAGTGATGATTACTTGCATATAAAAAAAGTTTTTTTAACTATATAACGTAAATAAACATGTAGAAATTTTTTGGCATAGGACATTTGAGGCATCCTTTGAAAGATAATTCCAGCTTAGGCGATTTTAATGCTTTGTAGTTTAGTTCATCTGACTAACTAACTATCACGCCGTTTCTCCGCAGGGGTAGGCAGAGAGGTTGGAACGCCAAACAACTCTACTTTGGCACACATGCTTTCCTTCATTCACATTCATACAACGTCTCATACATACTCTTCTGTTATTCTGACTCTCGACATGGCTCGCCTTAAGTATTTGATTCGCTTGATCGTGCCATGTCTTCCTTGAGCGTCTCCGACTTTTTCTACCATTAAATTTGACGTAATAATATATCATTCTCACACCCTTTCTTCGTTCATCCGTTCTTCTTGCCCAAACCATATAAGCGTCGCTTTGCGCTCACATCAGCCTTGCATTATTATTACCGGATATCCACATGGTTTTACCGCACATACACCTCAGAGATCTAATTTCTACAGCATTCAGTCTACTTTCATCCTTCCTCTGCTAGTTTAATTCCTCGCTGCCATACATCAGGAGATCGCGTCGGTATCTATGATGACAATAAGTGCGGGAAGGCTTGACAGATCTCATCAGAATAATAAAAAACAAAACAAAACAAAACAGCGCTTTAAGTGACGAAACTATCACAATAAAGCCTTTGGGAATACATTGATCCGCATCAACAACCTCTTTGTGCTCCGCGGTGTTGGTACAGCGTTGTTCAATAATTGTAACACGAACAATGAAGGCGCTATCCTCGATCAAAACCAATACACGGAGGATGGCGTTATCCGCGAGATCGCCGCGGTCCGTGGCAGCCCACAAAGATGAAAATGTTGACAAATAACAACCGCATGATTCGCTAATTATAATCATCTCAACTCCCCTCTCCTCGCCCGGCCGCCCTTCCCCACAGCATCTTATCTCGCGCCGTGTATCAGTTTATTAACGGGGCGATTCATATTAACCTCTCGATCCGTGGTAGGAACGAATTTCACAATAAGAACGTAAACATAAAATATACGGTTACAAAATGTAGCACGCTTTAAACTTGTTCAAAAACCAATTCGATTTGAAATAATGATCAATTATCGATATTTTCCGATTCTTGAAATTGGTTTTTAATTGAAATGGGAAATGTTTTTTATCTCGATAGCAATTAAGTGCATAACTACATCTTACTACTTGCTTTTATGTCAAGGGTTAAAAGGCCGGCAAACAGTAAGGTCAGCTACTTTTAAAGCTGAATCGTTTTTTGCAAACTTTTTTTAACATTTTCATTAATTTTACGGAAGGATACATCGTTACTATGAGAAGATTGCTTCCTAAGTACGTTTAAAATTTTCTAAAAATTCAGTAGTTGAGAAATTCAAGTTTATTATCCACTCGGGTCTGGAACTATTTTATGTAAGCTGTCAGAATTTCGCAATTGTGTTACCCGATACGACCATTTTCGTAAGCATGATAAGAAACCTATTTATATATTGTAAAATGCTATCATTAACTACCAGTTTAAAACCCGTAAAAATAACCGGACGTAACTTAAATTACAATATCATCTGACAGCGATCAAAAACTTAAGATCTGACTGTTAAATGTCACTCAATTGTTTTTCTTAATATATTATAGGAAGGTACCTACTTAATCGTTTTTCTGGATTTGAAAAGAGTCTTTTCTAAATGATAATTTTCATCCAAAGTTCCAATTTTGAAAAGTTCACACTCGTACGTGCGTGTACTCATAAAGGAAATGATCTTTCGTCGCCGGAAAAGCAAAAGAGCCGAAGCACCATTTTGGGAAGTTTACACCTGAGCACTTTAAAGTTTTTTATTGTTCTACAATAAAATTCATAAGTCTTCAAGTACCTGGTTGGATTTTGAAAAAAAAGTTAACTCAGGTAACTCAATGCTCTCACTGAGTTACCTGAAGCAAAAAGCTGAAATAAGTCCCGAACTTGTGTCGCTTGAGTCAAACCATTTGGGAATGATAAACATATTTTAGATGGCTGAAGGACTACAAAAGTCTTCAGAATCAAACGAGAGTCGGAGCATTCGATACAGATTTTTTTTTTTGTTAAAACTGCATATTTAAATAAATTTTGACCAAAGTATCGCTAACTGCTAACTAAAATTCGTACATATTAACGCCATGTGAATGATGGATTAATTTAAACTGACGAACAGTGATTGGTTTCCCTGTGCCCTGTGGAACGACTCAAAACCACGTGGCTGCGTCTTTTTTAAGTCGGTTTAAAGGGAGCGCGTGGCGCGTTGTGCGCATACCGGCACATGTCTGTCAAAGCGCGACGCGCGGTGTCAGCAATGAACGTGTAAAGCCCTTTTACCTTTCCAGCAAAGATATGTTCAGTAAATAATTTCCTTTGTGAGTAACGTACGAGTGTGAACTTTTCAAATTTAGAACTGATCAGTTTTTTAAAAGAATCATTTCAAATCCTTACCTGCCTTATAAAGTCCCTACCCATAATTTATTTTATTCCAACAGACATTATTCTGTATTTTAAATGAGTGGATTTTAGCAACTAATATTTTTTCTTGGCAAGTCAATTTACATCCCGTGATTTTTTGCGGCTTGATATTATTTGCGATCGATTTGATGAAACCGAGTTAGGTTAGGTTGTAGTAAAATGATCTAATATTTCAATGCTTCTCATTTTATTTGAAGGTTAGCCGTCACATTGCTGATCATATACTAGCACTTAGACTCATCCTGTGAACACTTGCACCTTAAGATTAACTCTACGATTTAAATGTGAATTGTGCTCCCTTCATTGAGTGCCATGAACCCAGCGCAAGGCATTATACAACACTAGCTGAAGCCACAAAACAGATAACCAAGCGATTGGTACATAAATCTTCCGTTTAAAACGCAACAATAACATATTCCTATCTGCTTCTGAACTTTAGCCTTTATCGTAAATAAAGGCAGCCGTCAAATCTGAACCCTCCACCCGTTGCTGGGCTCCTCGGTTGCTTAGTTGCTCAGTTGCTTAGTTGCTCAGTTGTTCGGTGGTTTAGTTGTTTCAGTATCTCACCCGGCGAATCTTGGCTCCATGCTGTCCAATTATGGGCCATGGCGGGATGCGAACTCGATATCTTTGCTGTTCAGGATGCTCTGACGCTGCAAATATTAACTATGTTTATTCCACCGTTGACTAAACTGGCATCATTTTATTAAAATAGGAAAAAAAATTGCAGTCTTCTTAAATTCATGATTTTTTTAGAAGGTTTCAATTTGTTGGAACTATACTTTAGAACATATTTCAAACTGAAAATGACCCATACTTACGATTTCTGCCTTAGCATAATAACTTTATCTTGACTTTATATTTAGATTTAGTTAACTACTAATTCAATTTTTATGCGTCTATTTTTAATCACTGTGACTTTCCTCAATAATGCACATATATATACAAAATTTTAATCTACATATGCGCTTCACCGCCGCCATCCTTATATCTAGCCGTGGTGTGGGAAATGCACTGACAGTTAAAGAAACCTATTTTCGAACTTCGTTCGACCGCTTGTTCTATGGATTTAGTATGGAGGCGGGTGGAGAGTTCATGCGAATGAATAATACCATTAATTTAACATTTTTTTATAACGTTTCTGTACTATCTATATTCCATTTTGTTAAAAATACGTTGGTGGTGATATACTTGTAGAAATATCAATTTTAGATATTTTTAATATATTTATGATTATAACATAGTTTAAATAATGTTTTTCATGTCACTAAAAGTTTTTTCGTTATGGCTGCTACAACGCCGTGTTCTTGTTATATCTAATTATAATTTGAAATTGTGTTATGTACTACATAATATAATTTACATAATTGTACGTATGTAATAATATATATATATATATCTTAGAATTAATATAGGTTCTAGGTTGGATTAAGAATATTAAAATAGTTGTGTATAATTTGAAATAAGCCATATTTTTTTAGGATTAAATGCCTTATCATTTTAGGACTCTCACTTCTGTTCTTTACTTTGGAACCAGTCTATAATATTTAATTATTATTGATTTGTTATACAGTATATTGGGGGAAAAAATTATTACTGGCTTTGCTGTTAATTAAATTCACCAATATTAAATATTGAAATCTTCAAAATCGAAGCAGGAATATTGTTTTTGCTTCTTGGTTAAATACGCCTCTTTACTTTTAAATTGTAGTTACCACCAAGTCTACAGCTTGGTAATAAAGATGACGGTGGCTTCGCACACAAGCAAAATGTTTTTTTTTCGGCTTATAAAAATGACTTGATTTTTATCAAACCTAACACATCTTCTCATGCACACTCGTTTTTATTCGGACCCTGGACAATATACATGACCTTTGCCAACAAGTGTTTTATTCACTGGATTATGCTTTCTCTTTCTGAGATGTCCCCGACTTCTTCCATGTTCTTAATGCCTTCCGATGAACGGACATAAAAAAATCGTGGTACTTAATCTTATCTGCTTTTTTACTGCAACATTTCATGACTGTAAACACGGTGTAACAGAACGTACCCGACAGACTAACTAGCGGCTCCTGCGCTTATTTCAAGTAAGACGGTACCTAGATACTAATCTGCTTTAAGAATCCCTTGCTTCTATTAAAAACATATTTCTTTCACATGTCGCCACTGGCTAAAATATTCAGCTGAATAACCGCCCGCCCCCGCAACGTCCCTCACTGTTTAATGCTGCGGTAAGGGGACGGTGCGTACCATGCGGTAATGTTCTAGCCATTTTATGAATAGCTGATTAAAGTCTGTCAGGTGCGTCTTTTTACACCTTGTAGGTATATCTTGCAGTTAGACAGTAAACAAAAACCTCCTCACCACCAATGAGGCAGTAGGCATTCGCAGGCTATTGTTGTAACACCCGTCCGTCATCCTTACGGATGGGCTGCCAACATTACGGGCCCGGCTGTGAGTTTCAGTGATGAAAATTGATCGATCTAACAGCCTGCCCAACTGCTCGTACATAACCGTAATAACTACATATCTGTCCGTTCCAACCTGACGGAAATCATTAAAACATTCAGTTTTATTGCAAACATTTATCATTTACTCGAGTATTTCAATCTACTCGTTACACAGGTGTGAGTTTAATGATTAAAAGCTTAGAGTAACGTAGAGACCTAACATTGCGAAATTTTGTCCGCACTTTTTGACCAAGGATTGACCAAGGGAGGTATGACGTATATGCTTCCAGCCAATCGGATGCGAAGAAAACCGTAAAGATAAACATTATTCCGTCTTTATCTGTTCGCGAACAATTTTGCGTTAGTATCATGAGAAAGAAAGAGACCGGGATACTTTAAGAAGCCGTACAATATGGGTATTCCCCCTTGTAATGGTTTCTTATGTGACAGCTAGTAAATATCTCTAAGTTAAAAATATTACGAATCCACTAAAACTCATTTCAAACGGAAGTTTATTATATTGGAACGAATAGTCCAAAGATTAATTACATATTGGTGTAAGTTACTAGTTGTTTTGTAGGTTAGAATGTTAAATATTTGAGATCTAACTAAAAAAGACGATTTTTATGGTACATACGTGTGAAAACTGTTTGTTTTTGGTCCTTTTGTACTTCGATTGAAGCAACCAAGTATAGCACATATGGCCATGATGTTTTGCTAGATATCGGACAAAAAATAACTCAAGTTTTTAACTATTTACGCACTTTTGACAGTCCGTTCGCCTGACACTCCAAACCAGAATGAAGCTCGTACAGATCAAATATTGCGGACATGGTATTCAGCACGCCCCAAATCGTGTATTGGTTTCAACAATTGTTTGTCTCTTTTTCTCATATGCGTATAGAACCGAGCATAAAGAGAGAGCTATATTTTGCGAGTTTGTCAACGATTTGTCACAAATTAGTACGGTCTCTTTATATTGTTACTCTAAGATTAAAAGAGAATTTTATACGGAAATCAATGCGCTTTCACGTGTTACTTGGAAACAAAGCCTGCACGTATGTAATTTCCTGTGATCGACCGTTAGAAAGCTATCCCCCTTCTCAATAATGGCCAGCGAAAGTGCGTCTTAAAAATATGTTTTTTTACATACCGATTGAGTGATGTATTATAGAAATAACTCGACATAAATAAATACAACATTATATAGATATAGAAACATATTCATTTTATTACTTTTATTTTAGGAACGTCTCATGACATCAACGCTCGGTCACAAACGAAACCTGTCAGCTGTGTGTATAAATAATACCAAATGATTCAAACACGTAATTTAACAGTAAGCTATAAGTGTAATTTTTATCTTAAATTTGTTTAAAACAAATATTTGTTCTCCTTCGTGCTAACTCCATAGTAATAATAATAGGATTGCATTTATGTATGGCAGTTTTGTGATATTTCATTTTTAGTGTCCACTTGACTATAAACGAAAAGCCCCGAGTTCAATATTCAACTAGCACAGGTTAAAAATATTAATTTGCAACCAATCTTTAAGTGTAGTTAATTAATGAGTTTGATATAAATTACAAAAACCGTTTGTTTCAAATAATTATCAATAAATAAACTAAATGTTTGCCTAATGTATACATTTATACGAGTACTTTGAATATCTCAATCCTAAGCTATAACTGCTATCAAATATAAATTTAAAACTTTGTAGAAACCTTCTTAAATCATACGGTCCAATATGGATCGTGATGTTTGGATTTTTAACATGCCTACCCACTTATTAATACGAAATATTTTACTGCGTCCGCATCCAGCAATAAATCCATTTGGATCTAGCGATTGGTATAATGGAAACATAAGGTAACAAAACTCAAAAATTAAATCGTTTTCCAAGTATGCGCTCGACATGACAAAAAACGATTTATTTATTTTTATTTTATAATTTACAATATTAAACGATTATTTTTAGAACCGAACTGCTTCTATTATTACAAATTATTCTGTGGTAAACTCGGAGCAATAATATACCACGAGGGATAGCTTTGCGAAACAGTGCAGTCAGGATTGTTGATTTTTTCTTGACTCGGGAGTGGCTAAGGTTTTCATGGAAACACCTTTTTACATCTATTCATAGCACATGTCGGCATAATGTTTTGTTTATTTGTGTAACTACTTTTTCACAGTATGGTTATCAGCAAAAATAAATGATATAACCTAACAAACCGTTGAGTTGTGTCGCATAACAAAACGTAGTGAGCGAAGTCGCCGGAGACGCGGGAGACGGAAAGCATGCTTACATACCTAAAAGTGGTGCGATATAATGTGAAAACTTGTCTTGTTTCCTTCTCTCTCACGGTTTACGACGTATTTTTAAGTGAATGTATGTAATAATAATAAAAATAGAACATGGGTAATATAGAAGAAATAAGGAGAGGAGTCTGAACCCAGTTATATATTTAATAATTATTTTGAGAAAAAATAGGTTCGCTTGGTCAGGAGCCCAGTGGGTGACCCCGAGCGCGCGCCGTGGGGGGGGGCGCTCTGCTAGCGGGGGTAAGAATGGGGTTAAATTAAAAGAAGGCTCCGTCTCATTACCCTCCACCAGTGAGAATATTTTAATCACCCCGTTGAGGTTTCAGAATACAATATTATATGATTCTTTTGGTTTAATTTCAGACCTCAAACAGCATGGTATCTTTTTTTGGTATTTATTTTTATTTTTAAAGCAATTTAATATGTTACAAATTTATGCGTTTTCATTTTTTAAATATTAAGAGACATTGTTTAAAAGGATGTCATTAAAGTCAGGTACCTGTATGTTTTTCCTATTATGTAGCAAATATAAGATCTACTTACCTATCAAGCTAACCTAACCCCTACAATACCTACTCAGTCTCGATTCAATTATTTTACAAACCTTGATACCCTATTTTCCTATTTATAAATTCGACTTCAAAATCCGCTGAGCTGTTACACTCCTAAGAGAAAGGGGGATTTCTCTTACCTAGAAACTTCGCTCAGTCTTGTCCATGCACGCAGTAGCTGCATGACATAATATATTTAATGAAAATGAAATTATAACTTTGTATAAGACCAAAGATTTTATTTAAAAAAATATTACCGACCGGTTTCGCGTAGCCTAAGCATCATCGTGGTACCAAACTTAACTAAAAATACATAGTTTGTGGTTATATATACTCATACATGCAGAGGGAGAACACAATATAAAAATAAAAATAAAAAAAGAGAACAGTAAGAAAGCAAAAGGATAACATTTAAATTATAACAAAGGAACAGAGAGAAAGAGACAGATAATATGAAATAAAAGAGGCAAAACGTCAATAATTTATTGTACGCTCTATCGGTTTTATGGTTGTTATAAGTATATGCCGATTTTGTTGCATTGTTTTTACAAAAGTGAACTTTTTTGGATAATGTGAACGGTGTTGAAAAATTTATGAGGTGTTTGTTTCCGTTAAATTTACACAAAATTAAACTTAATAATTTTCATTTTTTGCAATTCTGATCAGTCGGTGTGACAAAATACAACACACATTTTCTTAAACAAATGATAATCACTTTTAAAATTGTTTAGTAATAATAATTTTGCTCATTTCAAGCAAAGATTCCGAATGTTTTCTCTCAATAGGGTGCACTGAAAGTATTTTGCACATTAAAACGATAAAAAATGGCTATTCTCTTTTTTTTTAAACTACGTGAGAATATATATTTTTTCATTTATTTGCTCTGTAGTTTTGATCCTGTGACCTAAAGATCAAGGATTTGACCACTCTGCCACGGGGTCATCAAAACATGTATATTGCCTGCTTCTCTTCACATACTCGAAGTTACTATTCAAGTCTTGAAACTTTTAGCTGTCCATACAATGTATCTCTGATCTTCGAACGTCCATCGTACGTTTTCTAATTGAAACCAACCTAACATCCGAGCTGTTTGTGAACATCGTCAGGACTTGATATCGAAGCTTTCCATTAATGAAAGCTAACAAGTCGTCCTTTATGGCAATCTAAATCTCGGACGCGCAGCATCTAACATCTAATTAGACATATTGCTTGTTCCGTGTTTGCTCTCGTTAGATCGCTCTCCGATATGGTCAAGACGAAGTCTGCATCCAATTATTATATGGTCAGCCTCACGGGATTATATTTACATCCATTATGCCATTGTCGGCACTTCTAATCGCGCCGTTCAGCGATACTCTTCGGCCAGCCGCAATAATGCTGCCTCACCGTAAGTTACAGCCGTGGATGTATCCGATGCTGCAATAACCACGGAGGATATTCAAACACACTAATATATCGGGTACAAGAGAGCGGAGAGAAAACCAGTGAGACTACTGAAGTGGAGAGTTTACTTTATTATAAGATTCCAAAGCAGATATTACGTACAATGTGCTGTCGTTATTGTGGCTGACGCGCAATCCTAACTTAAGAATATAATTAAATTATTTTTAATAGTGTACTATTACTCCATAGTTACACTCGAGCGCACAACCAGCGAACCGCGTGACGATCACTTCTCTTAACTCATAACATTGGAATGGTCAGCCATTTTTCTCGTTGTTTACTCCTTACAATACATAGCATATACACATTACAACGCATTACCCAATGAATTAAAACTCCCAGTTGCGAACAAAAAAAAAAGTATTTTGTATGTTAACATTTTAATAAATAAATAAATAAAATAAATACTCCGTGTTTAAATATGAAAACTGTTCTCCCATTAAACATGATTTAAGTTCAATAAATGGTACCATATATGCCATCCTCTGATTTTCATTAATAATATTGATAGAAAAAGCAAGTTTTGCTCTCCTGAAAACTATGTTTCAACAAACGTTTTTTTAATTTATTTTTTTTATTTCAGTAATGATATTCCCATTGTATTACTGCATCGTCTAAGTTATGTACTCTACCGATGTAACACACTATACCAGCGACCAGAGACTAGAGCCATGTATCAAATTATCTCTACCAGATCTCCCTCGATACTCTATGCTCTGAACGTATTGCGTTTATGGTTGTGAATACACATTGTTATTGTTACTCTGCTATCGTTCCTGTTTAATAATATCAAATGGTTATGTAACCTTTCTTATTGTCATCGCAAGAATATTCTTTACGGCCAATCATACTTTTGTGATTTTATAGAGACATTTTGATTGGATGACACGTTTTAGAAGAATTTTTAGAAAAATTGGTGTCGATTCACACCAACGTCCGGATCCGCTCAGTGACGATATTGTTCCGCAAGAGAGCTTATTGATATGGTATAAATATCAATCAAGGAGTATGTGCCAAGACAAAGTTGTGTGGCAGTATATCCATCTGCCCACCTTTCTGATATTTAACTACTTAGTTAGTTAAATAATTATTTTGAAGTGTAAAAATACTTACATCGCAGTTTTTTTTTAAACCATTTTTTTATCACTAAATAATATTTTTAATAATTAATAAAAATATTATTTAGTGATAAAAAATGATTTTTAATAAAAAAAATCTGCGATGTAAGTATTTTTACACTTCAAAATAATTATTTAACCAACTAAGTAGTTACATATCACAAGGGTGGGCAGAAGGATATACTGCCACACAAATTTGTCTTGGTACATACTCCTTGATTGATATTCATACCATATCAATAAGCTCTCTTGCGGAACAATATCGTCACTGAGCGGATCCGGACGTTGGTGTGAATCGACACTTAATAAGTATTCTGAGATTTTTCAAGTCGACAGACGTAAATTATGATGTGGTATGTTTATCACATTTTTTAACATCGCAAACCTCCCATGCAAAAACGCATTTTCTCCCTGCTTTTACAACCATTTAATATATTGGATTCTGTAAGTTTTCGTTCGGTATCTCACACGAGCCCTCTCATCTTTCAAGTGGCGAGAGAAGGTATAATTTTCCCACCTCTTTTATGTTATTTTTAGTCACGCTTTTCTTTGGATTATATATAAGCATTATGTATTTTTAATTAACAGTCATCGTATGCGGGGTGCTCTTACAAATGCAACCTTCAACTCAAAACTGAATAGTTACCCTCATACACGCTTAATACACTAACGTCCAACTCTGCAACAATCACTTTCCTTTCCCTGCAGTAAATTATTCCTACTTTAAGACATAAAAATGTACGTTCGATCAAAAAATCTATCAGCTTTTCAAGAAACTATAATGCACAAACTTATTTCTGCAGTAGGGAGCTCGTTATTTACTTGGAGTAAGAATACGTATGGCGAGAGAGCTAAATATTTTTACTCAAACTACACAAATTTGCGATAAATCACTATCTTCGGGTTTTTACGTCGTATACCATGAGAGATAAAGGGACAAGAAAAGTCGTCACATAATATCGCAGCACTTATAAGTATGTAAGGATGTTATCCATTCACGCTAACTTCACATCATCGAGTAGTATAAATTACGTCAACCGATTTTGAGGTTATTTCATATATTTTTGTTGATTAAAAACTTGCAGTGGTTATACAAATAAATCAAACATGATGGTGATATATGCTATACGTGAATGTTTAAATAAAACCAATCAAAGATTATAAAACATCACTTTTCAGAGGTGTTTCAACAGTTTTAAATATTTTTGACCGAACTTTAGAATTTTAACATTTTCAATGATATAAAGACATAAAATCAACAAAAAGCTTCCATCATTATTTAGGCAACCCTTCTGTTCTTAGTGTTTGTGTGATATTCTGACATTATAAATCATTCTAATGGTGTATTGATATTTTTTGGCTTAATGTGTTCAAATAGGTTTATTAAAAATGTCCGAATTCCATGTGGGCGGTAACTAAGAGGCTATCCAACATCCTTTAATATATCTTTGTCTCTTTCTATCGAGTGAGTATAAATTCAACCGTCCTGACTACAGTGTTTCGCAGAGGTACCTCTCCATACATATTCTTGTTCATTTTAGTTTATTTATGTTTTGTTTTGGCCGCCTAGGAATTTCCTCACGCAAAAGCGAAAACTTGAAGAAAATGAATACACACATTGTTGCTTCAGAGTTCAGACTCTTCAAAATAGGTATCACAAAGTACAAACAGTGAGTGTGATAACGCACACATGAACACAATTTGAGTAACTGTGCAGGTAACCAGATTCGTTTAATTCGCCGTCAATGCACCGTGAGATCCTCGCCGGGCCGGCTTTATTTATTGCCGTTTAATTTGGGTCCTTCCTCGCCACAGGAGAAGGCAACACCTGCGCCTATCTGTCCTTCCTTACAAATTGTCGCCAAACCGGACCAGCTCGCCGTCCGTAAGGCGTAAGAGGCATGAAGCGTTTATTCCACACTTCAATTTATCAGTGGCGATTACACCATTTTTCACTCATTTTTCAATTAGCCGGACACGTGTCAAGACCATTTATTTTGTAAAATCGTGGGGTACCAGCACGGAACGCCAAGGTGTGGGTAGGTAAGTACTTATGGTAGCGGTATGAATTCCGTTGCTTCAGTGTGAATCGATTAATTTAAACGGTTCACACTTAATCTGTTCGTTTTTTGTGAATACCGCACAAGAGCTCCAACTGTGAGCCAGTGGGACTATGGCATCCCTAAATGGGGTATGCTGTGAAGCTGTGGAGTGGGGAGGGGATATGGAGAAGAGGAGGATTGGGAAGTATCTGACTATTCATATCTGGTTACTAAACACGGCCATCGCCATTTCAAGGGGCAATAATCAGATTATCTACCACTCTGAAACGTACCGCAAATATACCATGTATTTATTTCGAAAAAATGTGAATTTAAAAAACTTAATTTAAGTAACTATTTTTTTAACAATCGTAATATTTTCATTGTACCAAATCAAATAAAACTAACTAACCATCACATCCTCGCAGGGGTAGGCAGAAAGGGTGGACCGCAATACAACTCTGTCTTGGCACACACTTCTTGCTTCATTCACATTCATACTTCTTCTTATGCATACTCTTCAATTATTCTGACTCTTTACATGACCCGATTCAAGTATTTGATTCACTTGATCAAGAATTTGATTCACTTCATTGGGCGTCCCCGACTTCTTCTTCGTGTTATATACATATAAAATATATATGTACAAAACATCGCTTTTACCACCTCCAAATCTATGACCACGATACAATAAAGTCCCAATTGAACAGCTTGGCTATTATCTACGCAAATTTTAAGATCGATCATATTTCGGCCAATCCGGGTTCCGAGTTCCCAACACAATCTACG
The DNA here is from genome assembly GCA_022651775.1 of Drusus annulatus. Classification (NCBI taxonomy): domain Eukaryota; kingdom Metazoa; phylum Arthropoda; class Insecta; order Trichoptera; family Limnephilidae; genus Drusus; species Drusus annulatus. The sequence continues at coordinate 1,218,215 of JAGWCC010000099.1, read as the reverse complement.
TAGCTCCGGATTCCGCCTCCAAAATAACTCGGGTATTAATAATAGTCGAGATTAAATCTCGTTTTAATCGCCTGGGTTACCTTCACGCCTACCAGACTACATACGAGCACTGCGTGTAGCATGTACTGCATACCAGGAGCTAATCAATTGCCAGCCACACTTATAACTGTACTTGATTGCATTGTTTCGACCTTAACGATTGTTGATTATTGGTTTGATCCGAAATTAAGCGTGATTGCGCGGAGTGTATCTCTTAATTGTGTGCGTTTTGCAATTGGATCTTTGTCTTACAAATGTTGGGAGGAATATAACTCGAAGATGATGACCCATCAATGTAATCCGACCGGACCAAAATACAAGAAAAATTGATTGATGTAATTATTCGAGTTGTTTTTACTCTAGTAAATATCAGGAGACCTCAAAAGGCTCATGAGTTAGGTACCTTATTGTGCTTGTTTAGCATTAGTCAAGGCCATTTTCCTTTTTTTTCAAGATTAATAATAATAGACAGTATTCTCTCTTGAAGTAAGGACCGCTGTCTCAGCCCTCCTCTTCTGTTGAGGTAAGCCAACTCCCGTCCAATATTTTGATTTTTTTTTTATATGAATACCGCACAAGAGTCTCAACTGCTCCCAACCATCTAGAGCCAGTGAGACTATGGCATCCCCAAATAGGGTATGTTGTGAGGCTGAAGGTACTGGGGAGGGGAAGGAGATTGGGAAGAGGAAGGTTGGGAAGTGCCTGGCTATTCAGATCTGGTCACCAAACACGGCTATAGCCATTTCAAGCAACGTTTCGATTCTGAACGGTGGAATCCTCAGTTAAGAAGAGTACTGCACTAACAATCTGTTTATCTTCCTGCATGGTTAGCCCATTCGCATTTGAATTGTACTATAATGGCTTTATGTTAAGTCAGAGATTTGGGATTGATGTCTAATCCATTCGTCTTGTGGTTCAGTAGAGCTTACTTCATGCATCGTCTTATTCTCCTTTACTACTCTCCGTGACACATTGGGCGAGTTGCATTTTGTTGATAATGCCTTATTTTACCTAAGTTGATTGTAACTGACCAAATGTCAAATATCGAAATCAATCTCGTTTTCATCAAAATCTTTTATTTGACATAAACAATCCACATAAAGCACATGGACAATCGCTACAAGTGTGTGGACTAAATTTGGAAAATCCTTGCTTCTCGCATAGACAGCTGTATGTGGACTGCTCATGCGTCGTAAAACCTTCTGATTTATTCATATACGCACCAGACGGAAAAACAAAAAATATTATGTATTCAAAAGCACTTTAACAAACGGAATAAAACAAAAATATTTTTTCTTTCTTTGAGTGACATTACAAAGCATGCCGGTTACTCGCATTATAAAAACAAGTCAGTAAATATAACAACAATTAATATAAAATAAGAGCTTATATAAATAAGGGAACGTGATTCAAGTTGGTCGCTGCATCATCTGCGTCTAGTGCTTATTAATTAGAGCTGAGCCACTGAGATGCAACCACAGCACTCTACAACACACAATGACGCACTCTATACTACCTTTTTGAGCAGAACTATTTCCTGGCATATGTGATAAAATGATGACAAAACTGCATAAAACTGTTATATATAAATAGTTCTCTTACTTACTCGAACTATGATCAATCCCATCGTTTTCCAAGAGTAGTCCTTCAGACGCGGAAAACCCTGTGACACGACATACGGCTATGCCTTAAAGCTTTGTAGTAAAATCGACCGGACTTGGGTTCGTAGTTGATGTGTACCGTAGGGCCCAAGTGAGGTAGCTCGCCCCTGGGGCTCTCCGCCCACGAGCAGAGCCTCCGCGTCTCCTGACACCACTCGCCGTACTTTATGGTTATTCAAATTACCCACCTGTCTGCGGGTATTGTTGTTGTAGGATTACAACTCTATTCATGCAGAGCGGCCGCTTGAAATGTCAATGGCGCTGGATGAAGAAATTTCCGCCTTATTTATCGGCGATTCGGACTGTGAGCACATAAATGCGGCGTTTGAAATTATTGTATTGTGCGCCCGCTGGAATATCGCAAGTTTTTTACGATTTGTGAGAAGTTGTTGTGGATATTGAACGTTTTTCCGGTAGTCGTAAAGTGACTTTCTGCATGTATTGTAGTTACTGCATTATACCTGATAGCATCAACATCAAGCAATTTGCTCATCATAGCACCTCATATGATTTACGGCCCGAGTGGGTGTTTAACTTGTGCTAGCTATTTATTATTAAATTCTAAGTCCATTGCCCTATCAACGAATATACACTGAATAGAACCTTCATCATTGCTTTTACTGCCTTTCTAATGGTTTCTCCTTTCGCAGAGTTTTTCTTTGTATAATATTTATTCAGGTGAACCGAAAATGTTTAAATGCATATTTTTAATTATTAGAGGATGAACTTTTCTTTGACAAAAATAATGTTTTTATTTCCTCGCCGATTTCTCAATACAACGAAGCATTTCACTGGATATTTAAAGACGCTGAGTTCACGAATCAATCAATAAATTATATGCGTATATTCGAATAAACTTTGAAAATAATTTCTTTTCGTAATACTGCACAAGAGTTCCATCTCTCAAAAGTCAGTGGAAGAATGATTTTATAGAAGTTGAATGAAGTGATATAAGGGGAAATGAGTGAAAGAGGAAGTATCGAGAGTTTCCCGCTATTCTCAACGCTCTCTCATTGGTAGTGTGAAGGTGTACCAACATTCAATTTTGTAATTATTTTGCAGGACGACAGAGACCATTGCACCCCCAACCCCTGCGAGAACGGCGCCGCCTGCTTCAACACCCAGGGCGACTACTACTGCCACTGCCCCGCGGGTTGGAGGGGGAGGAACTGTTCCCACCCCCGGGCGCTCTGCGACTCCCCACCCTGCACAGGTAAGAACACTACACTAATCTTATGTATCCTGCTATGTCCAATGGTATCACCAGGTGGTGACGAAGAATTTCATTACGCTTTGCAATTTTTTTTATTTGACTCAGTCCCTTCTTTCTCACGCACGCAAATATAAGGTGTTGTATCTTTTTCTTTCGTGATGTGAATATATCATTGTTTCTAAGATGAACCAACCGCACTCGAAGTGTGTGTTTGCATAATTAATAACATAGTGCTTCGTAATAGGTTTTACTTTAAGCAAAAAATAGACTCATTAGTTTAGAAGGAACGCTTGTAAACTTGTAGGTACCTAAGTTAAACACCTGTAAGTGGATTGTTTACTTTTAATTTTTCCGGAACACTTCTCGACTCTTATTATTTGAAGTCGGTAGTAAACATATTTTGAATCCGCACGTTTTCTATTAATGTACATTGTACACGATCAATCATGGGTTGTTTGGGAACATCCACAAGTCTTGTCGCGTCGCAGTTAAGTAAACATTATTACCACTGGAGAATCCTGCATCACAATATCCGTTTCCTTTAAATAATTACCGCCAGCCGAGTGCACCTAGCGTCTTGAGACAAACGTGCAACGAAGGTGAGTTATATGAACGGATAGGCTTAATTATTTATCCCTCTGTCTAGGATGAAGGAAGACGACTGCCGGGACGATCAGATAGTCCGAGCGAAGCTGCTAAATGAGTATCTGTAATGTTGCACGATGTTTAAAAACAGTCTCCCATGCTAATCCTTTACAGGTATCCGCTCCTACCTCATGTGGATTTCAAATCACAACTTCTCGGCGGAGCAATATGCACCCCAGTATCACCTGACACCTTGTGAATTATACTCCACGAATAAACCTGCCGAGGTTAGGTTCTGCGGGGCGCACACGTTAAACTGATTTGTGCCGGTTCTTTACCGTAACTAAACAGCCCGGGAGATGCTGCGTTCATATTCAAAGCGGATAAAACTGAAGAATCTACTCGAACCAACCTGCGTGTAGGTATAATAAAATTTTATTAGACAACTCCTAGGTAGCACCGAATCAATTTTAATTATGTTTTATTGGTAGGTCCATATTATTCATGTCAATCGGTAATTACATCTCGTGTATGAATAATCTAGAACGCAGGCCCATTTATAATTTTTTAATAAATTTCAATTTGCTCCGTTGGTTCCTTTTCTCTTCGGAAGAAATCAATTTAACAAAATCAAATTATGGCTGAGGTACAATAATTCGCACGTACTTCGATATAAATAAACTCGTTTTTCATCGTGTGATAAGGAAAGATATACATTTTTCGTAACATGGTATGGCGGAGAGGAAAAAACAATTTATTTCGTGTTTCCGCACGCCAATCCCGTCGCCTCTCGTACCAGGGCCGCAGAGACATAAGGAGGTCGGATTAAAGTCTCCCAATCTTGGCCAGCTCTTTTCAAGCTTACCTAAAATGCTGCAGTTTAGATGAGGCGTGAGGCCCCATGTAAAACAAATAATTGCTTTATATAGTATTTGAAGCTATGACAAAAACAATGCATAAGACGAATAGATATGTTTTCAAATGGGTAAAAAAGATTTCAAAACAGTGATTAGCTCAGATATATAATATAATATAATATATATGGAGAACTAAATATTTTTACCCATCCCATACAAATTTACGATGAATTACTTTCTCCTGGTTTTTACGTCGTAAATCGTGAGAGAGAAAGAGATAAGACAAGTTATCGCATTAAATAGCACCACTTTTCGGTATGTAAGCATGTTTTAAGCGCGTCTCCGGCGACTCCGCCCACTACGTTTTGTTATGCGACATAACAGAACATAACTCAACAGTTTTTTAGGTTAGGTTAGGTTAGGTTCAAACAAAATCATGATGTCGACATGTGCTATGAATGGATGTATAAATTCCATAGCCCTAGCCACGCCCGAATCAGTAAAAAAATCATCAATCCTGACTACACAAGCGCTCCTCTTGGAATATTATTGCTCTGAGGTAATTAGTCCATAATAAGTCAGACAAAGCCGAGTATAACTAATATAAAGGTTACTTTGTAAAATAACATCAATAAATTTAATAATCCTCGTAAAAAAAAACTATAACGAAATCGGAATTTATAATTAAAGGGCGATTTTCTGTTGGCCTGAACAAAATATTGGAAATTTGGTATTAGGGAATCAGAAGACGTTGAGTTACGGCCTCCCTTCGCACGAGTCCCGCTGCGGCAGGTCAGCCGTGCTTTGGGAGGGCCGCCCGCTGCGAGCGGAATAACTGCAGATAAATTAACCGATCGGTTAATGACCTTCCTCACTTCATGCGCTCCCGGTCGTTCTCTAGCTCTGTCTCCATTCCCATTATAAAACGCAATTAATTACTAGTTGTATTAGTTTCGTTTTGCGTATTTACATAAATTATTTGTAATGAGGAACTATTTATCGGCGTATTTCACGACTTGACCATAAATAATTAGGATACTTACAAACAGGCATCCGCGGTCGAGTGGTAAGTCGCTCGACTACGAATCCAAAGGTCGCGGATTAAAACCCGGCGTGCGCAAATAACTTTTATTTGATTAATATGTGTCATTTAACACATTTAATTCATATAAAATAATATAAATTATATTTGTGGCACCTCTTCCAGAGTGGTAGATACTCTGAGCATCGCCCTGGTGAAAGACCACCATTCAGAATCGAAACGTTGCTTGATTGAAATGGCCTAACCTAACCTAAACTAATCTAACCCAACCTTCCTCTTCCCCATCTCCTTCTCTTTCCCACTACCTTCAGTCTTACAACATACCCCGATTGGGGATGCTATAGTTCTAGCAGTTGGAACTCTTGTGCGGTATTCACTATAATTTAAAAAAAAAAAAAAAACTAAAAAAAAATGTGACTACACAGTAAATCCACTAAACGTCTTAAGCCTGATTCACACCAACGTCCGGTTCCGCTCAGTGCCGATATTGTTCCGCAAGAAAACTTATTGATATGGTATGAATATCAATCAAGGAGTATGTGCCAAGACAAATTTGTGTGGCAGTATATCCTTCTGCCCACCCTTGTGATATTTAACTACTTATTTAGTTAAATAATTATTTTGAAGTGTAAAAATACTAACATCGCAGATTTTTTTTTATCAAGAAACCATTTTTTTATCACTAAATAATATTTTTATTAATTATTAATTATTAAAAAATCATTTAGTGATAAAACTTATGATATCCGACTGGTGCATATTCTTTTATGACTCAAGAATCCAAATAAAATATTTGCAAGCTTATTTTTTTTTATACACTTCAAATAGTACTACAACATTTCTGATGAGCGGTTCACAATGGGGTTGGGGTTTTGTTCTGAACCCTTTTCGCGGTTCACCTCTTTCATACAAAATAGGTAGAAAATCATTGACAAACTCTTGAAATAAAACGCAACATGAATTTTAAACATTAATTTATTTTACTCAAGGTTAGGTTAGGTTAAGTCGGACATGCACAATGCGATATTGAGTATGTCGATATTGTCACCCAAAAACTTACAGTTTTATTTTCAATTGTATTGTAGTCAAGTAGGTACCTTATTTAGACAGGAACCTAAAGCCATCTGATTCCTTATTTCATCTACCCTTCAAACCTGACTAAACCCCCCCTAACTTGCAGGTCTCGAGGCGTGTGCGGGGGGCTGCGGAGAACACGGGAGATGCGCCGCCCAACCCTCGGGGGGCTTTCACTGCACGTGTGACCCGGGCTTCTCCGGAAAATACTGCCATGAAAGTAAGTTCCGGTATCATTGTAATTTATATTTAGAAATGGGCAGTAGCGTGCTGTAACTTTCACTGAAATTTTATTTTTTTAAAAGGAATATAATAAATAAATGTATATTGATAGATTAAAAAAATGAAATTTGTTTTGTAAAAAAAATTTAATACCTATGTTTTCTTCTCAGTGTGTTTTTTACAGAATGTTTTAGCTATAAAAATAAAATATTTTCGTGTGTAAAATTCCTTCTTTAGAGTTTGATTTGGAAAAATCGCCATTGGGTGTTTTTTTATATGTGATATTGCATACAAAAAATGCCATTGTTACATCTGTTCTTCCCTTATACCATTGAAAAATGCTGCAATTTTGTCCCATTTTTATTTAATGCAAATTTTTATATGTGTCTTGCAACAATCGCTGTAATAAAATGAATGCCAAAGATTCTTTGTTTTACCGACTCTGTGATAGCCTACGAATAATTATTGTAAGTATATGATATACCAAATGATATGACACACCTGCTTCATATGGCATTTTGTAATGAAAAAAAAATACTTTTTAATTTTTAGATATTAACGACTGCAAATACAACCCGTGTCAAAATGGGGGAACTTGTGTCGACAAGATCAACTCCTTCCAGTGCATCTGCCGGGAGGGCTGGCAGGGAGACATCTGCAATATTAGTAAGTTTCCGTGCACTCACGACCCTGTTATACAAAAATTGTAATTTAATTGGTTCAATGTTGCTAATTGCACTTTTCATCTTTGCAGACGTGGATGAGTGCAACCCAAATCCTTGCAGAAACAATGGAACTTGTTCAGATGGCAATGCTGATTTCTCCTGCATCTGTAGAGATGGATGGAAAGGTATTTAAACCACTTTCTAACCATGAATTAGTTTATCAAATGAACTAAAAGTTCCAAAAATACAAGGGATACAGCTTTTATTTTTGTACATAAATTATTAAAAAACCTACATTTTCAATTGAGACAAAACCCTTTGTGAGAATAAGCTTATACATTTCTTATACTTCTTCATATTTATCTCAGAATTTTCAACATCTTATCAATAATCATTCTAGCATTTGGTAATGGCTTGAAATTTTTTTTAATATGTATTAGAACCAAGAAGGGCAATATTATAACATAATTTTTTGGTAAATTTTCTCAAAATGCATTTGATTAAAAAAAGTCACCGCACACCACTGGTATTGAGCAACACCTTACAAATCTTAATATTAGATATCAATCTTACTCTTTCTCATCACCTTCTCCTCCCACTTCCTCCATCCACTGGCTCTGGGATGAAAGAGGTTGGGACTCTTGTGCAGTAATCAGATGAAAAAAAAACAAAAAAAATTCTTACATCTGTATCCTAGTATCAAATGTGGTTAAATTCATCCTCAAGAAAACACCAAAATATGTTACGGGATTAACGGACATTCAGTTTTTAGTATGGGAATTATGAAACAAACATAGCGGCAAAATGAATCAGGTAGCCAATTCCCGCACTCTAATTGATCAACATGGATTTGACTACTTTTGAAACTAAAATCAGTTGCATTTGACTACCGAAAGCTAATCTTAGAAGTTTAACAAAAATTTGAACTTCTTTACGGGTAAAATATAATATAAGGATTTAACCACAGTTAGATTTCCCTAATAAAACATTAGTAATATTTATTTAAAACTTAACAACAATTGATTCTAACGTCTTTTATCAATTTCTCCAGGCAAAACATGTAACCTGAAGGACTCGCACTGTGACTACACCACTTGCCGGAATGGTGGCACTTGTCAGGACCTGGGCAGCACCTTCGCCTGCCGCTGCCCTCCACAGTGGGGAGGCACCGCTTGCCACATTGCCAAGATGCCGGCCTGCAGGTAAATACAACATGATTGTTGCCAAAATGTACTCTGATATGTTTCTTAAAGACAATTGCAATTAACCATGTGTGTTGAAGATGTACCTATATTATGGTTTGACTGTGTCATGTTAGTTAATTACATATCATTATTATTTTCAGATCGAATCCCTGTTTGAATGGAGCAACCTGCGTCAACACTGAAGACTACTACACCTGTATCTGCAAAGAAGGATTTGAGGGGGCCCATTGCGAAAACGACGTTAACGAATGTATTTCACAGGTATGAAATGTTGTCAGAACCATAAATGTCAATACAACGCTCAATGAATAATTTTCTAAAACCATAAGAAAAAGTTGGTTTAATACCCAGATCTTATCAGCCAAGGAAAAAGATAAAAAACGATGATGAAAAGATAATGAAAATTGACAAGATGCTAATATTTTGTTTCATTCCAGCCCTGCTACAACGGCGGCAAATGCATAGACGGCGTGAACTGGTTCTTGTGTGAATGCGCGGCTGGATTCTCCGGCCCTGATTGCCGGATCAATGTTAACGAGTGCGCCTCGTCCCCTTGCGGGAAGGGGGCCACGTGTCTCGACAAGATTGCGCACTACCAATGCGTTTGCCCCCCCGGCCGGGCGGGGCCTTCCTGTGAACAAGGTAAATAAATTAAAACAATGAAAATATCCACGATAGTAATTCATGTTGATAAACCCCCTGACACAGATTATAACTATTTGTTAAATTTAAAATGTACCTATAATACCATCAAGTATAATTTCAAGACATGGTGTTAAGGTTATGATGATATCATGCATTAAAAGATATTCTTGTAGTACAAACTAAAACTTTATGAAATGTATTAATTTATACATCTTACACAAATAAAACAAGTTGCTTTTTGGTGAGACATGAGGGGTTGGAGATTTTGTGTTACTAATTCAAAGTAATGAGTAAATTCTTGTCAAAAGTTTTTTTTGTGCAATTAAGTATAATCATCGAAAGTTTGTCAAAATGGTTATTAAAAGTCATACAAGATCTGATTTTTTTGATCCTAGGTAAAAGATTGGTACTTAACGCTTTATTCTCAGACTGCGGATCTATTGGTACATAAATACACAATATGCTTTCGCTAAAAAGCTCCTACAACACAATCTAAAGTCAAAAATTAATTTATTTTTTTTTGCTAAACGAAATATTTGAAATAAGTCTACTCAGCATAATATGTATTCATTTTGTTTTTTTTTTATTTGAGAATATTTGGAAAAAATTATTATTATCAACAAATAAATCTATTTTTTTAGCAGAAAGAGTTTCAAATCCTTGAGAGTAAAAGGATTAACCAACAATTTAATAAAATTAATCAAAAAAACACCTTTATTCAATCTTTAATTATTATATGAAAAGGATCCGTTGATAGGCTGATAATAATAATAAATGAATAACTTTTATAGCGCCGTTTTCGTCGGAAAATCACCTCAAGGGCGCTTAGGCTAAGGCTAAGTTTGTAAAAGTCACCAAATTCATAACCCTGTTCTGTCATCCTTATTTCCTAAGAGATGTTGCTCTAGATCAATTGAATCAAAACTTGAGTCAGTCCATGTCAAGAGTCGGTAAAACAAAGCATGTATGAGTGTGAATTTTTATTATATTTACGGTTATTTAACATTACATTTCCGGACTTTGCTACCAACACCCAGGCACTAAAATCCATCGATCAGGAATATATTTTTCCAACCTGCATTGATAATAGTTAAATACTATTTTTTCTATTTTTGTTCACCTGTAATTTATTGCAATGAACCATGAAAAGAAAGAAATAATTGTGTACCAAGCCATTTTCTCTATTTACACCTGCGCAAAAATAACGTGATGGTTAGTGCATTATCCGAACTTTGGCAAGAGTGGAATAGCAAAAAAACTAATATTAAAATTAACATTAACAATTTTTTTTCCAACATACTCAGATTGGCCCATCACCGGTGCGATTAACGCAGCAGCGGTTGCAGAGGGCAGTGCCTGCCTGTGGCGCGGTCAGTACTACGCGGTCAACTCCACGTGGCAGTGGCAGTGCAACACGTGCGCTTGTGTGGGAGCACGTGCGCTGTGCACGCGTGTGTGGTGCGGCCTCCCTGACTGCATGGCCACGCAGGCAAGGATTTGCCAGTCCAATCAGGTTGGTACAATAACATTAAAAAATCCATATGTTTAGTGTCAAATAGCTTAAAAAAAACTTCATTAAACCCAATTCAACAGCATAGTTTCTGTGAAAAAATTACTCTAAACCTCGCCATATACATTCCTGGACACTGAAAGTGCCTCTATTGACAGATAGTCATAATAAACCAGACATAAACTTTACCTTTGTAATAACTTGGGGTAAATAAAAAGTGATGCATATTAAATGACACTGTATGCAAAACTAGCGCCATCTAGTGCCATTTTCAAAATGTTTTAAACCTACTTTCTAATTATACCCTTTTAATTTTCCAGGAATGTAACCAGTGTAAATGCTTTTATTCCAGGTTTGTGTTCCTGTAGGAGAGAATGCCTGTCTCCGGGGCCCTTGTGAATCCATGGGGGAGTGTCGATCCGTTGAAGCGAGGCAGGTCGCCCCACCGCCCCTGCCGGCCCCACCAAACTGCTGGCCGAATCAGGTAAACAATCCTTACCAGTAATACTTGATCTGGCCTTTTCAACGACGAATTCAATACAAAGTGTATTGTTGATATTGCGTAATTTTAAAGACCCAAGTTATTGGAATTCGAAACAATTTTATCAATATATACATATAAGCACCTTTGAGGTTATATTTCCCAAAAAATGGCGATGTATAAATTAGCCATATGTAATTATAATATCCATACTCTAATAATTTGTCTTTAATGACACATCTGGATATTTATGGCAGTCAGATAACATAAAGAGTTATAAAGGAGGGGTTTTACTATCTAACGAGTACAAGGTAGACGTATGTTTTTTTTTTAACCATTTTATGTGATACCTAGCAAAAGAACTTTTACTTGTCCTTTTTTAAAGCCAAGTAACCAGTTGTATCACCACCTGATTGAGTAAAATAATTCTCTCATGCTTGGTATTAACTCTAAATTCTTATTTTTTTGTAACTATTTTAAACAAGTTTGAGATTGGGGTTTGATGGTATGCTTCTTATGGTTATTATTAGTTATTCAGCAGATCCGACAAAGGATTATCCTATTTTTAAATACTTATAGTAAAATTAACAAAACTTGACTCGAGTCTTCAACACCAAGCGTAAAAGAATTGTTAGGCGCATTTAAAAATTATTTCTTAAATTTATTAGTCTTGTAAAGAAACCAGTTTAATTAGGGAGAGAAAGATGTGTCAGTTATGTACTTAAAAAATAAAACAGATAAATTAACAAACAAAACGTTAATTACGCTACGATAATATTGACCAATTGATTTTTTTAATTCAGGCTGTACTCTCGAATCGCTGTGCCCGCATATCACTGGTGGTGTCCGTATCAGCCTTAGCCAGTGGCACCAGCGCCGAAGCGGTCTGCAGAGCCCTGCGCCCCCTGCTGGCCGCGGCGCACTTGCGTCACCTTACCCAGGGCGCACGCACTGCGCCTCCGGCTCTGGTGCTGCTCTGCGATCTAAAGAAGGACACTAATGATACCATTGAAGTCACGCTGGTGAGTTAATTTGAATATTTTTATTTCTCTCTAAAATGTCTTTTTCATTGTAATACAGATTATTAATCAAATCACAATATACAATAGATATTATTTTGAGGAGATAGGTATATAATAAATTCTTAAGGTTATTTAACGAGCAATTTTACTTTCAATTTGGTATCTAACCAGCAATTCAAACTCTTGATGTAATATAGTAAACTATTTAAAGTTGAATTTCCCTCTCTTTTTTTCAGAAATAATAAATAAGCAATATCTCATCTTGTCTTTTTTTTTTTACAGCTAAATGAATATTTTAAAGCTCTATTGCTCATGTTGGAAATGACATTTTACTCTAAAAATATTTGCATTGATCGTAAAATTCCACAAAGAAAAAACTGTGCATATTTCACGACACAGAACACACCGTTTACAATGTTTTAAAGAAATGAATGGAGATATATTATATTTTGTATTATTGTCAAGACTAAACAAAATCCGTGTTAACCTAAGAGTTGAATGGCTTAAACGAATAATACATATTTCAATGGAATTCCACCGATAATTCCACCAGCAGGTTAAAAAATGGAAACATGATTGGTTGCACAAAATAGTGATTCAATACCTTTCTTCTAGGATGTTTGCTTTGTGTCATTCAATTATATGTATAATTAATTAATTTCTAATTTCTTTCAGTCATCTCTCTCCGATGACGATGACCACTCAATCTCAGAGGGCGTGCGCATCCTCGGCGAGAGCGTATCCCGCAAGCAGCCCGCGTCCAACCTGCTAACGGCCGTGGTAGAAGTGAAAGTGGAGACGGCCGTGGTGAGCGGCATGGGCGGTGGAGGCAGCGGCGCTGGGGGCTACCTGGCCGCCATGCTGTGTGCCGCCGTGGCAGGGGCGGCGGGCGCGGGCGGAGCGGCACTGTACTGCCTGCGGCAGCGCCGCAGGGCTCGCTCGCTCAGCAGCATGCCGCTACCCACCTCGTCGTCAGATCCGTCGTGTCATCACCGCCACCACGATGATGAGAAATCGAATAACTTACAGAATGAAGAAAATTTCAGAAGGTAAACAATTTTTCGGTACAGAGTAGAAAGCAGATGTTTTAAAGAGGTTCGCTTACTTCTCTGATTGTAAATAAAAAATATGTTTTTAATTTCAAGTATTTTTCTATGCATGGTATGCTTGCACTAATTTTAAATTAATGATGAGCAATAAAACCAGAAGAATAAAAAACATGCTTAAAATTATCAATTAAATTATTAAAATTGATATTACTTTTCGGGGCACGATCTTCATCCACCTTAATATAAGGATATGCCTAGCATGGCGGTCGAAAAATACATAAAAAATGTACAATACATCAATCATAATTATTTATATTTTGTTTTAATTAACTAATAAAAAAGGTTTCGTTAGCACAATTGGCAGATGCATCACTTCCAGATAGAGTAGAGGTCCCGAATTTAAGTTTCAGTGACAACTTAATAAAAAAAATATTTTTCTCTCTTTTTCTAATTCATGTTCATTGAATATTATTATTATTATTTAATTTCAATTTTTGTTCTAATAATTAATCTCAATTTCATTTAATAAAAGATCCCATTGCAAAAATATCTATAGCCCACCGGAACTTGCCTATCATTAAGTAAAATGCTTCAATTTGAAAGGTTGTCGGCCAATTGATTATTCTCCCATGTTGTAATATGTCATACCATCTGATATTAGTGTGTAGGTATATATGTATACATACGAGGCCTGTTCAAAAGAAAAGGTAAATTTTGAATTTTCGCCGAATGCCACAGTCAACATTTTAAGTGTGCGTTGGAGCACTTAATTCCATTTTTAACGCAAAATTTAATACATATTCTTTGGTCCATTTTTTTCAAAAGTAAAAAATCGATAAACACACAAAAACGTGACTAACCTTTCCAGTTATCAAAAACAAACCACTAATCCAAAATGGCTGATAATGCTAACATATGTGTACCAACATAACAACAACAAAAAATCCATAATCGAATGTACACAGCCCGCGAAAATTCAAAATTCACCTTTTCTTTTGAACAGGCCATGTATGTCTTGCATTTGATGCTTTCTCATTCACTAACCAATTCTAGTGATGTAACAAGATATTATCACCCCCATAAACAATTGAGGAAAGTAAAGGACGTTAAGCTTAATATCAATTTCCAAGTACTTCAAACTCGCATTTATTATTTTGTAGGTACGCAAATCCTTTGAAAGAAGAGAGTGTGGCGAACTCGTTGAGCGGCAGCATGAGCTGTCTGAAGGGCGGCGGGGCGGCTCCGCAGGTCTCCTCGGACAACACCAAGCTGCAGAGACCGCTCTCCGAGGCTGGCAACTCTACGGAAGGCCTGGTCCTCTCCAGCCCTTCAGGCAGCAGCGCCAACGCGCACCGCGGCTCACAGATCCTGCTGTACAAAGCGCAGAACCCCGACGTCAGAAACAACACGGCGGGCGTCTTCGACGACGTGACGGCGCATAAAGACTTTGGGAAGCGGGTGATCAACATGAATGTTTTACCCGGAAGTGGCGGGGGAGGGGGCAGCAGCTCGCCTGCTGAAGTCCTAACAGTGTTAGTGTAGTGACTCTAGTATTATTAACGTTAAATGGAACAATCCTTTTATCAGTATTGATTGATTTTGTCGACGGATAACTACTGCTAGCATATTTTATTATTTTATCGCATGTGTGTACAGTATGAAAAAAAATCCAGAAATTTATTAAAGTGGAACTATTTTTTTTCATTACTATGGCGACACCGAGTAACACCAACTTTGGAAAATAAATTACATTCGAATATGAGGTTATGTTTGAATCCTGAATTTGACATTTGACAGGAAAAAAGGCATAACTTAATTATTTTTAGTGTTTTCATATTCTTTTAATTTTGCTAAAAGTGCGCATTTCTTGCATATAATTTTGAAGGTGATTTAACATCTAATAAATGATTTCTTTGATATGTACATTTCAAAAACAATTGAATTATCGTAGAATTTGATATATAGAATCATCTCATTTCGGAAAGTACCACTAATTTCTGAATACTGTGTATACATAATGTGAAAAATATGCACTGCTTTTTTGAAGTCCACCCTTTTATGTTTGAACCATCTTGGTGTTGCCATTTAAAGAAATTTAAACGATTGTGAGCCCCCATTTTTCTAAACTATTATTTGTCAGACTGTAGTTAGAGGTCTGTCAAATAAGTTCAAAAGCTTGTGGAAGTTGCTTCTGATATACCCGTAACCTAATATATTAGACAGCACATTTGTGTTGCTCGGTCTTTTATCAAAAATGATCAGTGTCTAAACTGACCTCTGCCGACAGCTTTTTATTTGATATTATTTGTGGTTGATCTCTTTTAAAATTACCTTAGCTAGACCACAAAAAAATTTAATGTGTAATTTAAATTTAGTCTCGGTAATTTCTATTAGATTCCAAACGGTTTTGTTCATAAAATATTTCTTCCATAAATACATCATAATCTTGTTATTTTTGGTAATTATAACTATTTGTGTATATGAATCCTATAATCAACGACTATTGTTAGTTAGTAAATCCTCAAATTGAATAACTTCTTAATTATTATTTATAAATTATGACAATTAAAGTAGAATGTAATAAGTAAATTACACCCATCAAACATAATGTGGCGGCATTAAATATATTATTGGACGAGTATATAAAACAACAAAAAATTGTATTATTAAAACTAGTTGTGAAAAGACTAAATATTTTAAGAGCATTTCATTTATCACAAGGCATTCCTCATTGCAAAGTAAGAACATACTGGTTTCGCACAAATTTAAGAAAACAGTTCACTCAAATTGTTGAGTGCTATTTTGTAGACCAGAAAGTAAAATTATGTATTTTTATTCTTTTATTAAATCAACTCATTTACTTTACTCATTAATCGGCCAAGCTGTTGTAAATACTTAATTTAAGGTTGTAAAAATATAGTTTTAACGCATATCAATAGACGTCAGCATAATATATTGTAGTTTCTTATGGTAATAATTTATATTTCTAGGAAAAATCGTTATTTGACAGCAAAATATATTGTTTAAAACCGAAAAACTGGCACAAAACACATTTTTTAGGTACTTATTGGCTTGGCGTCTATCAATCTCTTCCAAGTAGTAACAAACAATGTTGCACAACAGCTAATTTAAGTTTCAATGTCAATAAACAGGCAGCCAACATAATAAGTGCTATTTATAACTGCCCGAACACATTTATTATCCAGTCATATTGTAAAAAATATAATATCCAGTCCTAACTATTTCATGTTCTATTGATTTGTGTCAATTTAAATTAAGGCATCGGCTGACTTTAGCGTAAACTCACTTGCAGTTCTAGCCCAGCCAATAGAATCCGTAATTATTTAAAATAATCGTATTTTAATAATAATTGCTCTACATCACAACAATACCTTGCAGTGTGAGTGAAATTATTACATTTATTTTTAATGCTTACTAATATGTAGGTATTATTTTTCTTTACTATGTGTACACTATTATAATTGTCATTCTACTAGCCACATACTCAGTGAATGATCAATGTTGCGAGCATCCTTAATAATTTAACCCTAGATCTTATTGTATAACAGTAACTTTTTGTAACTACCACATATTTACAAATTTTCTGCCCAGGGGTCCAAAAGATGAACTAAAAAAATGATTTTTTTCAATTCAAACATTTTTTTGTACCCACAATACCTTCAGTAGCGACTCCGTCAAATTTAAGTTTTCCACGACTGCACAGATAAGTTTATAGATCAGCAGGTTTTTTTTAGTTTCAATTTCAAATTGCCATATCTATAGATAAAATACAAACGTATTTACACTACGCATCTTTCATACATTTGTAGGGATCGATAAACTAGATCTGCCACACGCACCGTTCTGCCATACGTATGATGACGCCACCGAATTAATTTGCAGTACCACAGACTTCAGAGAAGCAATAACCTACACGGCTTATGCCAGGGAAACTGACCCAACTTTAGTAGTGGGAACAACTTGTTTACATGGTACAAAAGGTGTCATTCAGTATTGACTGAATTATAAGAAGCAGTTTATTGAAGCTCTGTATTAAACAGACGTTGTTGTCATTTCTGTACTCCTCGTAATACTGAGCAAACTCCACTCATTAATATAATATATATTTCAGCTTAGTAGTGAATCATGACACACCATGTAACTCCTACACATTTAATTATTTTTCAAATGTGAAGTTATCATTAAACTGTGCTGTGTAATAGGTTTTGTACTGACATTGTAACAAAAATATTTACTATACAAGCTTTATATTTTTAATTAAGGTTAAATTATAATATATTTTTATAAATAATTTATGAAAATGTAAATTTTTTATAGGGGAACAATTTTCGATTAGAAAAATTGTCATTAATTAATATGTACATGAAGAGTGTGATACTAAGATTACGGAATTTACAATATTTTTGATAATTTTGTATAAATAAAGATTTGATGTTTTATTGTAAAATTTACACGAGTTTTATTCTAGCTATAAAACACATACTTTTTAAGAAATATACTGTTTATTTTATGGTTGTTCCTGGATGACATTATGGTCTCTGTTTTTGTACATTTAATTAATTTATCGCATAATAATCCAAGCCGATCAAAATATTATAAGCCTTTAAACATGTTTGAATACTGCCAATTCCAAAAAATAGCGTTGGTATCACCATTTTAGTGAATGTAATTTTTTTTAAACCAACCGACGTTTTATAATTACACTATGTAATGCAAGCAATACTTTCCTTTGTTACTGGCAGTATTAAAACATTGTCATCAAAATGATGGCCATTTCATTAGATATTTTTTTGAATTTCTGTTCTTGATATTTAATGTTTTCCTTTCATCGTAAAATGATTCTCCCGAATAGATATTATAAATTTGCAATCTTCATAAGAGCAAATTATCTACAAGTTAAATTATTATTTTCTTCACATGGTGC